>JAWZYT010000744.1:0-105000 GCA_034508575.1 Petrolisthes manimaculis
CTATTTATCTATGTCTCTGTCTATATATTTCTATCTCTATTTTTTCTCATTCTAAAAATTTCTGTTGCAACTATGATTCAACCAATCGATAATAACTAAATTTCCAACATAAAGGATAGGAAGGAGGAGGGAAGGAAGCTTAGAAGGCAACTGTAGTCCTAATTATTCTGCTTCTCCTTACCATTCCCTTATTCTTATTCTCTGTCCACCACCACCACCACCACCACCACCACTTTCACATTATCAACACCACCCCCACCCTCACACCTTCACTAGTCAACACCAGCCACCCTCCACCACCATCTATCACCACCACTACCACTACCACCACCAGTACCACTCGTTCACCTTCACCAATTAAGTGCAGCCACTCCTATCATCTACCACTACACCACTACCAATACAAATACCACCCTCATACCTTCACCACCACTACCAATTTTTGCACTACCACCACCACCCTCACAACACCCACCACACCACACCACCACCACCACAACAACACCAACCACAACACCACCACCACAACACCACCACAACACCACCACCACAACACCAACCACCACCACCACAACAACACCACCACAACAACACCACCACAACAACACCACCAACCACCACCATGCATCATTGATCCACAAGAATCCTGTCCGACCAAACTTCTCTCCCTCTTTCGATATTCTTGCACCGACTCCCCGCCCGCCGTAAGTTTTGCCGGAATCGCCTTGTAAAAGTCAGATGAGCCGCCGGTTGAATAATTATGAGACTGGCCGGCTAATTTATGCATCTCTCCCTCTCAAATTTTCATCCTGAGTCGTTTCACGTGTTCTTGAGGGGCGTCTGCTGCAGCGCCTCCCGTATGAGCTCATTATACAGGCGGCGCCCTTGGAGAATTAAGGGGAGTGAGCGATATAGTGCCCCCCACAACACCGTATGCATGGAGGCTGCTCACTGATTCACCCAAACTATGTACCATATAACATAATCATCACTTGTTATTCAATGTACCGGGTATTCCTGGGCCACAGCTTTGGGGAAATCGATACCTTCAATTTACTGACATGTTAGAAATAATAATATAATGTATGTAAGAAATGTCTTGGCATTGGCACAGAAATAACTAAATGCTGATATAAACAGTGAACTATGATAGTGAAGAGACATTATTAGACAAACTCATGCTCTGCTGTAGGAAGGAATGAACTTACAGCAGACAGAGAGAGAGAGAGAGAGAGAGGTAAACAATGGTATAGAATGGGCTTTATTACTGGGGTTGTCTGAAGGTAATTTGTTTGTTTGTGTGTTCTGTGAGCGGGCGGGAATTTGTACGTTTGAAGCTAATGTTTCCAGTTTTTGTCTCGTCTCGTTCAGGTTGTTGCTTGTGTGGCGTGTCTTCTTCCTCCCCTCCTCCTTCATAGTTTTAATTTTCCTCTCCCATTCTTATTGTCTTCTTCCACCTCCTCCTCCTTTCTCCTGCTTGCCTACTCCTCTCAAATCCCCTCCTCCCCCCTTCCCATCCAACCCTCCCACTCCTCCTTCTCCTTCTTCGACCCCTCCTTCACTTTTTCCACCCCCTCCTCCTTCTCATCCTCTTCCTCCTTGCCCTCCTCCTCCATCTCCACCCTCTCCTTCTCCACCTCCTCCTTCTCCATCTCCTCCTTGCCCTTCTCCTCCATCTCCTCCCCCTTCCTTCTCCATCTCCTCCTGCATCTCCTCCTTGCCCTCCTCCTCCATCTCCACCCCCTCCTTCTCCATCTCCATCTCCTCCTCCCTTCAAGTATCAGTTAACATTCCAAGCGCGACAGACGCACATGTGGAGTCAATCTGTGAAATATTGTGCCCACCTTATTCGTTCCCTTGTTGCTTCATATTTGGCTGGACTGCTTTCTGTATGCATGGTGTTGTGGTCGCCTCAGTTAGTGAGAATCGTTCTGATGTGGGGTAGTCATTGGTGATGGGACTAAAATTGAGATAGCTATCGTTAAACTACCTGGGTCATGTGAGGTTATGTTGGGTCAGGTTAGGTTGGGTAAGGTTTGTTTTGATTAGGTTACAATGGGATAAGTTACATTAGGTTAGGTTGGGGTTGGTTAGATTAGATTACAATAGGATAAGTTACATTACGTTACGTTACGTTAGGTCAGGTTAGGTTAGGTTGGGTTGGGTAAGGTTTGGTTAGATTAGGTTACAATAGGATAAGTTACAACAGGTTAATTACGTTAGGTTAGGTTGATTAATAAGGTTAAATAATTATTATTAGATCAGGCCAAAATAAAGGTAAATTAAATCATCATGTCATATTAGTAAATACTGACCAGTTTTTCTCCTCATATCCTGAGAAACTTGAGTCCCGGATGCCTTGTGTTAAAATCTCGAAGAAAAAGTATTTGTTGTTGTTGATGAAGACGTTGTTGTTGTTGCTGTTGTTATTCTTGTTGTTGTTGTTGTTGTTGTTGTTGTTTTAGCTGACTGTTAATTTGTAAACGGATAAACTCTTTTCTCCTCCTCCTTCTCTAAGTTTCAGTCTAATTAATTTATGTTTGGCGAGGCAAATTTTCTTCTTCCCCTCTCCTTCACTACAACTTTTTCTTTATTCTTGTGTGTGCAGGTGTACCGAACCGAACCCTCCACTTCTTCTACGTTAGAGTATTGGAAAAGAACTGACGACTACAACAGTAAAGGTTATCATCAGTGCTACTATTATGTTAATGTTGTATATTAGGATAAACATTAAGGGGAGAGTATAATTTTAGTACATTAAAGCGCCTTGATTCCTCCAAAGTATACCAGAAAACAGACCCAGATGAAGAAAAATAATTATATTCTGTTGCCTGGAATAGTTTGGAGGAATCATAATCTCCAAAACTACCCCTTAAATTTGGTGTAATTTTTTTATCGCCCAGTGTTTATGTAGATTATATTTAGCTGATTTTTTGGAAAGTAGGGTTTTGTTTTGTTTTCAGGCCTGTCTACCCGTAACCCTCACTCAACCCATCATCAACCCCCTTTAGCCCTGACCTGCCACCAACCCCAACCCCATAACACCAAGACATCATCATACCTTACTACCAACCCACCAACACTTTAGTATCAACCCCTTAACCCCAATCCAACAAAAACACACACCTTACAATCAACCCCTTGTATCCAATCTAATAACACACACACACACACCACACACACAGAGAGAGAGAGAGAGAGAGAGAGAGAGAGAGAGAGAGAGAGAGAGAGAGAGAGAAAGATATAGTAGTAACACACACAACACACACACACACACACATAGAGAGAGAGAGAAAGATATAGTAGTAACACACACACACACACACACACAGGACACACAGAGAGAGAGAGAGAGAGAGAGAGGAGAGGGAGAGGGAGAGAGAGAGAGAGAGTAAGATATAGTAGTGACTGGTGAGGGGAGTAGGTAGGTTGTAGTGTGTGTGTGTGTGTGGAGGGGGGGGAACAGGTGAAGGGAAATCAGAACTCTTTATATATTTATACTGGGTCCAGTTTAAGCCAGAGTGATGACCTCGTTTGGTCTGAAATAAACCTGAAATGTTATCATATGGATATCCTTAGTTATTTTTTTATTTTTTTTTTCGTCTCTCTCCTCTCTTCATTCTGTTTTGTGTGTGTGTGTGTGTGTCTTGATGTTTTTGTTTCAGTGTGTTGTATAGTTTTTGGTTTGGTAAATATGTTTTATGAGTATTTATAGCCTGTTATTATCAAGAGCATTTATCATATTACTCATATTATTATTGGCTATTATTGATATATCACACACACACACACATACAGACACTTACACACACCTACACACTTACACACTTACTCACACACACCTGCACCACGGAACGGAATTGTGTGTCCAGCCGGTACATACATACATACATCCGTCAGTCATAATCACGCCGCCGCCACGGGGGGAGTAAAAAAAAAAAAAAAAAAAAAAAAAAAAAAAAACTCCTCATTTGGCTGGAGTTGTTGCCTTGGTGTAAACAAGGTGGTGGCGGGGGGGGGGGGGGTAGGTAGGGGGGGGGCTGTTAGACTCCTGTGATGTTAAGAGGAGGTACAGTAGGTTCTTTTGTTGATGATTATGGAAGGTGTATGTATGATTCCTCCTAACTATGCCACAAAACACACAATCTCCCTTTGGTAACATGTATATACAGTCAGGGTGGTGTGTTTTCTAGCCTAGTCTGGAGGCATCTGTATAGTCCCCTCCTAAATTACCGACATACGTGAGGATCTATCTCCCCTTAATAAAATAGGGCGACGACTGACTGTGATGCCCGGGGATGAATAAGGTCCTGTGTTGCGTGCATCAACAACTCGGGCGGTGGACGGGCTCGTGAATTAGAGGGGTCGACGCTCCCTGTTGATTGGTGGTAGTAGGGGGGCGGGGGCGGGAAGGAGCTCATTATTTTATGTAGTTGTGTATATGTATTTATTTGTTTGTTTGTGTATTTATTTATTTGTTTGTGTATTTATTTATTTATTTATTTATTTATGGGGCTGGGGATGGTGGTAGATGTGTTGATAAAGGGAATATTTATTTATGTAGGTGTGTGTATATATGTTTGATTATTCATTTATTTATTTATTTATTTATCAATTTATTTATTTACCTATTTATTTGTGTATTTATTTATTTATTAAGGAAGTTTGTGGTTGTTGTGGTGAGTAAAGGGTGTTGACAGAGGGATTATAATAGTTATAATGGATGAATAGAGACATAGTGAGTGATTTAAGTCTGCATTTGTTTCCATTTGGTTCTGGTATTGGTAACCTGTGGGATTGATAGTGAAGTATATGTGGATGGAGAAGAGAGCTGACAGAAGTGGCAGGCATACCAACCACCCCACCCTGTACACCATTCTCAGAACATATTGCCAAACATTACATTGGGATGAGCTTATTATCTCTCTCTCTCTCTCTCTCTCTCTCTCTCTCTCTCTCTCTCTCTCTCTCTCTCTCTCTCTCTCTCTCTCTCTCTCTCTCTCTCTCTCTCTCTCTCTCTCTCTCTCTCTCCTGGAATTCATTATAGGATTGCTCGTGCCAAAACCGCATTTAACAATTTGTCTTTGTGCGAAAACCGCATTAAATTTTTCTTCTTTTATTCTCCAAACTGCATTTAACGAGATTTTTACTGTTATCAAAGTTGTCCTGTCACAAAGATTTTTTTTTTTGTATAAACTCTGCTACCCATGGAGATTGTGTGTTGGAGTATAGCCTCACTCACTACAAGCAGCATAGGTTTGTGTAGAGTTGTACAATATGTTATGAAGCAACACATCTCTGAACCTTGGCAAAGTACAACTGCATGAATTAGGTACCGGTAATAATTTTCATGTTGTGTAGATCAACAAACATCAATTGGAAAAGTATATCAGATAAAGTTTTAAGCATCCTGACCTTATTTGTTTAGCTCATATAACTTTTCATTTATGTTCGGTAATTATTTTAGCATCCTGACCTCATCTGTTCAGCTCTCTCTCTATATATATACTGTATATATAACTTTTCATTTACGTTTAGCACTGGTGAAAATATGGAGGTGATGGTTTCAGAGATTGTTTCTGTGCTTCTGACCAGTTGTTGGAGTGACTCGATAACTATATATGGTACCAGACAGAAGGGGCCTTGATCAGACCAAGGGGTATATGGGCAGCAGAGGTGAGGGGGAACACAGTAGCTGGGAGGGAGTGGTGAGGGGGGGGAGGGAGAGGAAAGGAAGGCCACAAGCTAAGGAGAGGGTTGAGGGACTGACTGACAGAGAGAGTAAGTTGACATTTATAGCCTCCACGGTCAACTGACAAGGTGAGAGGACTAGAGAGGGAGAGGAGCAGACGAGGAAAGGTATAGTAATAGGGAGGACAGGGTTAGGTAAGGAAGGGCAGGAGGAATATAGGAGGGAGGAGGAGAGCTGGGGAGGGTAAAGCAAAGTAAGTTGCCAGGGTAGGGTAAGGCAGGGCAAAAACAGGGGAGAACAGAGCAAGATAATATCGAATAAGACAGGGTAGAGAAGGGCAGGGTAAGGCAGGGAAAGAAAATGTGTTAGTAAGGAATAGAACAGGGGAGAGTAGAGCAAGATAACACCGGATAAGGCAGGGTAGTGAATGGCAGGGCATGACAGGGTATATAGGCAAAGCAGGGCATGAGTAGACTTTGCTTTCTCTCTCTCTTTCTCTGACTGTGGACATGATTGACGTCCAACCTTACACATGGCCAGGTCGAGTACGAGGCCACGGACTTCAAGTATTACTCCAGCGGGGGACGAGGGCTTCAGTAAACTTTATGAAGGTTGTGTCGGCAGGAGGGTGAAGGAGGGAGTAGCGGTGATGTGGAGAAAGGTGGGATGGAGGGTCGAAAGGGATAAAGCGATAGAGAGACATAGAGGTGGGAGGAAGAGGAAAAGGATTAAGGAAGAGGATTTAAGAGAAAGAAATGAAGGAAAGGAAGTTAGAAGGAGAAACTGAGAAATGGACAATTAAGATAGGTATAGGAGGAACGAAAATAGTTCAGATAGGTAGGAATGAAAAGTTGATAAGAAAGAAGATGAAAGAAGGAAAATTAACACGAATGACTGAAAAGAACAGAGAAATACAGAAGGGACCAACCATCCAAGACTGACCATCAGGAGTGACACACGACTCTTGAGTTTCATTTCGTAAACAACCATGTGACGTGGTTGTTGTTCCTGGTCCTAGTAGTTCTCTTGTAGGTCTGTCTGTCTGCCTACCCCTACGCCTTCCCTACCACACTCTTTCCCTACCACACGCCTTCCCTACCACACGCCTTCCCTACCACACGCCTTCCCTACCACACGCCTTCCCTACCACACGCCCTCCCTACCACACGCCTTCCCTACCACACGCCTTCCCTACCACACGCCCTCCCTACCATACTCTTTCCCTACCACACGGGGAGGGGGAGGGGGAGGGGGAGGGGGAGAGAGGGGGCCCAGATTGGTATCGTATCGAGATTCAGAGGCGACCCGGTGATAAAATAAATCACTTTTGACACTCCGGCCCTACTGACTGACAGCCTCCATCCCCCTCCCCCCAACACACACACACACACCGTCATTCACCCTCCTCACCCACCATCATAACCATCTCATCCACCCTATGTCAATCTACCGCTCAAACACTTTCATCCACCACCACCACAACCACCCAAGTCATCCACCACCACCAGAAATAATCGCTCTCGTCACTAATATGCTTAAAAAAGACAATAATAAGTTGAATCCAAGTACACTCGCAATCCCCAATCCCTATAGCCCACCTGAGTCGAAGCCCGAGATCTGAAGCAGGCGATTTGAGGACGACGACCCACCCGAACCATCATGAGGCCACACACACATTTTGACCCAGTGAAGGCCATGCCACGGTGGGCTGTAGTCTAGAAATCAACAGCTCCAGATCTCAGGTGGGCTATATAGGGATTGTGGATTGCAACTGTACCTATCATTCAATAAGCCAAAATTACGTCATTATTAGGAAACTAATGGAGTCCCTCAGAAAAAAATGTTTTACCAGGAAGTAAATAATATAATCTGAAATTCAAATCATGGTTTCAGGACCAAACAATCATACCAAACCTACTTTAGCGTTTGATGTCATCTGTCTAGATTTCCGAAAAGCCTTTAACAAAAGTTCTCTACAAGCTATTAACTTAATATATTAGGAGTCCACAGGATGACTGTGGAGATACTAACCATCTACTCAGTAATTGTAGAATCCATCTTAGTTAAAATTAAACCCTAGTGATAGCAAATTACATCTATTTCCACATTATATTATTATGTTGCTTCAGAATAACGTAAACGAGTTGAGTGACTGCCATATAATGTGTATGGAGATTGATTGTTGATTGATGGATATTAGGCACCACAATAGAGAGGTCATATGACTTCTGTATGGAGAATAAACATTGTCTTTGTTTCATGGCAACTTTCGTTTAAGAATCCCATGATAATATTTTGATACTTTCCTTTTTGAGCCGGAAGGAGAAGTGGGCAGGATGGAGCCTTCGTCTTTACTATCCTTTCCCTCATCATCGTGGACTATTTTGCATGGTATAATTCAATAATAATACATGATCTGTTACTGTTTCGAACCCTATCGTATTCCTTTGTATCACCCTTGTCACTAACCACCACTAACCCATCACCACTAACCCATCACCACCACCACGATTACCGTACACAGTTCTCTTCCACTCACCACCACCACCACATTATCCCCCCTTCCATTTCCCACCCCAACCACAGCAGCTTTCCACTCCTCTCCCGTCCTAACACCTTCAACATAACAATCCTATCCAACAACCACTACCATCACCAGCACATTAACTCCTTACCACTTCTCTCTCCCTCCTCCCCCTCCATTCACCACCACCACTATCTACTCTCACCATCATATCTGCAGTTCCCCCTTCCACCCCACGCACACCCACTATAAGGAGTCAGAGCTGAGAGTCTCATGGAAGAGTAAGCGTGCCCCAGTAACCTTTCAAGTGCCTCCCCTGCATCACAACTATACCAACCAATGATGCCAATTTAGCCCATCTTGTAGGACTCCTGGGGTAAATATCTGATGCTTCATAATCCTTATATATATGTTATGAGGTTAATATACACAGGGATACTTTCTAGTGCACGCAACCCATCACTGTATAGTTCTAAACCCATGCACGGAAATCCTGACAAACGTCGGAATATGAACGACATCGGCACGTATAGGATGTCGGATTAATTGGTGTCCTTGAGTGTGTGTGTGTGTTTGGTGGTGTCTGTGTGTCCCCCAGCACGTACAGGACCCCGGGCACCTTTAGTGTGGCACGGAGGGCGGCACCTTACTTGGCTTTCTGCGTCGTGTTGGTGGTGGTGGTTGGAGCAGAGGCTGGGTAATCACTGACTGCCTTATTTTGTATACTACTTGTTGATGTGCCTCTGTGTATCTATATTCGTATATCTGATCTCTCACCCTCTTGTTTCTACTCTTCTCTTCTCTCTTCTCTTTTCTCTCTCTGTGCAACGTTCACATCTTTACCTAACCTGTATTATCCTTCTTTCCTCCATCTAGGCCACCACAGTAATTATCCCTCTGTGTTTGTGTTGTGTCCAGTGTGGCACAGCTCTGGGAACCTTATTTGGATCTGTGCGTCATGCCACTCATTAGGCCTTGGTGTTGCAATGCCTGGATCTCTTCTATCCTCGTATATTCTCTTTCGTTCGATATCTCCTCATACTTTATTAGGCCTTGGTGTTGCAATACCTTGATCTCTTCTATCCTCGTATATTCTCTTTCGTTCGATATCTCCTCATACTTTATTAGGCCTTGGTGTTGCAATGCCTTGATCTCTTCTATCCTCGTATACTCTCTTTCGTTCGTTCGTTGGTTCGTTCGTTATCTCTCCTTATACTCTTTTATATTCATGGCTCGATTCGCGTCCATTTCTTTTCCTCGTACATTCTCACAGTCCCTCGTCCTTTATTGCTTCATCGTACATTCTCATCACCTTTCTTAAAACAAAAACACACTATGACTTATTGGGGTTTTTGCCTGTGTCATTATTATGTTTAACTTAATATTATTTTTTTCATTTATCTAAGCACATGATCATCAAAAACACAAGCTACTTATGACATTATCTAAGACGCAAACAACTAATTTTAGGGTTAAGCTGGAATAATTTAGTCTTGAGGTCATGAGTATAGATATAGTGCTTCTCCTCGGTAAAGAAAATTGTCTGGTGGTAGTCAGAGGAGAATGTAGGACGCCAGACTACACATGTAAAAAGTAAATTAAAAATATACGTGTTCCCAGAAATATAATAAATATTTATATATGTTAAGTATCCAACTGGTACACATTATTACTCTGATATCAATATCTTTCATCAATAGGAGAAAAATGGCGATAACACGATGATTGACGAAGCACGGGACTACAACAAGTAAGTTTGTATTCATTAGTATTACAGCTAACGTTATTATTATTATTATTATTATTATTATTATTATTTTATTATTTTATTATTTTATTATTATTATTATTATTATTATTACTGCTAACTTTGTATATTATCATTATTATTATTATTATTATTATTACTGCTAACTTTGTATATCATTATTATTATTATTATTATTGCTAATGTTGTATATTATTAGTACCGTACTATTGGTACTGGGAGATTTTACAGCTCTAGGCTATTTAGTGCTGAAAGTAAGATATATATTTCTTATATTATGTTCCCCTGTGTATGTGAAAATAACGAGAGTAAACTTGTCTGTAAACTTTTTATTGTCTTCAGTAATGTGTAAAGAAAATGGAGAGAGAGAGAGAGAGAGTGTTTGTGGAGGAGTGGATGGAGTACAGTGTGTGTATGTGTGTGGAGGTGGAGGTGGCTGGTCAGTTGTGTTACTCCTTGTTCATCTTGCCCTACTCCACCACCACCACCACCATCACCTTCTCTTGGGAATTCTCGTGTGACACATAATGAAAACCTGAACTAAGGGTTGTGTCTCTGTTTACTGTACACTCATGAGCACAAGTTCCCTGACACTCCTTACTTGCTTTCCTCTCTCTCTCTCTCTATCTATCTATCTCTCTATCTATCTATCTCTCTATCTATCTATCTCTTTCTCTCTCTCTCTCTCTCTATTTCTCTCTCTCTTTCTCTCTCTCTATCTCCATTTATATATTTATTCCCTCCTTTCTAGTTATCAGTCGGGGTTTAACAATTTGATTTTTTTAAATAAAATAGAAATTGCAAATTATTCCTTCTTTAACCATCGTATTACCAAGATGGAAGATAAATTTCAAAATATATATTGACGTTTCGTAAAAGCAAGGTAATAATTGTAAGGTATTTGTAGTTAAATGCATAAAATTCATACAAAACGAATGATTGAATTTACCCATTGAACACGACAACAAAGGTTAATGGCTGGCGAGAACATAATACGTAATAACTCTTAAAAGTAAAATAATGTTCTGTGGCAGGATAACATGTGAGACAAACGCTCGAATAATTTCCACCGAGTGTAGACGACGACCAACACCGTATATTATTATTATAAATACTGTATGTTCTAAGTACCGTATGTTCCAAGTACCGTATTTTAAAAACCATATATTATGTCAAGGATCGTATTTTTCAAGGAACGAATATTTCAAGTACCGTGTATTTCCAGTAACGTATGTGACAAGTACCGTCTTTCAAGTACTGTATATTTCATGAACCGTATATATCAAGTACCGTATACTAATTTAAAGTACCGTGTATTGCAACTACCGTATATTTCACGTTTGTAGCGCTTATTGTAATTAGGGGACTGAATCACCGGAACATAACTTATGATAGATTTCTGTGTGCTGTACTTGACTGTCATAGTGTGCAGAGACTTTGTTGCCTGACTGTACATTGACTGGCAAGTGACAAGTACCTATCCTACCTTGAGATGGAACGTGAACCATCATTCTCTTATCTCTCTCTCTCTCTCTCTCTCTCTCTCTCTCTCTTATGCATTCGTCCACCTCACTCAGGCTCGTCAACTTTGATCAGCACCGAATATCCATTATGACTCAGGTGTCTTGCAGAGGGAACACACAGAGAGATAAGACAGACCATCACCAACAACAACAATATATACCCATAAAACATACGAGTTGTGAACAGGTACTGTACCCGAGTGAGTCATTCATTAAGGCCCCCTGTGATGTAGTAAAAAAATTGGAGGTTAGCGAGTCCTTCAAATATTGCCACGAAACTCCACCTATACTGAAGAAGCTTGTTTCGTGGCAGAGTCAGGAGGGAATCAGAAGCCACCAAGTTTCATACAACACAATCACAGGGTCCTTAAGTGGGTAGAAAAATAGTCTTGTTGTTGAATTGGAAGGGTTTACTGAACTGACTCCTCCAAACTGTACCACGAAACAGATCCCCTATTGTAGTGACACTGAGGTTTTGGGTACACGGTAGAGATAGCATAATATATTTTTGGGATTATAGTGTTGGCAGGAGGTTATTGGTGAATGTTGTAGGTTTGAGATTCTTGAGGTTTACTGTAGGTAGGAATAATTTGAACCATTGTGGAACTGCGGAAGGTGACATCAAGACCGGGTATGATGTGTGTGTGTGTGTGTGTGTGTGTGTGTCTGGCCACTCAGCGAAATGGACATTAACGTCTCCTCTGTGAATAAATGATGGCCTTTGTCGCATCTCTGGGTGACTGCCATTGTTCTACACACACAGACAGATAGACAGACACACACACACACTTATCCAAACACTACATACACACAATGCACATACTGTACTCACTTAATGACACACAGACACACTACATACACACTACATACACACTACATACACACTACATACACACATGCACATGCTGTACTCACTTACTCACACACACTACATACACACTACATACACACATGCACATACTGTACTCACTTACTCACACACACACATATACACACACTTATCCAAACTTGCACATACTGTACTGACTTACACACACACACTTATGCAAAGACTACAGACACACATGCACATACTGTACTCACTTACACACACACACATCCAATTGTAAGTACAGTAAGTTCTTTGCATTTATGGTGTGGTGAAAAAAATTTAGTGAATGACAGTAATGCTTTGTTATGAACACGGAAATAATTAATGTTACGGTGTTATATGTGACAATCAGTATGTGAAGTAATGGTAGTGACGCAGTGTGGTGATGAGAACAAAATCACGTTACCAAGAAAAAGTGTGTGTCTGTTGTGGGTAGGAAAGTGTGTGTGTGTGTGTGTGTGTGTGTGATGGGAAGGAAAAAGTGCATGTGTTGTGGGTAGGAAAGTGTGAACAAGTAATGATATATATAAAATGAATAGTTGTAACTCTATCGTGCAAAATGGACTCTGGTTTAATTTTGTGTTTAATTCTTTTTTTTTTTTTTTTTTTTTTTTTCTTTTTTGCCTATGCTATTCGACATGTTTATATCGGTATGTTTGATCATATAATTCAGTCTGTGGAAATCATTCAGGTGTCTTGAGTTCAACGTGATGGCAGCGAGAGCGTTTGAGAGAGAATTAAGGGGATATATAGGGTACATTTGTGACATTAGAAGTACCTTGATTCCTCCAAAATAAATCTGGGGAAACTAATCCAATGAATAAATATAGTGGTATCCTGTTGCCTGGAATGGGATGGAGGAATCAGTGGCTCCAAATTTAACCACCAACAACATCGTACTATTAAGAGATTAAGAGATTTTACACGATAACAGCAACACCGTCCTCTTTATACACTACTATATGTGTCAAGAATAAAATTATACTTCCCAGAATCCCCAATCTTCTCAGAGTAGGTAAGAGAAACTGTTGAGTAGATTGCTGGCAGACCAAGTGTTAATCTTTTCACCTGCACCTTCATACCCTCATTAATCTATCACACCTGTGACCCCTTCTACTCTAACTGTTATCGTTAATCTACAACACCCTCCAAAACCATCACCTGTACACCCACCTAATCTCACATCAATGAGATTATATTACAAACAGATTGCACATATACATACATATTGCACATACATAGTACAAACAGATTGCACATACATATTGCACATACATATTGCACATACATATTGCACATACATATTGCACTTACATATTGCACATACATATTGCACATATATATTGCACATATATATTGCACATACATATTGCACATACATATTGCACATATATATTGCACATATATATTGCACAAATATATTGCACATACATATTGCACATACATATTGCACATATATATTGCACATACATATTGCACATACATATTGCACATACATATTGCACATACATATTGCACATACATATTGCACATATATATTGAACATACATATTGAACATACATATTGCACATATATATTGCACATACATATTGCACATACATATTGAACATACATATTACACATACATTGGTACACACTCGCTGCCACATTCCTTGATGCACTGTCACCACATCCTTCATATATTGAGTTGTTAAGACAATAATTTCCACAAAGTGATTGTCTGTCATTACATCCTTCACTACCAACACTCAAAACTCACCATTATACACACACACATACACACTACCGCCATTACACACATCACCACCACCATTACACACACATCACCACCACCATTACACACACATGGATACAAATGCTGCATAACACACAAACAAATGGTACACTTCCTGTTAACTTACAGGGCATGAGTTTCTTCTGTTTTTTGTTTTTTTATTTGTTTAATAGTTGATTGACTGTATAACTATAGTACTGACTCATGTTGCAAATATTACAATTATTTCCACATTTTATATTTTTTTTACTGGACGTATATAGCCTATATAGGTCTTAAGATCATGATAGATTATTCAGTAAGTGTTCAGTCATGGTCAGTAGTTCTTACCTACTATAAGCATTTCAGAACGATGGAATTAATTACCAAAATTTATGTGACCTGCAAATTTTTTTGATCTGGTACAGTGACCAGGTACTGTACACCTTCTATAGCAGAGATACAAAAAATTGACTGTGCCGGTATTCCAATGACTTTATTGTAATCATTACCACATAGTTTGTAAGCACTGATTTCTCTTCATAAGAATATATATATATATATATATATATATATATATATATATATATATATATATATATATATATATATATAATAATTGTATATATAATATTCTATATACACCGGTATTACATTAAGTGGTGAGGAAGGACTGAATGCTTCTCTATAAGGACTTCAGGAGTGGCAGGTCAAGGGTTGGATGGAAGAATGGAGTGGTCAGGTCAGAGGTGATGCTGCAGACCAGTTATATACACCGACAAAGTAAACAAACGAGTTTATCAGAATCAACACTCGTTAGTAAAACTGACAGTGGAAAAAAATATATGTAATTCTGGTTAAAGTTTACTACACACCGAGGAAAAATATATGCCAAGCTTTTGCATTTCAAAGTGTCTCATAAATCATAAAGAACGAATACCACTAAGTTGTTTAGGTGTATAATTACGTGATAGTTGAGATGTTCAGAATGATAAGAGTAAAGAGAATTATATACTTATGCCAGCGACTGTACACTGTGTTTATCAAAGTACCGGTCTGAGTTGACTTTGGACAAAATACCAAATCAGTATCATGCACCTGACGTGGAGGGAACACCGTAAAGTTCACATGTGTCCATACAAATTATAACTGTTGGACTAAATATACCATGCAGGCGTTGTTGAGTTTAGATAAAAGTGTGGAATGGAGTGGATGTGACGCAGGGTATAGGTGGTGAATCTATATAGACCAGGGGAGCACAAATATAAGCAGCAGTAGAGGGAGTGGTTAGAGGAAAGAAAATATTTCATTAAGGAATTAATATCAGCCTCCATATTCAGCTACAAAACATATCCCCTGTATAGTAATTCCATATGGAGGGGTTGTGTTTCCTGGCATAGTTTGGAGGAATCAGTAGCCTTCCGATTTCCCATAATAGGATCCTCCCGTTTAAATATTTCTACAGACAACGAGATAGAAAAAAAATTCCCGGAACCTCACGTAGAGTTTGATAAATAAATAAATAAATAAATATTCGTCCGTATCTCCGATGTATACACAATAATAATAATAATAATAATAATAATAATAATAAAGAAAAACAACACAGGTAAAGGGCAAACCAAACCAATAGGTGAGGTGTAATCTGCTTGCCTATGTTCGCCAGACGCCCTCCGGTTACAAACGTGTGTGAATATAACAATTTTCCGTAATAACGCCACCAGTTTGTGTGTGTGTGCATGGCGATGAATTTACGAGCAATTATTTCGTGTGTGATTTCAGGGGGTGTTGGTAGTGGTGGGAATAATGGGGGGTAGGGGGAGGTAGGATTGGTGGTAGTGGTGGTGGTATTTATATGGTAGTGAGGGTAGAGGTTGGTATGTGTTATTGGTAGTGTAATGGTGTATATGGTAGTGGTGGTGGTGGTGATAATGTTGATGGGGGTGATGGATGGTAGTGGTGGTGTATAGCAGTGGTCAGTGGTATAGTGGTGGGGATAATGGTGATAGTATTGATGGCATATATATAGTAGTGACAGTAGGGGCAGTGATAGTGGTGATATTATAGTGGTTGGGAAAGTAGTGCATGGTTGTATCAATAAAGATGGTAATAGTGGTAGTTGTGGTAGTAGGGAGTGGTGATGGTGATAGTAGTGGTGATGGTGGTGGTGGTAGTAGGAAGTGGTGATGGTGATAGTGGTGGTGATGGGGTCAGGTGTGAACAAGGTGAGGTCCACATACCTGTCATATACATTCTATCCCTTCACTGCATCTCACTAGGACAGATACAAGGCACAGACTCACACCGTGCTATACTCACACAAACTTCACTCATTTTATTATAGACTTTATTTTTATTATTATTCTCGGTACATATTAAAGAGAATAGTAGTAGATATAATATATACCTCTCAGTTAAGTTTAATGGTATAATGAAAGTATTTGATGTAAAACATGCAGACACACTATTTAAAGGGATAGTAGTAGTAGTAGTAGTAGTAGTAGTAGTAATATTAATAGTAGTAGTAGTAGTAGTATTAGTAGTGTATCGTTAGTAAATATGGCACTACTGAGGCCTCAAAAATCTTCCAAGCAACAGGCCACCTTTATTTTTATTCATCTGGTCCCGTTTCCTGACATGCTTTGGAGGAATTAAGCCACTCCAATGTACAAAAAATATACAATCCCCATAAAACAACCCACTATAAATAATGATACACTGAAAGGAAACAATAGCTCATGAAAATAATACTAAACCTAAACAAACAACAGGTCACATTACATATCTTATTAAAGAAGTGGACGAGGCTGCATACACACACACACACACACACACACACACACACACACACACACACACACACACACACACACACACACACACACACACACACACACACACACACACACACACACACACACACACACACACACACACACACACACACACACACACACACACACACACACACACATACACACACACACACACACACACACATACACACACATACACACACACACATACACACAAACAAGAACCGCACAAAACAATTACACGATGCCAAGGGTAAAGAGGCAAGACACATAACACAATAGCCGGAATGACTGCAACCCCCCCATGTGTACCAACCACACTATTAACCCAGGCATTACAGGGGTGTCTCTCTCTCTCTCTCTCTCTCTCTCTCTCTCTCTCTCTCTCTCTCTCTCTCTCTCTCTCTCTCTCTCTCTCATTTAAGGTTGTACAGTCACAGTCAAAAGTCCTGTATCGGGTAAATGAAAGTACGAGTATTATAAGCATATAGTGTCGAATGGTAAAAATATAATGCCCATTCCGAAAAAAAAAAAAACGTAAAATAAAGTTGGTCTGAAACTGTAGTGATGTTTACAGTAACTTTTTTTTTTTTACCGGTAACCCCGAAAAAGTCCTCCCATACAATTATCTATTTTGTTGATTGATAATAAAGATCAAATTTTATATATACGTATACTGTAATTCATGTATTTTGAAATTGTGAAGGTGTTTATATAGCAACGTTTGAGAGAATAATTTGAGTTGAGGGGGAACTGGAGTGCTATAAATTGGAGTACTATAATGGAAGTGCTATAAATTCCTCCAAACTGAGATACTATAGTCCGTTGTTATGGTAGACATTGGAAGAATCAATTGCCCCTTGCATTTCACTCCCCCCAAACCCCCACCTGACAAATTACCTCCCTTATAAGTTTCAGATGTCTGATATAAATTTTAGTGATTAAAATAATTATGTCAGTTACACATCTAACAATAATGACATTTGTGCATATCAATTGTAAGGAAGGAGAACACACACACACACACACACACACACACACATACACACACACATACACACACACACACACACACACACACAGTACCGGAACACCTCACCGCGATAAGTATAGGTCTCGCCTCCTCCCTTCCCCCAACACACATACACACACACACATGTCATCATCCTCATACAACAACAACGACAACAATAGGTGAGTGTAGGCTCTTGTATACAATAACCATGGGGGTAATTTACAGTTCAGGTCCCCACCACCACCACCACCACCACCACCACTACAATGACTTGGAGGCTTCTGATTCCTCCTGACTATGCCACGATACAAGCTTCTTCCATATAGGTCGTGTTTCGTGTCAATATTTGAAGGACTTATTTTCCTCCATTTTTTTAACTACATCACAGGGTCCCTTAAGTGCAATAACAACCACTGCCACTTAAATCTCCTTCCCCCTCCCCACTACTACTACCATCACCACCACTACTACTACCGTCACACCTGCCCCCATCACAAACCCTTCCTACGACAACAACAATAATAACAACAACACACACAACATCACCACTATAATACAACTACGATTCCACAACTACGATTCCACAATTACCACTACAGTTACTTCCTTCATTAACCCTTTGATTGCAGGTATGGTTTTCTGTAATTATACTTTGAAGGTTTTAAATAAAGTATAGATTTTACCAGAAAAGATTTGACATGAGAGGTGAAAACAGGATCAATTCATTCTTTTCTTAATCATAGCAGGTTTTTTTTTTTTTTTTTTTACTATCAAATTTTAACCATTAGCACCGAACGATTTTTAGTAAGTTAGGAAATGAATAAATTGTAAGAGCTTCTCACCACATTATGACCATCTCAATCACTACAAGAGCAAGACCCACATTGAAGGACAAGGACAATCACAGAAGGAAGGAAAATTGTAAAGAGACAACAACAACAACAACAACAACAACAGCAACAACATAAAGACAAACAGGACAGCAAAAGCAATTTTTTTATAACGAGTATAAACACGGAGACACAACAAGGATAAACAACAACAAGGATAAACAACAAGGACAATAACAACAACAATAACAAGCAGAAGGACAACAAAGGCACCACTACCACCACTACTACCAGCAGCAGCAGCTACAGCAGAAGCAGAAGCAGCAGAGGCAAGCAGACACAAGCAGAGCCGGGTAATGAGAGACTTTGATCAGCGATGTGTGTGTGTGTGTGTGTGTGTGTGTGTGAATTTAGAACGGTGTTGTCGTGTGGTTGGCCTCTGCAATACACACATACATATACATACATACATACATACATACAGGCACACATAGAAACAGGGTATATACTGTACATATATATGTTATAGTTCTCTTTACAACGAGATACGAAAAAGGTCAACGTTAGATTACTGCAACACTCACCACTCGCCCTCCAGTGTGTGTGTGTGTATGTGTGTGTATGTGTGTTAATTGTACGTGGGTATTAAATGTGTGTGTGTATATATGTGTGTGTTAACAGTACGTGGGAATTAACTGTACGTAGGTAGTAACTGTACGTGGGTATTAACTGTGTGTGTGGGGGGGGGAATTAACTGTACGTGGGTAGTAACTGTACGTGGGTAATATTAACTGTGTGTATCTGTGTGTGTGTGTTAACTGTACGTGGGTAGTAACTGTATAGTACATGGGTATTAATTGTGTGTGTGTGTGTATTAACCGTACGTGGGAATAAACTGTATAATTATGAGTATTTATTTATTTATTTATTTACATTGATTCCTTGAGGAAATTATTTACGGGGTGTTTTTGTTGACATGGATTTGAAGGGGAAGTGAATGTATATTTGCAAAGCTCGTTTTTCTGTGTCTTAATATACAGTATGACCCTCAGTCTGTTTCTTTGACTTTTACTTTGAACTTTAATTAAGACTGGACGTGAAGTTAGTTTCCACCATTCATTTAGGAAAAGGCTAATAACTACCTCCTTAAGGACCCTGTGATCGTATATGAGACTTGGTGGCTTCTGATTCCTCCTGACCATGCCACGAAATAAGCTCCTTCCATACAGGTGTGTGTTTCGTGGTAATATTTGAAGGACTCGTTTATCTCCTATTTTCTTATCATATTACAGAGTTGCTTAAAGTTTGAAATCAATAAGTTTCAGATAGTCAGCGTTAAGGAGACATTATGTAGCGTAATAATAATATCCATATCTTCTCTGTATAATATATATTTTTTATTTTCAGTTAGTGTCATATACTTGTTTGATCCATGAACATCCGGCTGTATAAATTCGCATCCATCCCATGTACAGCCGGCTACATAAATTCGCATCCATCCCATGTATTCAATAATGCTGATATGACCAGATAAGATGCATTCTGAACCAGTTTCGATTCTGACATCATAATGTAATTTGTCATACGAGAAGACTTAGTATATAATTTATATCCTTCATCTCTGCATTCAAATTGTGTTATAACATCTCTATTGCTCATAATTATATACATACGCAGGTGGAAATGAAGCCAACTTGTGCTACAGACTTAATAATGCAAAAATCACAAAATAAAATTGCCTTTTCAACCAGTTTGTATTCTAACAACATATATTTTTATAAACTACAATATAAGAATAATATACATATATATATATATATATATATATATATATATATATATATATATATATATATATATATATATATATATATATATATATATAGATATATAGATATATAGATATATAGATATATAGATATATATAGATATATATAGATATATATAGATATATATAGATAGATGTAGATGTAGATGTAGATGTAGATGTAGATGTAGATGTAGATGTAGATGTAGATGTAGATGTAGATGTAGATGTAGATATAGATATATATCTGTCGTCTCTGCATTTTAATACTAACTGTTGAAACATCACTGGAGTCACACTCACGCGAGTGGAAATGAAAGAGAATTTATGCTGCCGACTGTACAAAAAAAAAAAAAAAAAAAAAATACTATCTGTGCAATTCTGGTGTGAAACCTTGTGGCACCTCAGACGTTGGATATTGAAAAATGTCTTGTTTATTCCCAGGGCATCATGGGTTGTGATGATAATATACACAACCATTAGACACTCCCACTGCATATTATTATTATTATTATTATTATTATTATTATTATTATTTTATCATGTGTACCCCTATGCCCCCGTTTCACGTATGTGTATCTTTTACATATGCCCGCAACTGTACAATCCTATACTCTTCACTCTCTATTACGCGTCATCAAACACTAACTCGTTTCTCAGGTAAATTTTGTACGTAAATGTTATTGTTATTATAGATTTATTTTGGTCACGTTTATTGTAGTGTGTGTGTGTGTGTTTGTTTTAATTGTGTAAAATTTTGGTTTATTTATCGTATTATATCGTATTATATATTATTAATCGTAGTATATATTTTTGGGAGGGGTTTAATCTTATAAGTTCAACATTCACATCATCGAAGTTATATATAATTTTTGTAATAATTCATATGGCTTTATTTTGTTGCTATTACCGTGTACTGAGAAAAGTAACAATTAATGGTTAACAAAATATCAATGCGACTCGCACCTCACAATGCATTATTATTTTTATTATTATTATTCACTGTCATTATTATTATTATTATCATTATTATCATTATTATTATTATTATTATTATTATTATTATTATTATTCACTGTAATGATTATTATTATTATTATTATTATTATTATTATTATTATTATTATTATTATTATTATTATTATTATTATTATTATTATTATTATTATTATTATTATTATTATTATTATTATTAATATTATTATTATTATTAATATTATTATTATTATTATTATTATTATTATTATTATTATTATTATTATTATTATTATTATTATTATTATTATTATTATTACCTGTCATAATCTAACGCTAATTAAAGTTTCACCTCAACTTACTCTCGACGAAACATCAATACGTTCCTTCACTAATTAGTCACTGCCATAACCCAGAGAGAGAGAGAGAGAGAGAGAGAGAGGGAGAGGAAATGTCATAACTTGGAGAGCGAGAAGCCCCAAAAATGTTTCTCTCGCGCTAACCCCGCCATTACTCCCTCCCTCTCTCTCTGGGCCAGGCCACGGGAACCGACTCCGCGCGCCATCTATTAACAGCAATATGAACTTCTTCTTTTCTCACAACTATACTCGCATGCAAGTCCTTACAAACCTGCCTGCCAGCTTCAGTACGTTTAATATATTTTACTTCTCACGTTTTTGGCAAGTATATATATTCCTCTTTTTCTAACATCTTGATTGTCACTTATGGGGTTAACTTTGGAACACTATAACACCGGTAACACCAGTAAGTAACACGACGTAACACCAAGGATGGAAGGAATGCTGCCATGCCATCGAGCGTGGGAGGGAGGGAGGGAAGGAAGGGGTCGGGTTAGCGGGGTCGAGTATGTGTCAGAGGCAAGTGCGCGTCTGCTCATGTTAGATCGCCTGTCTGCCTGCCTGCATGTTTGTATGTTTGCTTGCCTGTGTGTCTGCCTGCCTGCATGTTTGTAAGTTTGCCTGCTTGTGTGTCTGTCTGTCTGCCTGCCTGCCTGCCTGCCTGTCATTTGTATCTGTCTGTCTGCTTGCCTGCCTGCCTGTCTGTGTGTCTGCTTGCCTGCCTGCCCATGTGTGTGTGTGTGTCTTATGCTAACTAGTCTCTTGGCTGCTTTGACTACAGTACAGTGCCACTTGCCTTGCCTCGGGAGTAAACGTGTACAATGATCATCCCACTCCCAGGGTTGGTATAGGAGGGTTGACACAGACACCACCAATTGGACAAATGAACCGATACCACTCACTCATACCAAACGAACACCATACACATAAATAATAATAATAATAATAATAATAATAATAATAATAATAATAATAATAATAAAGGGTGTTTGTCACTATAACGTGTTGAGTATATGAGACAACACGTGATTCCCTGTTAGCGGTCTGTGTAGGCACCACTTTATGTACACCTGCCTTAATACATGTTGATGCCAGTCTCTCTCTCTCTCTCTCTCTCTCTCTCTCTCTCTCTCTCTCTCTCTCTCTAAAACAAACCTAAATAAATTTCTATATGTATCAGAAGGTTTAAAATAAGAAAAAAGTACAGTTGTGAAGCATAAAGGTACCTAAGCCTCCGTCCTCGTGTCAAAACAATAAAAAGCAAAAAGAATAACAGTGGAGTGTACAGTACTTGCCGGTTCTCCCTCTCTGCCTTCCTCCATCCATCCCTGCCTCCCTGCCTCCATCCCTGCCTTCCTGCTTGCCTGCCTCCCTTCCTGCCTGCCTGCCTCCCTCCATCCCTGCCTTCCTGCCTTCCTGCCTCCCTACCTGCCTCCATCCCTGCCTGCCTGCTTCCCTCCCTTCTCATTCCTCCGCTTTTTTCCACCCACTTCGTTTACTCTATGTAATTGCATTTTCAAACTAGTGTCCATTTTTCAGTGGGGCCCGCTCACCCCCTTTGTAAATAACTCCGCATTTATATTCGTCTGCATATTTTTTCCTCTTTCTCTTCCTCCTCCTCTCTGGTGTGTGTGTGTGTGTGTGTGTGTGTGTGTGTGTGTGTGTGTGTGTGTGTGTGTGTATTGCCACGATCAGAAGTTCTTGCACGCCATTTGTCAGCATTTCGTGTTTAATTGCGGTATTCCTAGTCGGTCGGGAGCTGGACAAGTCTTCATAAACTACTCTTACATGCAGGGTTATGTTGTCGGCAAGTCAGATGTTGTTGATTCCTCTAAATTGCACCACGAAACAGCACCAACATCGAAGGAGCGTGTTTCATGGCATAGTCTGCAGGAATTAGTAGCCTCCTGTTGACGCCACACGCAGGTTCTTTTACTCTTAGTCTGAACTGTGGCTCATTAAAATCAGCTATACTGTCCTCCAAACTATGCCATAAAACAACACCTCTACTGCTGGAGTTCTGTTTCGGGACATAATTTGGAGGAATCACTGCACCTCGAATTTCCACCGACAACATAATTATATACATCACTCACGGTCCCCTTTTTTTCAGAAGAGTTGAGCCTGAAAAACAGCGTAAGTAAATAGATAAATAACCCTTTCGTTTCCTTTTGCACTTTATATTATATTCGTGTAAACCTGAAGAAGGTAATTTGTGTTGACGACTGTTGCTGGCTTCATATAGCTGCATGGGATCTAGACTAGAAAGGCAATATTACCCTGACGAGACGAGTACCTACCTACCAAGCATTGTTCCCCTTCCTGGAAATAGAAGAAGGGCAGTCACTGAAAGACGGTCATTACCTTGTCCCCAGTAGAACAAAATTGAATAAATGCCTGGGTTATGAGTGTGTGTGTTGTTTGTTGGAGGTTGTGTATGTGTTTTGTCATCCGGCCCACTCCCTCCTTCCTTCCCTACTTGCTTTTATTCACTTCCTAATCCTCCGCCTTCTGATTATTTCTCTCTCTCTCTCTCTCTCTCTCTCTCTCTCTCTCTCTCTCTCTCTCTCTCTCTCTTTATATATATATATATATATATATATATATATATATATATATATATATATATATATATATATATATATATATATATATATTATATTTATTTATTTATTTATTTATTTATTTATTTATTTATTCTTACTATTGACTGTATATTATTGTCACACTTGTTACAGTCGTTTTCATTATTTTTTCTTTAGTCCCGCCACCAGCCATCTCGCAATGTTTTGTCACGTAATTCAGGAAGATGAATAAAAAGATACTTTAATGTGTGCAGTAAAATCTTCAATTACTACACTTATCCTGCCACATACTTACTGGAGCTTGTTTGATTAATACACTATGATGCTGTTGGAAGCTCCACACCTGCATGGTTACTTATTATGACTGGTGACGGTGACGATACTTACACTCACACAAGTTTATATTATTATCTACACTATTTTGTTCCACCCACGAGCCTTTAAATTATTCTCTCGTAAACGAAAGATTTTATCACATGCAATAAGAATAAACTGATGACACATTATATTTAAGAGTTACAGTGTTGGTAAATCTGGAGCAACTGATTCTTCCAAACTTCTCCAAGCAACAGGACGCCATTATAATTGTTAATCTAACCCTGTATCCTGGCATAATTTGGAAGAATCACGGGGTTCCAATGTAACAAAAGTGTACATTACCCGCTTAAGGACCCCAGTAATGTAGTCAGAAAATTGAAGGTTAGCCAGTCCTTCAATTATTACCACGAAACACCACCTACATTGAAGGAGATTGTTTCGTGGTATAGTCAGGAGGAATCAGAAGTCACCAGGACTCGTACATAATCACAGGGTTCCTTAAGGGATTGTAACTCCACTTGGGTACCGACAGCACTTGTAATAATAATCAAGTCTCTCGATTCACAGACCATAAAATAAATAACTGGTTGTATAGCGAACAAAACCTTATGTCGCTGCTCATGATGACATATTATTACATCGCTTGAATCACATGAAATAGGAGGAGGAGGAGGAGGAGAGTTTCTGTTGTCATTTGTCCCAGTGTGTAATGATTAACCTTTGGGTGATAGGGTCTTCCTGTCACCTACAATGTAAGTCGTCTGGCATTTGTACAAGTATAGGGTATATATTATGCTGTATATATCTTTAGCTTTTTATGGGTTTACTAGATACTTATTTTTAACCTTAGGACCCCAGGTGTTTCATGAGTTACAGATAGAGTTTCCCTCGACAACGAAAATTGGGGTGGGATGAGATGAGGTGAGGTGAGATGAGTTGTGGGATGAGCTGAGCTGTGGGGTGAGGTGAGATTAGGTGAGATGAGCTGTGGGGTGGGATGAGATGAGTTGAGATGAGCTGTGGGGTGAGTTGATGAGATGAGATGAGCTGTGGGTTGAGGTGAGATTAGGTGAGATGAGATGAGCTGTGGGATGGGATGAGATGAGTTGAGATGAGCTGTGGGGTGAGTTGAGATGAGCTGGGGGGTGGGATGAGATGAGCTGCGGAGTGGGATGGGATGAGATGAGATGAGGTGAAGTGAGGTGATGTCATAACCTATAATCAGATCCCAACGTGACATTTCCACTCCAAGGCGTAGTTCATTTCGTTCCTAAAAATCCGTGATGGTAAACTCTATAATGCAGGAAATCGTGATAATATAGTGTAAATAATAAACACAAGTGATTTATATAGAGAGAGTTCGGAGGTGTATTTTTCACCCACATATTCTACGTCAGCGTCTAAAAAAAAAAAAAAAAAAAAAAAAAAAAAATCTAGGTCATATTAGTTCGAAGGTTTATATTGTGGTTTGTTAGTTGTATGTTAATATTTTTTTGGTGTTACTGAGTCATGCCTGCAAGAGATTTTGTCCAAGTTTATGATTGCAAAACAACTTGGATAATGATAAAAATGTAGTGCAAATAATATTAAAATAAATTGAGTCCTAAGAAGCGAGATAAAATATTCCCGTTCATTCTCTCACACGGACCGACGGAATGCTCACTGAAACAGGCAGGGAATATATAAAAGAAACTGTCTTGTTTTGTAAATTGTGGAAGGCTACCGTTTCCTCCTATAACTGTGCCGGAAAACAGACAGACGCCCACAAAGGTATGTACACTCGCGATCCAAAATATATTATCCAGTCTTTCTTCGAACAGCCTGATTGAATATTAATTTAGCGAACTCAAGCAAATATGAAACAGGATAAGTGTTGTCATTGGTTCACTGGTGTGTCATATGATTCGAATCTTCAACAAGACCTGGATACAAATTTTGGATTGCGAGTGTATACGTATGAAATAGTTGCTCTAGCAGCTGTTTCGTGGAATAGTTTGGAGGAACCATATATATATAATGCTTTAAAAACCTTCCAATTCCCCCTCAAAAGATTAGGCTCCCCTTAAGAACCGATGATGTTGTGGTTGTGGCGCCGACTTCTCCTGATCCCACACAAAATTGGGCTTTATTATGAATTTATTAGTGGACAATTAGGGTTCGTGTTGACCCTTAATCGTCCATCCCGGCGGGTGATGACGTCTGAGGGCCAATTACGCCTCCTCCCAGGATTTTATTATCAGCCTTGGTGCCTCCTTCCCTGGTTTACTGCCCCTCCCTCCACGCACACCAGCCAGGCAGGCCCACTCTCACTCACTCACTCTCACACTCTCTGGCTACTCTCACTCACTCACTCACACTCTCACACTCTCTGGCTACTCTCACTCACTCTCTGGCTACTCTCACTCGCTCACTCACTCTTTGGCTACTCTCACTCACTCCTTGGCTATGCAGTTTTTTGTATATCCATTTCCACACACACACACACACACACAATGGTTGTCAATTCTCACCATCCACACTATACCTAAGGACACAGCTAACCCCTTCTATTATTTTCACCACCATTCATTCTCTCAATAGTTTCTCCACCACCACCACCACCACTATCACCACCCTTACTTCACACACTACCCCCATTCCCCCACCACCCACACTACCCACACTTATATTCCTCCTTCCCCACCACCCACACTTATATTCCTCCTTCCCCAACACCCACACTGTCCCCACAATTATCATCCCCCCTCCCTTTCCCTTCACCCCCTCCCTCCCTCACCCCCACAGCAGCAGCCCGTAATGAAGGCGTGACCAGACATCAACATATTAACATTAAATAAACAACAACAACCACAACAACAACATCATCATCAATAACAACAACAACAACACAATGGTTCACAGTTTACATGGGTCAGAGTGGCGCCTAATGTCATAATTCGAGATAATAAGGGGAAATTTTCTTCTTGGTGAATTGGAAGGTCTGTGTCTTCCTCCAAACTATGCCAGGAAACAGACGACCCTTAATGGGGGATCTGTTTCGTGGCCTTGTTTGGAGGAATCATTAGCCCCCCCAAAATTATTATTCACCAACACGAGAATATCCCCTTAAACTAATGTTGTGGCTGGTGACCTGTGTGTGTTGTGGCTTTACGAGTGTTGGTCTGGGGTTCGAGTCTGTGTGTTCCAATCAGTGTCCCGGCGGTAGTGTAAACAATGTGTGTATGTCCCCTACCCCCTCCCCCCCAAACCCACCTCCACCACCACCACCTCTACTATCTCTATCTCTATCAGCACCCCCCCCCCCATCTCCAACGTCACTACCTTCACCACCAACATCACCTCCACCTCCACCACCATTATCTCCACCTCCACCTCCACCACCACCTCCACAATCACTCACCAGTCCTCCCTGTAGTAAAAACTCGCATATTTCCTACCTTCATCCTCCCTTACTAACTCTCCTTATTAACGATTCCCCTGGCATCGGACGCGGCTGAATATTACACTAAGTAACTTTTTTTCACCAGTTGTTTGTTTTCTTAATGAGATAGTATACTTTTGGTACATCAGAGCGCCTTGATTCCTCCAAAGTATGCCAGGAAACAGGACCAGGTTAACAACAACAACAACAACAACAACAATGGTGGCCTAAAATAATAGGCTTTGAAATATTTTGAAGGAATCGGTTGCTTCAGATTTACCAACACAAGCCTAGACTATCTCCTTCTCCTTCTCACTCTTTTTCCCTCACAGTCTCGGCTTTCTTTAATCACGTTCACTCACCTTCCTCACAGACAGACGAATCAGAGGAAGGGCAGCTCCTCACACCCACACGCCAGACCCTCCCTGTAGGAAGCCTGCTACTGCTTGACAATGTTGAGTTTGGGGCAAGGTAGGACTGGGAGAGTTGGGGGGAGGGGGCACGGAGAGGAGGGAAGAGTGGGTGGGAGTGAGGGAAAGAAAGAGGAGGAGGAGGAGGAGGATATTGAGAGAAGGGTGGAAGTGAAGAATGAAGGGAGAAGGAGGAGGAGGAGGAGGAGGAGGACATCGAGGGGAGGGAGGAGTGATTATATTTACTAATCCTGAGTATTGCCTGTATATAAACCCCTTTATGTGATGTTTTACTACAGAGCATTTGGTAAATATTTGATTTGAGGGTGTGGGTGTGACGAGAGGTGGGACGTTTATAAGGTGAGAGAAGATGTGAAGGAAGTGAGGCAGGAAATGTATTATAAGGCTGGGATCGTTTCTCTATTTGTTTTATCGTTGCTGTTATAGATAAGTATGTTTCAAGGCTACACACACACACACACACACACACACACACACACACACACACACACACACACACACACACACACACACACACACACACACACACACACACACACACACGTCACGACTTATGTATACTCCTAGGTAAGTTTTTGATGTAAGGCTTCTTTATATAAACGTTCGTTGCTGACTATCTTTTGACGTCACTAAAAACCCCTGCTCTTCTGGTCCTCTTACTTCTCCTCCTCCTTGTTCTCCTCTTCCACTTTCCCACCTTTCCTTTTCATACTTTCCTTCTCCACCAACTCCAGCTCACCAACAGATCCTTATCTCCCGTGTCTACTTTCTCCATTTCTGTATAATCCTGGGTCCTCCTGCTTCCTCCTCGGTGTTCCTTAAGCGCCTACCACAGTCCCCGTGATTATATGATAGCGCTGGAAGCTTCCTGGCCATTTTCTCGGGCTTCATTCCCTGATCAACATTGCAAGTATCAGGTTAGCAAAGGCTGGCCGACAGTTGCCGCTTCATGGCCTCGGCTTCGGTCTTGTCCTCTTCAACATCGGACTCCATATTATTATAACATTATTAACATTTTAAGTAAAGTTTTTTTTATTTTTAAGACACTGTTGCCTCCTAATACAAATATGAAAATGGAACAACAATTACAATACCAACTTTACTCAAGGAATGTGATGTCAGTTCAGGTAATCGAATGTGGTGTTTCCTACACTCTTGAAAAAATATGGTGGCCTCTCAAACCGCCGCCCCGCCTGGTCACCTGGGCCTAGGGTTGGGGGTTGGGTGTGTCTGGATGGGGGGGGGGGGTGTAGGGATGGATGAGAGTAGGGAGAGGAAGAGTGTGGAAGGAGACGATGCTGGGTAGGGGGTTGGGTAGGGTGAGAGGAGAGGAAGGAAGAAGAGAAGTGAGGAGAGGAAGGGTGAGGATGGAGACAGGGTAAAGGTAAGTGAAAGGTAGGCTTAGAGAGGCAGGACGAAGGTAGGCTGGGGCAGGTAAGAGAGAAAGGATAATGAAATACTCTTGCCAAAGGTAGAAGGTAAGAGAACTTGGGAATATGGTAAGGATAATTGGAGAGAGAAAGAGAGGAATGAAAGAAGGAGAATAGAGAAAAGGAGAAAGATTGAGGAGAGGAGAGGACAGACAGACAACCAGACAGACAGAAAGACAGACAGACAGACAGGTGGGCAGACAAACAAACAAACTGGGTAGAACTATACAGACGAGTAGGAAGGATGGAGGGTAAGGGAGCTAAACTAGTTCAGAGAAGCAATGAAAAGGAGACATATGAAGAAGACTAAAAAAAAATAAACAAATCCGGCAAAAAATATAACCACCAAAAAGGAGAGATTAATAAGGGGGACAAAAAGGAGAGATAAATAAGGGGGATAAAAATGAGGAAGTGATGGAAGAAAAGGGTTTAGATGACAAGGCAAAAGATTAGTGAAAGAAACATAAAAAATCCAGGAGAGAAAAGACTTGAGGGAGGGGAGGGAGGGTTGGTTGTTTGAGTGAGTGTGTGTGTGTGTGGGGTGGGGGGGGGTTATGGGGGTCAGGGGTGTCTGTCCCTGTAGTGTGTGTGTGTGTGTGTGTGTGTGTGTGTGTGTGTGTGTGTGTGTGTGGAAACGAGGGAGTGGGAGGAAGGAAGGAAGGGAGAATGAGGGATGTAGGAAGAAAAAGAGAGAGAGAGAGTAGTAGTAGAGAGAAACAAGGAAAGGAGGGAAGAAGGAAGGAACGAAGATAGAAGGAGGATGGATATAGAAAGAAAGAGAGAGAGGAATGGAGAGAAACGAGTAGGAGGGAGGAAGGGAGGGATGGGGGGTAGTAACAAAGGATATCCCTGCATGAATTAAGAGGCACGGTAAAAATGGTGACAGGAAAAGAGTAGGAGGAGGAGGAGGAAGAGGAGGAGGAGGAGGAGAGTGACGGACACACATACAGACAGGCAGATAGATAGACAGACGGGTATGAGGACTGGCAATAGAGAAAAGACGACATACAGACAGACAGACGAACTAACTGACAGATGCAGGGTAATCGACTTATACAAATGGGGAAACAAACAAACAAACAAATAGACAGACTTAGGAAGCATAAAAATACAGACATACATAAAATACATAAAAGACAGACACACAGATAGACAGACAGACAGGAGGGCGAAACACTAGCTCTTGGTAAATTAATATAGACAGACTGACAGACACGAATAGATAGACGCAATAACTGACTAACACTTGTAAAATAGAAACACATGAATGGTCTACGGCATCCACTACCCATACCTCGACAACAAAAGTAATGAATGAAATTGTTACACCATATATTATACAACGTAAATGTAATGAATGAAATTGTTACACCATATATTATACAACGTTAAATGTAATGAATGAAGTTGTTACACCATATATTATACAACGTTAAATGTAATGAATGAAATTGTTACACCATATATTATACAACGTAAATGTAATGAATGAAATTGTTACACTATATATTATACAACGTTAAATGTAATTGTACTATAATATTGTATCCGAGTATTATGGTTGTCTTGGTGTTAATAATAGGGTTCTAAAATTTGTTGTTGTTGTTGTTTCGTGATTTATGCTAGACAAGACAATTATTTTTCTGTGTGTGTGTGTGTGTATCCATGCCTGTTTATTTAATGGTTGGTAATACTTAGGAATTTTAAATATATGTAAATTAATAGCCATGTATATTTCTTTCGTTAGTGATGAGGATTATGATGTTTTTGTCATAGGACCTTTTATTTTGACAGAATACAGAAGATCCTGTGTATGTGTATTCGTATAGAAGAAATTATTGTTCCGTTCGAGAGGTAATGGTAAAAGAGATATTTTTTTTATAATGTTGGTGATAGAGAGGTTGTTATTGATCATCATTCATTTTCTCACATTTTCTTACAGAGTCTTCAGTGTTGTTGTTATTATTGTTATGTTGTTGTTGCTGTGTTGTTGTTTGTTGTGTAATTGTTGTTGTTTTGTTGTGTTGTCGTTGCGTTATTGTGTTTTTATGTTGGTGTTGTGTTATTGTTGCTGTTGTGTGTAGTTGCGTTATTGTGTTTTTATGTTGGTGTTGTGTTATTGTTGTTGTTGTGTGTATTGGTTATAATGTTAGAGATATCCTGACCAATTGTACTCTGTTGGTTTTGGTTCTTGGCTTCACTCCTTCATCCTTCTTTATATTATTGTTTCCCTCTATGCTGTTGGCTCCTTATATATTTATTATTGTTTTCTCCCCTCCGACAGTATATGTTTCCTGGAATATAACAATACTTTCTTTTCATAATACAGACCCATATGCACTACCTTACACATACACACACACACACACACACACACAGAGAGAAAGAGAGAGAGAGAGAGAGAGAGAGAAAGAAAAAGAGAGACATCCATCCTCTCTGCTAACTATATACCCCCCAAGACTCCCGTTCCCCTCCCCCCTCTCATTCCCTGACCACACCCCCTCCCTCCTGCCCCTGTAGTGTTTTAGTGGCTGCCTGAGGGGGTCGGGTCGGCGGGCAGAGGAACCTGAGGGAAAAAAATTGTCGTGGGTCGATTTTAGGTGAGAATTTTTACAGCCAGCCGCCACCAGGTGAGACCCCCCCTTATCCCACAAACCCACCTTTTACTTGTGCCCCCCTCTCCCCTCCCCCCACAAAAACCACCCTTACTTGTGGCCCCATCACCTCCTCCTCAACTCACCCTTAGTCCCCATGCCCTTCTCCCCAACCCACCCTTACTCCCCATCCCCTCCTCCCCAACCCACCCTTCCTTGTGCCCCAATTCCCTCCCACCTCCTTTACTTGTGCACTCATTCCCCATCTTACTTGTCCCCTCGTCTCCCCCACTCCATCCCACCCAACCCAATCCATCCCTGCCTGTGTCTCCATCCCTGTCTGCATGTCCCCATCCCTGCCTGTATCCCCATCCCTGCCTGTGTCCCCATCCCTGCCTGTGTCCCCATCCCTGCCTGTGTCCCCATCCCTGCCTGTGTCCCCATCCCTGCCTGTGTCCCCATCCCTGCCTGTGTCCCCATCCCTGCATGTGTCCCCATCCCTGCCTTGTATCCCCATCCCTGCACTCACTGGTGGATGATTATGTCTGATCGTGATGTGAATCATGTCTGAGTTGTACTTTATAATATTTGATCTTAATCTATGGAGTAGGTTTCTGATCTTATATCCGTATCCTTTAACGTGTGAATAAAATCTATCTGCGGTGTTCTGTAAATTAGTAAATACTAGAACGTGTAAATAGAACTGTAACCTACACCTTTACTAACTATACTTTTTAGCAGTACTATCCCCAGCACTGACTCGTACTCATACATGGGTAGAGTATTATATATTAAGGTAATACTTGGTATTGTATGGTAATTTCATACATACGTTACCAATAAACTTATTTGTGTGCAGTAAGGTATGATACCTATAATAGATCCTAAGCAAAGACAATTTTAGAAGATATTTAACATTATCTATATATGTTATTAGATACCAGATATTAAACGTATGCCTGCCGAAAAAAAAGAAGATGTATTTATATATACTGATAGATGTATTATATAGATGGCTTATTATACTGATTGATATATACTGTATAGATAGCTTATATATACTAATTGATATATACTGTATAGATAGCTTATATATATAGATAGCTTATATATAGTAACTGATATTTGGTGTCTGTTGTGTGTATATTACCTGTCATCACTACTCACTCACCGCCACTCCATGTTGCTCAAGATACTTAAAAGATAAAGCCTCGCTCGCTTTCTCGTTTGAAGATAATTAAGCCATGTTTACGGAAGCATTTGAGTGTTTCCAGCCCGAGTTGGTAAAAATGTGCTGGTGTTAAAGAGGAGGAGGGAGGGAAGGAGGGAAGGAGGGAGGGAGGATGGAGGGAAGATGGAGGGAGGGAGGATGGAGGTATTGCCTGCTGAACCAACCAACTCACTCAATACAAAGTCCCTCACCTTACAGGGATAAAGACTCGGCTCTTATATATATTTTTTGTGTGTGTTGTTGTTGTTGTTGTAGTTGTTGTTGTTGTTGTTGTTGTTGTTTTCTCTTTTCTTGTATGTTGATGATCAGTGATGTGACTTGGTTTTAATTCGTTTATTTTTAGACCAGATGAGTAATTTTCTAGACAACCGGTATTTTGATCTATCGTGATTATTTATATTGTAACCTACAGTATATTTTAGTTATCACGATCTAACCTTGCTTCACTTCTCGTAACTTGATCCTATTTAACCTACCTTGATCTAACCTAACCTGCCTTGATTTAATCTAACCTGACTTGATGTAATTTAACCTGATTTGATCTAACTTAACCTGACTTAATGTAACTTAACAAAACCTGATGTAACTAAACCTGACGACTTACCATAACCAAACCAGACGGAACTTGACCTGATACATGTAACCTGTAATAGATATCTTTACTAAACTATATATATAAATCTAAAATAATGTTGTATAGGTAACTGATACTCGTAGAAAAGTCAATAATTCCCCGAGACGTGATAGACTTGGTAAATGAGGGTACAGGCCGCAGTGTGGTTTGATAAAGTATTAAGCGCCACATCAAACACGATCCTTTTGCGCTTGTGTATCGCAGGAGGCCATGAAATATTACCAGTGGGTGGGATCTGAGTCTGCGTGTAATATAGGTTCGAGGATTTTGCGAACAGTAGTGGCGTATCAACCATGAATGAAGCAACCCAATATGATGCAGAGTTGAGGGGAGGGTCTCTTTCTTGTTAGTAAAATGGAAGACTACTGATTCCTCCAAACTATTCCTCCTGAAAACAGACGCCCTCGGTGCTACTAAAAGGGGATTTGTTTCGTGGTGTAGTTTGGAGGATTCACAAGCCTTCCAATTCACCAAAAAAAAAAAAAATCTTCCCTTAAAAAAAATGCAATATATAACTCTTGCGACACTTTCTTCATTAAAGGGATAGAGTTTAGTGTTGGTAAATCTGGATGGAACTAATAATTCCTCCAAACTATTTACTCCAGGCAACAGACCACTATTATTTTTGTTACTCTGGAGATATTGATTCCTCCAAAATATTTATTCCAAGAAACAAAAATCGGTGAGCTGCTTATTTGTTAGCAAAGTGATGGATTTATTATTGAGGGCGAAGACAGGGAGAGCTAACTGGCTGAATGTAGACAGGGATGGTAAACAGACAGGGATGGTAAACAGACAAAATAAGGTTGGAATGGATGGGAGGGATGGGTGAACTGACAGATTAGGTGAACAGATACATGCAGAAAAAGTCAGACAATCATCCAGTCTAGTAAGTTGCCCTCCATCCATCCATCCATCCATCCATCCATCCAACTAACTAATCAGGTACAGGTAGTTACAGGTAGCCAAGGGAAGCATTCGGAGGCGGCAGGAGAGAGAGAGAGAGAGAGAGAGAGAGAGAGAGAGAGAGAGAGAGAGAGAGAGAGAGAGAGAGAGAGAGAGAGAGATGGCAGGTTGGGTAGGTGACTTTTATGACGGGACCTACAATAAACAACCCTCACTCCCCCATTCTCCTCTTTTGTCTGACACCCAATAAAATCGCCTCAGTGTGGATTTTTCGGATGATAGAGACCAAGCAGAGAGCCATACACGCCGGCCCTAAAGTGGGGAGTGATGAACAGCAAACGAGAAAACGATAGAGAGCCGAGCCGAGCCTGTAGCTGTTGGGGTCCCAGAGGTTATACTGTCTGAGAGAAAGCTGATATGGGATGTCTCGTCTGGTTTGGTGTTCTTCCTCTTCGTTGCTGTCACACTGGGGTTGCTGCTGTGTTGTTGTTGTTGTTGTTGGTGTGGTGGTGGTGGTGGTGTTGTTGTTGCTGGTGTGTTGTTGTTGTTGTTTTGTTGTTGCTGGTGTGTTGTTGTTGTTGTTGTTGTTGTTGTTGTTGTTGTTGTTACCTGAAGTGGAGAGTAATGACGAACGAATGAGAAAATTATGTAGCTAAATGGCAGAGAGTGTGTAATAATAATGTCATCTTTATCCTCTCATAATTATTAACTTTACATTATCCCACTTACGGTATGTAATATAATATTATGTGTGTGCAGAACCTAATAACTAAAACCTATGCTACAATTATAAAGCTCCAGCCATGACCTAACTACAGAGTCTTCGTAATTGGACCTTGTATATCGACAGGTGACGGACACAGAACTTTTGTGAACTGTCCCGGCGTCATCTGGTTCCACCTCCACCACCACCACCCTGACATTTCCACCCACCTGCTGAAGAAAGAGCTCGTGATCTTTCCACCCCCTCACGCACGGATGACGCACATGTGAGTATTATCTAGACATGGTGAAGAAACAATTGTGGGTGAGGGATGTACAGAATCTATGGATACTTGATATGTATTTGAGGGAGACATTGTAAGTACCCAGCAAATTACCGTGTGCCTTCAAAGCCATAAATCAAACCAAGACTTGATGCCTTCCTAGATACTGGATCAGAAAGAGAGAGAGAGAGAGAGAGAGAGAGAGAGAGAGAGGAGGGGGACAGAAACTTTGGATCATGTCAATACAATAGTGTACCTACCAAAGTTTGTGACACACCTCGATCGACCGGGAATAAAACAAAAGTCCAATCTGGTCACCTGTTTGTCGTGAGGATCGGAGGTTATACAATAATGATCTCTCTCTCTCTCTCTGTCTCTCTCCTTTTATTTTGTAAATGCTACAATTACATACAGTTTTGAGACAATTCTCCTGTAAAATGTTTTGAAATAATGTCATTGTTTATATTAGTAAAATCTGATCCTGTTTATATATTTTAGCTACTGCAACGGGTTACAATATTAAAAAACACTTTCATGTCTCTAATTCGCCTGAAACTTTGCATTTACATTTTAAAGGCCCCTTCATGTTTATATTTCCCCTGAAATGATCCACTTCCTGCCTTCACGTGTATCTTTTCTCACACCTCTTGTCTTGGCCGGAATGCCCAAGGAACAAAGGAAATTGGTCACTTCCTTTTCTTGGTGTAATTCCTGAGAGTTGGGGTGGCAGTTCCCTCCTATTGGCACCTCTCTTAAGTGCCTCCTAACTGGCCATAAGCTTTGATTTACTACTGATAGGGAGGCTCTTCACTTTTTGTTTAGGTTATATAGTAGTGTGTGTTATATGACTGTACAAAGGGTTGTCACTTGTTTCTCACTCACACCAATACTGCGTCATTGCACATCGGAGTTGTTTCACATGCATGTTACGCCCAGTTTTCTGGGAACTTTTTACATTGTCACCCAAGTTCAAAGTGCATTCAAACTTCCATTTTCATATATTTTTGCCGTGCCGTATTTAAATTATATATATATATATATATATATATATATATATATATATATATATATATATATATATATATATATATATATATATATATATATATATATATATATGAGAGAAGTCGAAAGTTAGTTAGTTTATCTGCGGTCGCTAATTCTCAGCGAATCTTTACTTTTCTATTTATATACAGTATATTGTATATACGTATATTCTTTCATTAATGAAAGAAGCAAATTGTAATCTATCCTTTACAAACGTATCATTGTGTGACATTATACACATGGAGTAGAAGGACGCACGCTCTGGGTAATGTTAAGAAGGTAGTTAATTACATGTTGTCAATACCTGTGAATACCCAGACTCCGGGAGATTGTGTCATGAATACCCTTGTCACCAGCCTGCCTTTCCACCCCACCCCTGAATTATTCCCTGGCTCTGCTGATTGCGTCATTACCTCATTGTTGTGTGTCCGTCCCTCTCTCATACACTTGTGGCTCATTAAGCTGTAAACACGTAATCAACGGGAGATGTTTTACCCCAACGTGAGGTACAGTTCCACGTATATAATGAATTCTTGGTGCCTGTGTGTGTGTGTGTGTGTGTGTGTGTGTGTGTGTGTGTGTGTGTGTGTGTGTGTGTGTGTGTGTGTGTGTGTGTGTGTGTGTGTGTGTGTGTGTGTGTGTGTGTGTGTGTGTGTATGAGAGAGAGCCCACTTTTTCGTAGCTCAAAACAATATTTAATAATGATACAATTACTCATCCCCAAAGTCATCAAGTTGAAACCTATGCAACAAAATTGATCACAGTAAAGTATCTACATAAAATATTACTACACCTTATAAGTTAATTACAGTTGTGGAAGGTACAATACAGTAGCCTAGTACAGTAGTATTGTTAAGGAGATGCTGTAGTCACTGTGAAAATCATCCCTATGAGTCCCAGAGAGAGTTGCAAGTATACAGGTACGAGGCGGTGAAACTGAGGGAGGAAAGAGATGCACAGAAGGAAGGAAGGAAGGAGGTATTAAAAAATCGGGAACGAGGCTAAAACAGACGATGACGGGGTGACGAACACGGAAAATGGTGGAGACAGCACTGAATTGGAGTGAGTCCCGACACACACTAGTGGACTTTACTGTTTGAGGAAGAGTTTAGTTCACACACTCACTCACTCACTCACTCACTCACTCACTCACTCACTCACTCACTCACTCACTCACTCACTCACTCACTCACTCACTCACTCACTCACTCACTCACAGGGGGGAGGGGGAAGGGGAGAAAGGGAGAGACTGAAAATTAATTGGCAATTTTTTTTCAAACTTTCGGAGGGGGGCATAACCAAATCAAATCTGGACCCTATATAGAATCACAGATGTTTGTTCAATGGATCACAATTTGGATTAGCCATGAATAACATAAAATAACATATACACAACAAATGAATGAATGAAAGACGAGACGAGAGACAACACTTACAACACGAGCAACTGTAACAGGCAGGAAGTGGGTTCATTGTTTAGTACTGTGTTGGTGCTTGAGGTTAAATGCACATAAAAGGTAGTGTATGAGAGAAAGAGAGAGAGAGAGAGAGTGTGTGTGTGTGTGTGTGTGTGTGTGTGTGTGTGTGTGTGTGTGTGTGTGTGTGTGTGTGTGAGGGGGACGAGGGAGTGTGGTGGTTGTGGTGGTAGGTTCCTATAGCTGAGACTGTCTGTAGCACCTCTTATAATTATCATGACATTGGGGAAAAGGAAACCAAGAAGAGAAGGAGAAATATTATGGGAAAGAGATGGTGTGTGTGTGTGGATGTGAGGTTGACTTGGTGTACAGAGGGGTGGGTACATGGGTGGGGAATTGGTTGGGATCAAGTGTCCAGGTGTGTGTTGGAGTTATGGGGAAGGTTAGGATAGCAGGTGTGGATTAGGATGGTTAGGATATAATGTGTGGGTGTGGTTTAGGCTTTAATGTTTAGGTGTGGGTGTGTTGGGATGGTTAGAATATAATGTGTTAGGATTGTTAGGATATAAGTTTTAGGTGTGTGTGTTAGGATGGTTAGAATATAGTTTTTAAGTGTGTATTAGGATGGTTAGGATATAATACACTTATTTGGATAGGATGGTTAGGATATAATGTGCAGGTGTGTGTTAGGATGGCTAGGATTTAATATGTATCGGGTATAAGAGTATTAAATAATATTAATTGAAATGGAGTGAAAGGAAGTGGAGATAAAGAGAAGTGGGGAGGGAGAGAGAGAGAGAGAGAGAGAGAGAGAGAGAGAGAGAGAGAGAGAGAGAGAGAGAGAGAGAGAGAGAGAGAGAGAGAAACAGAGACAGAGACAGAGACAGAGACAAAGGTAAGAAAGTGTTTGATATTAGCATGGTGTATGGAATTAAAGTATTAGATTGGCTGGTGAATAGTTGATGGAATCGAGGTGGATTAATTAAAGGGAAAGGTGAGTAGTGAGTAGGTGGAGGGGGGGCTAGAGTTGCATGGGGTGGTCTTAAGGAGGAAGGGAGGGGGTTGACTCTGACCTAATTAACCCTACTCCCACCCTCTCCCCAACTCCCGCACCCCCTTTCTTCCCCAGGTCATGTCTTAGGACCATCTAGGAAGGACCTAACTACGGGTTGGCGCCGGAGTTAACGACCCCAAATTTCCTTACTATATATATTCATTACTTTAAGTCCCGGGGTGTAACTATCGGGAGGGTGAGGGTGGAGTGTGGGGGGGGGAATGAGGGAGGCTTGTTTTTGTTTTATGAGTAAATATAAAATAGAGACGGAAGCGGTGGTGAGCCTCAAGCCTGTAATCATAGGAGCTTTGCCTTGCCTTGATGGTCTCCTGCTTCTCCTCTCTCTCTCTCTCTCTCTCTCTCTCTCTCTCTCTCTCTCTCTCTCTCTCATATGTATGTATAGTCGTGGTCAATAATAATCTGCATAATGATGTGATTGTTTTAAGTAGTGTGTAGCTCCTAGTAGTAAATTAAAAGATGCTACTTAACCTATTTAATGGAAAGCCTATAAGCTAAAAAAAAACATTGTTAAGCTTATAAACTCTTAGGTGAGTTACCCCTCTATGGATGATTATTTTTGACCACGACTGAACGTGTATATGTTTCATCCCAACATTTCACATCCATCTTCCCTCGTGTTTTGCATAATCATCAGTTCCCATCCCCTTACCTGTCTCCTCTATGTCTTTCATCACTCTGCCTTATTTCCCTCTGCCTCTCCTTATCTTGTACTCTCTCTCCCTCTCCCCTTTCTGACCACTTTACCTCGTCTCTTCCTGTATCTCATGGCTCCCTTCACTTCACCACTCTCTAAACTTAACTTCTATATTTTATTATTCTCGACTTTGTTTGTCTCTTCTTAATTTCTTTTTTTTTCTTCACTCGGTTTTCTTGATTTTTGTAGCTTTTTACTCTTCATGAATCCACCCACTTCTAGCTATCTCTATCTCCTCTCCTTCCTCATTTTGCTTTTTTAATCCAACCCAATTCTTTTCCCCTCCTGCCTTCCCTCTCTGACTCTGTATATGTTTAGTGTCTTTGTCCCTCTTGTTATTTAACCTGTGGCTGTCTCTATTTTTTTATAGTTCTCCGTTTCTTCCTTTCTCACCTTTCCCTTTTTTCTATTCTTTCTCTCCTTTCCCTTTCCTTTTTTACTTTCTACATTTTTTTCATTACTTTCCCTTTCTATATTTCTTTAATTCTCTCATTTCCCTTTCCTTTTTTACTTTCTATATTTCTTTCATTACTTTCCCTTTCTATATTTCTTTAATTCTCTCCTTTCCCTTTCCTTTTTTACTTTCTATATTTCTTTCATTACTTTCCCTTTCAATATTTCTTTAATTCTCTCCTTTCCCTTTCCTTTTTTACTTTCTATATTTCTTTCATTACTTTCCCTTTATATTTCTTTCTCTCCTTTCCCTTTCCTTTTTCCTTTTTATGATATTGTTCTCTCTCCCCCCCCCATGCAGTTCCTTTCCTGAAGATTTCCCATTTTCCTATGTCTCTCTCCCCTTCTTGCCTTCTTCTTCCCTTGATGATTCTCTTTCTCTTCTTCGTCCTCACAAACATCCACTTGTAACATTGCCCCTCCTTTCCTCCATATTTCCCCTCGCCCCCTACATCTCCACTTTTCTCTTTCATCCCCATGCATCACCCTTCCCTTCCTTCCCCATACAACACCCCTTACCTACCTTCCCCACACACCTCCCTTCCCTATCTATCACCCCCTCCCCACACATCACCCTTACCTACCTTCCCCACACATCACCCCTTTCTACCTTCCCCAAACAACTTATACTTACCTTCCCCACACACCTCCCTTCCTTATACATCACCCCTTCCTTCCTTTATTCCCCACACATCACCCCTTTCTACCTTCCCCACACATCAACCCTTTCTACCTTTCCCAAACAACACCCTTACCTACCTTCCCCACACCCACACATCTCCCCATCCATCCATCCTTCCCTTCCCTTGCCTTCCATATCGATCTGGTGGCTTTGGAGTCACGTTATCCCCACGTTAATTGGCCGATGAATCAAAAGTTAGCCCCACGCCATTACCCCGTCAACCCGCCCTCAAATCCTGGCTCTGGGCTGTCGGGGCGGCGGGGCGTAATGACCTCACTGATTGTTATTGCTTAATGTTAATACTGGTTCAGGCAGGTGGGTACAAGGGGGACTTTTTATTCCCAAGTTTGTTATGCTTTGGGGAATTATTTTATGGTGTTATTCTCAAGTTTCTTATGATATGGGGAATTATTTATACTAATATTTCCAATTTTCTTATGATATGGGGAATTATTTTATGGTGTTATTCTCAAGTTTCTTATGATATGGGGAATTATTTATACTAATATTCCCAAGGCTCTTATGATATGGGGAATTATTTATACTAATATTCCCAAGGCTCTTATGATATGGGGAATTATTTATACTAATATTCCCAAGTCTCTTATGATATGGGGAATTTTATTATGGTGTTATTCCCAAGTTTCTTACGCTATGGGGATTACTTTTGTTTTAATTCCCAAGTCTCTTATGCTATGGGGAATTATTTATGCTGTTATTCCCAAGTCTCGTATAATATGGGGATTTTCTTTTTCGTCCTCTGGTCACTATATAGTTTCTCATGGTACGGGAGAATTATTATGGTTTTTTTTTCTCTCTTTTTTTTTATTCACAGGTGTTTTATATTCTGGGTATTTATGGTTGTTTTATCCCCAAGTCTGTAATGGTGTGGGGAATATTTGACTTGTATATTTTATGATATTTATTTGACTTTGTATATTTTTATGGTAATGGAGAATGTTTGTTTATTTGTGTGTTTTAGGAAAGGTAAATATAATGGCACTTATATTATTGTCGACGTTAGTTTAAATGAGAGAGAGAGAGAGAGAGAGAGAGAGAGAGAGAGAGAGAGAGAGAGAGAGAGAGAGAGAGAGAGAGAGAGTTATATGAAAGCAAGGATTATGTCGATTGTTGTCTTATTATTAGTTTAGATGAGAGAGAGAGAGAGAGAGAGAGAGAGAGAGAGAGAGAGAGAGAGAGAGAGAGAGAGAGAGAGAGAGAGAGAGAGAGAGAGAGACAGAGAGATGTGGGGGCATTAAAAGCATTATATCTGAGAGAAAACTGATGGTAGGAAGGAAAGTAATGTCAAATTAGCGTGTGAGCAATTTTTTTTTTTTTTTTTTTTTGTATATATATATATTTTTTTATCACTACAATGACGTTCGGATTATGTCATATTATTTCTTTGGTCATTCCATCATTTCGTAATTTACTAAAAAAAAAAAAAAAAAAAAAAATCTTCATATCAATAATGCATTTTTTTCCTTTCAAAATACTCGTATCTTCTTCGAGTATTATCGGAATATAGAGAAGAGTTATGCTTCTCTAAATTCTCACTGAGCAAAAGAAAGCAAATAATAAAATAAAATAATGAATAAATACAAAGTCCCGAATTAGCAAAATATAAGAAAAAAAAAATATCACCATTTTTTCACATCTCCCTTATTCTGATGTGTGTTCTTATGGTGTGTGTGTGTGTGTAGTGGAGGAGAGTTCAGTGTATTAAATGTAAGATGTTTTACTGATGGGAGAGATGTTTGTTTCTTCGCTTGTGTTTTATGGGATCCTATATGAGATAGTGTTTTTCCTTCTACTTCTTACACATGGATTGTTCTTCATTTGTGTAATTAGAATGATGTAGTGGTTTTTCTATTGGCTCGATAATCCTAAAAGTGACATTAAAACTTTCTCCTGTTGTTGTTGATATACAATTTATTATTATACTTATTTATTATTACAATTTATTATTATATAGTTATTATATTATACTATACTACTACCACAAGCTCATACGTCTGCTATGCTGGGGTTTTCTCTTTGTTGTTTATACCTGTGTGGATGCAGGTCGTAATTCCCGAAGCATCGTATACATATAATACAAATTCTGACTCGTCTTCGCCATCTCTTCCGCTTTCCCCTTTTTCTCATTGGCGTCTCTTCTTTCCGCCTTCTTCTTCTCACTGATTTCTCTTCCTCTTCCTCCTACTTCTTTTTGGTGTCTTCTCATCCTCTCCTTGCTCTCCTTCCCCTCCCTTCCTTCCCCTTCCTCTCCTTCCCTTTCTTCCCCTTCCCCTCCCTTCCAGTCCTACCCCTCCTTCCCCCTTCCTTCCCCTTTCTCCCCACTCATTCTCTTTCGTCGCTGGGAATTTACGAGTGAGTATCCGGGGAAGAGCGGCGGCTGGGCCACTGCTTCTGATAATTCGTCATACTATGAGACAATAATGCTGGGAATTACACGCAGTAAAAGCACCGTAAAGATGAATATTCCTACCTACCTCACAACCGCCGCCACCCACGCCTTCCATGTCTGCCTCACACTCGTCTTAGGTTTGTCTCGGGTACTGTTTGTATGTCCATCTTGACACGTGAATTAAGCTGGACATCCAAACTTCCTGGATCAGACGTAGGTGCTTGGTAAATCTGGTCTATTCTCACATAATCTCGTCATGTTTTACCGATTTGGGGGTATTGTTTAATTAAGATAGGTAATGAGTGACTGATACATATCATATAGACTCTTGACATACATGAAGATCAGACACAAGTAATCAGACAGAAGAAAAAAATACATCACTTAAAACCATTTGTATATTATATAGACAGTTGTAGACTAACACAAAGGATAGAAAGACAGATATATATTTATTTATGATACATACAAAAATAAACAGACGGAAGTTATAAATATAAGATAAAAACACAAACAACAGACAGATAGACAGACACACACACACACACACACACAGACAGACACATAAAACATACAGATGTGCAAAATATACCAGTCAGACAGACAGAAAAAAATACAAACAGGAAGACATACAGGCAGCGACCGAGGAAGAAATACAGAAGGGAAAGGAAGTGAGCGGACCTTTTATGGCAAGTGTGTGAGATGATGACTTGATTGAAAGGCATAAAGTGTTTTGTGCAGGGATTTTTTTCATTGTATGTCACCTGGGAAAGAGAAGAGTGTGAGTGTTACACCTGCCACTCTTTGTCCTCCTCTGTGTGTTTTTGTCATTACAGTGGGTGAAAAAATATATAATTTATACACACGTATGTATGAAGATTAGTATGTATGCATGTACTGTACGTATTGGTTTGAATATTCACAAAGAGTGATATACTGTATAAAACAGACTGAAGTTAAAAAGAAGTTACCTTTATATAGATTGACAAAAAACATCTTAGATTGTTTGAATGTGTGTGCATATGAGTGTGTGTATATATGTGTGTGCGTGCGCCTAGTACAATCAATTAGCAGTACTGATCTGGGCTGCTTCAGTTATACGGGCAATAAAGCCTATGTGTAGAGCCGACGGAGAAAGTTTATGCGTGAGGTGGTAGTTATTTGTCAACATATTTCAGGAAGGAGTGCGTGAGTCACCTTCCTGTCTGGGTTTTACGAGCACCAACACGGCTTGCCAATGCTTACATCTGCCTTTGCTAATTTTTGTGCACGGGAGGAAATGTGTCTCGCTGGGGAATTTATGTCGTGGCGTTGTAGTCTGACTGTTGTTGCTGTGGTGGTGGTGGTGGTGGTAGTGTGGGCATGTAGTAGAATTGGTTGTGTATGTGTGTGTGTGTGTGTGTGAGAGAGAGAATGATTCATAGTGTGGTGGTGTGGCGATGTAGAATTGCTTGTGTGTGTGTGTGTGTGTGTGTAAGAATGATTCATATGGTGGTGGTGAGGGGATGCTGAATTGGTTGTGTGTGTATATGGTAGCGTGACAATGACTGATATTGTGGTAAATGTGTGATGAGTAGTGAGTGTGTGAGGGTGGTATGGTAGTGTGCCCTAAAATTGTTGAAGTGAATGATAGTATGTAGTAAGAGGGTGAGGGGCAATATAGGATTGTATATGCTAGGTATAGTTTAATGTGTGTTGTTTTCCTCATCCCATTCCATTTATTACTCCTCTTATTCCACACTCTTGATTATAACCTCCACTCTCCCACTCTCCTCCTCCTCCTTCTTTTTCTCCCTCCATTCTCCCATTCTCCTCCTCCTCCTTCCTTTTCTCCCTCCACCCTCCCACTCTCCTCCTCCTCTTCCTTTTCTCCCTCCACCCTCCCACTCTCCTCCTCCTCTTCCTTTACTCCCTCTTCCATCTTGTCTTCCTCCTCCTCTTCTTCTTTCTTATCTCTCTCTTCCGTCTTATCTTTCTCCTCCTTCATTTCTTCTATCCTATCTCTCCCTTCCATCTTATCTTCCTCTTCATCATCAGCAGCATTCCACCCACTTACTTCTATCTCACTATCTGCCCTTCCACACATTCAGTTTATTCCTTCAACCTTTTCATTAACTCTCAACTCCCAGCCCTCATAAATATCTCACCGATACACCTCTCCTCACTCCATTTTCCCCTCACCCTTCCTTTTCACTCATTCCCCCAACCCTATACCCACCCTACACCCACCTCGAAAGTCGCCTGTACTTCTCTCCTGTCCACCTTTTCCATTCAGTCCCTCCTTTATACACTGTTCCCCTCATGAAAAAGAAGAAAACAATATCCCTGCCTCGCCCTACTCCCCCCCCCTTACCCCTAAACCCACACACACACACACCAGGAGGCAGCAGCTGTGAACTTTATGCGACATTTTCACCCTGGGGCGGCAACAATTAGGCCGCTGGCGTCTGGTTTATGATGATTTAACCATATCAACATCCGCTCCAAGTCCAGTGTCCCGCTCGGCCTCTTCCTCTTTCTCCTCTTCCTGCTCATCTGCATATAATGACGCCAGGGATTGCTGCCCTAACCATTCTTTCCCCGACTCATTTTACGACAGCACATCGCTCTTTACTCTTTTCCTTAATGTCCTCACCACTTTTTGAGGTACAGGAGTTCCCATCACGTAAATAATATCATCCTACGTTTTTCTTTTTCTGTGAAAGAGTTAAATTCCTCTATAGTCTTGCCATTCGTCATACCAAGCTGATTTTAATATATCGTTTTACATTTGTTTGTTCTCTGCTCTCCAGATAATTTATTGGTCAACATATGTTTAACTCAGTACAAATAGACGAGCCTTGGAGTTTTAGTAATGGTGCTATTCTTTATGAAGCTGCTGGTGCCTGTTAATATTTGTTGTGCTTCATTTGTGATGGATAGAGTGCCACAACCAGACGCAGCTCGGGGGGTCTAGTGCCAACCCTGACACATGTGTTGACACAATGACGTTTACTTGTTGTTGATAAAACCTTCTGTATACATAAATGATAAAACTTGATGTTAAACCCGGTACTTACAACATTTAGTGGTGTCCAGTGGTGTTGTAACTTGATGCTGTAAAAATATGTGTAGCCGAATACCTGATGCCATTAAAACTTGATGGTAAAACTTGGTAATAAACTTACAATCGGGTGCTGTTAAAACCCCCGCCCTTCCCACCTCATCATCAGTAATGGAGAGTAGTGGAATCAAACTTGAATGCAATTTGTTGTTGTGGCCGGAACGCTTCATTAATTACCAGCTGGCCTCAACCTGCCTTTCATGAGCCAGATGAAAGTTTTAGCGCACACCAACCCACCCACTCTCACTCCCTTCCTCCCTTTACTCTCCTCTCCTCTCCTCTCCTCTCCTCTCCTCTCCTCTCCCCTCACTCCCTCCCTCCCTTCCTTTACCCTCCTCTCCTCTCTCCCTTTACCCTCCTCTTCTCTCTCCCTTTACCTTCCTCTCCTCTCTCCCGCCTAAGCCCTTCTCTCTTCTCTCCCCGCCCACGCTCTTCTCTCTTTTCTCCCCGCCCACGCCCTTCTGTTCTCTCTCCGCTCCCCTGCCCACACCAACCCTGTCCTCTTCTTTCCTACCCGCCCTCTTGCTTTCTCTTCCCCCCACACTATCCCACCCATTTCCTTTCTTCTCACCACACACTCCTGTTCCCTACCTCTCATCCTCCTCCCATCCTCCTCTCATCCTTCCCCTCCCTCCCATCCTCCTCTCATCCTGCCCCTCCCTCCCATCCTCTTCTCATCCTCCTCTCATCCTACCCCTCCACGGTAAAACTTGAGTAAAGCGGCGTGTAGGTGGAAATGTCAGGTGTGAATTGTTCAGCGGGACTCGGCGTCAAATGTCGCTTCCTTTGCTTCGTGTGACGTTTCCTTCCCTACTCCATACATCGCTACCCATATGGTCTGTCACCCCTTCTTATTACCTCTATCTCCTCCTACCCCTCTTACTCCTCCTCCTCCTCCCCTCCTCCTCCTCCTCCTCCTCCCTTCCTTCTACTCCTCCCCCTCCTACTCCTTCACTTCCTTCTCTTCCTATTCCTCCTCCTCCCTTCCTACTCCTTCACCTCCTTCCTTACCTCATCTTTCCCACCTTCATGTTTTGACACTTTTCATCTTTCCCCTTCCTCACCACTGACTCCCCCCTCCACTATACCTCCATCTCTCTCTCTCTCTCTCTCTCTCTCTCCAGTGAGGTAGACAGGTAGAGTACAACAGTAATGAGTCATTAAGGCGACTCACCGGTGACATTTTGTTCCCTCTAACCAGTTATAGTGACACACCTGCTGCTCTTCCCATAACTCACACACACACACACACACCGATCCACTCCTTTACTTACTTCACTCCTCCATTCGCTTCACTCCTCCACTCACTCCACTCCTCCACTCGCTTCACTCTTCCACTCCACTCGCTTCACTCCTCCACTCACTTCACTCTTCCACTCGCTTCACTCTTCCACTCACTCCCACTCACTCCACTCCACTCCTCCACTCGCTTCACTCTTCCATTCACTAAACTCCTCTACTCACTCCATTCACTGCACTCGTTCAATTTACTCTGGTGGTCTTCTGGTGCACTATATATACCGTTGCTCCTCATCTAGGCACTCTCTCTCTCTCTCTCACTACACACTCCTCTTACCCTAGTTAATGATGAATGTGACGTCAGACAGTGGTGACATTACACAACCTGGACCTTGGGTTAGTGTGTGTGTGTGTGAGAGAGAGAGATAGATAGATAGATAGATAGAGAGAGAGAGAGAGAGAGAGAGAGAAAGAAAGAAAGAGAAAGAGAGTGTGTGTGTGTGTATGAGTGGAGTGTGAGAAAGATCAATGTGTGTCGAGCTGCACCTTTTCTATCTCTGTCATTGTTTTAAGTCTGGTGTTTTGTTTTTCTTTTAAGTTGTGGGTATTTGTATTTATTTTCTTAACTTTTATTTTATACCGTTGCTATGGTTGTCTTCATGAGAGCATTATTGTGTGTGTGTGTGTGTGTGAGAGAGAGAGAGAGAGAGGGAGAGAGAGAGACAGGGACAGAGACAGACAGAGACAGAGAGAGACACACATACATACATACACCAAAAGTAGACTATCCCATTCAGGGCAAATATAGACTGGGAATAGGCGAGGATGAGTTGGATCTTTTATTTCATTATTATAATTGTATTGTATTGTATCTGATTCCTTTTGTATATTGTATTTAATTGTATATCAACACCAGTTAGATTCACATAACCTCCCGAACCCCACCTGACCCCCCACTCGACACCCCCCCCCACCAACACCAACACACATATCCACACCTGCATGTCAGCTTCCAACCCCATATCACACCACACCTACACACCAACACCATTTCACTTCATATATACCTCCCAGACCCCAACCCTTCCCCCCCACCACCACCTATCAGCTCACACACATATCCACACTTGTCAGCTGTCTGTTCCCTACATCCACGCCTGTCAGCCCCACACCTGAAATATCACTGTCAGCCACCCCCTTGCAGGTAATGAGAGCCTTAAGACAGCAAGAGGAACTCACACCTTCACTCAGCCTCCATTACCTCTTAAATTATTATCTATTATTCAGATCTTGAACGTTCCTCCCCTGCACCAATCATCTCGTTCCTGCTGTTCTCTGCTATTGGTAATGTTCTGAGGCTTTCTCTTTTACTTTAATGACTCCTGCTGAAAATGAAAAGAAAAAGTTTGGCTCCTGGAGTTTGAATTTTCATTTCCCGACTCAAGCTGTTCAATTGGTGTAGTTTATATATTTTTTCACTCTGGCGCATACACACAAACACACTAACACACTAACACACACACACACACACACACACACACACACACACACACACACACACACACACACACACACACACACACACACACACACACACATGCTTCCCCCCGTTCCTCATACATTCTTTACAGAGACACTTGTCGGCTCCCACATGTGATAAACATTATCACTGAACAATATATTCCAAGATAGCAAAGGCTGTGATCTGCCAGGCGTCTACCTTACATCCAATGGGGACGGAGAGTTTGATCATATAATTTCGTTGTGGTATCATTACTGTCAGTGGTAAGTGCAGGCGACAGGTATGTATGTACACACAGACATCACCAACTCACTTCTCTCGCTACTGCCTTAGACTTTTCTCTTCTGCACTCTTTTTATCTCTGTATGCTTCCTCCCCACACCTTTCCATCTTACTACGACTTATGTTCCTGTAAACGCAATGTGTCTAGGCATCTCGAACGAAATAGGACATTATTTTAGACCACTCTCATTTGTACTACTAAGATGAGGACAAGCGGACTCCACAGCCTGTAGTCCTCATCTTTCTGGATATAGAAAAAAAAAAAAAAAAAAAAAAAAAAAGGACATGAAACACCAGCCACCTTTACAACCTCGCCGCTTTTTTGTCCAACTCTCTAATGCAAGAGTTAACCAATACTTTAGCTTTCATACTTATAAGTGCCTAACTCTGTAACACTCTACTGACATTCATCTTTCCTCTTGAAGACATACAACTTATACTCCTTGAAATGCAGTGTGTCTAGGCATCTCGAACGAATTTAGACGTGATTATTGACCTCTCCCAATCTTTTTATTTCACAGTTATGGACATTAATTCTTGTTCCTTAATTCCTCAGTATAGAAATTAAGACACGTGTTCCAGTCAATCTTTGCATAATTTGTGTAATTTTGATGACGTATAGCGAAGAGATAGATTTGGTTTGTTGTTCCTGATCATGACATATTTTCAGTAGAAATCGTAATGTAATTCTGTCCGAAAATAACTTACACACAACGAGCTCCACTGAAATCCAAGTCACAGCTGCAAACCAGGGTCGTATCGTTCGTTATTTCCCACATGTTTTCACTAATTTACTGGACACGAGTGACGTCTTTCAATGTATACGTATACCAGAAAAGTGAAAAAAAAAAAACACGAAGCACTGAATATGTCATGAGAGTTAACGGATGATCGACAAATTAATGTATTGTGGAGAAAATATCGGAAAACTCCTCTTGTACGAGCCTTTATTGTATTTGTTATATTGTATTGTATTGTATTTTATTGTATTTGAGTTTTTTTTTTTTTACTCCGAGAAATTGGTGAGGTTGGTGTGTTCCTCCCTCGCCACGTCCGCCCAAAGAAAGGTGAGAAAACTTTACCTGGTGAATTATAGAGCTCGTCAGCTGAGGCTCCCTTCTCACTTCACCTGTCACTACTCACATCACCTCACTCACTCACTCACTCCCCCACCCCCTTCTTTCCTCACTCACTCACTCACTCCCCCATCACCTTCTTTCCTCACTCACTCACTCCCCCATCACCTTCTTTCCTCACTCACTCACTCCCCCATCACCTTCTTTCCTCACTCACTCACTCCCCCTCCCCCTTCTTTCCTCACTCACTCACTCACTAACTTCTTTCCTCATTCACTCACTCCCTCTCCCCTTCTTTCCTCACTCACTCACTCACTAACTTCTTTCCTCACTCACTCATTCCCTAACTTCTTTCCTCACTCACTCATTCCCTCTCCCCTTCTTTCCTCACTCACTCACTCACTCCCTCTTCCCTTCTTTCCTCTTCCCTTCTTTCCTCACTCACTCACTCACTCCCTCCCTCATGTCTTTCTGCTTTATTTCCTCCTCATATTTCTTGTTTCTCATCGTCCCCTTTTTTCCATATTCGTATTTAGAGCAACAGGGCACACTCACACACACACACACACACACACACACACACACACACACACACACACACCACACACACACACACACACACACACACACACACACACACATACACACACCATAACTCACCTACAGTATATTTTCCGTAAACAGAACCATCCCAAAACTAAATTATTGTAGGTAGGAGGTAACCTTTGACGCCTCTCTTCCCCCGTCCCACACAACTGTCTCACTACCCTGTAATTTTTCAGCAGCGGGGGCAAATTTTCTCACTTTGCGACAGATATCGTACAGCAAAAAGGTGAGGAGAACAATTTTACCGAGCTGCGAGCAAGTAAATAAGTAAGTTTTTAAGAGAACGAAATACGAAGCTTGTCTGTGAACTAAAATCATTTCCACACAAAGTTATCAAAAGAAGGTAATACAGCATTTGGGCAAAACATTATATTCCCAGACTCAAATTTTGGATGTGAAAAAGAATTTCAGAAACGGCGAATAGTTTTAGAAAGAATCTTTTCTGACAGAGACAGGCATGTATAGAATTATCCCACCCACCTCACACACACACACACACACACACACATACACACATACACACACGCACAGAACAGGTGATTGTTATTGCTTCCTGCATGGAACACAGTGTACAGATGGACACGCAATTTCATGCCAGCGTGAGATATCTGTTTACAGTGTGGCAGATGTGGTGGTGTATTATTAAAACAAAAATTATATTTCCTGAATGGATTGACATATGTAAAGCCCCATAACAGAAAACTGAATGTACAGATTATTATTAATAGTGCACAGCAAGACAATTAAGGAATTCATCTCCTCGCTTGTTTAGGGCGTGTTGGATAGGAGTATACGGTATATAAGGAAGAGTTGGGGTACATGAAATACACTGTGTATAGGAGTGTCTTGTGTTTACGTGTGTCAGGAGTCTGTAGTTTCTTCCCCAAGTCTATTTGCTGCTGGGTGAACAGGAACATATTTATACCAGCTTATGAAAACTATCTAACATTTCCTCCAGCCTGGGAATCGAACCCTGGAATAAAGCTAATGGATGCCAGATGTATCCCGACGTGTTCAAGAGAATTGTTTGAGTAAGATGATATAAGGTAAAGATTGGTGATTTACATTTTCGCTATTGGTAAAGTCGATGTGAGAGACACCAGGCGACGAAACAAGAAAATGAATCGGAGGAATCTATTAATCTATACGGACCGAATGTATTACATATTGTACGTTTCTCTTCCATTCTTCTGTTGTACAAAATTTCCTACTTTTGCTCTGTTTTTCTACATTGTTTCTTGTATTACAGCTCCACATGTGCCATTGTATACCTTTCACATGATGATAATAGGGAATTCAATCGCGGGTTATCCGACAGCTGTGTTTATCTCTTCGTGTACAGCACCACAACACACCTGTCTCGCCTCACACTTGTATAATCATCCCTCCCACCTCTGTTCACCTGTTGGAAAGATATACTGTATATACATATCCACACACACACACACACACACACAGAGACGCCAGCACATATACAAACATCACACACGCCAGCACATACACAAACATCACACACACTCTTCCCACACATCACACACACACTCTTCCCACACATCACACACACACCCTTCCCACACATCACACACACACCCTTCCTACACATCACACACACACACCCTTCCCACACATCACACACACACACCCTTCCCACACATCACACACACACACCTTTCCCACACATCACACACACACCTTTCCCACACATCACACACACACACCCTTCCCACACATCACACACACACACCCTTCCCACACATCACACACGCACACCCTTCCCACACATCACACACACACACCCTTCCCACACATCACACACACACACCCTTCCCACACATCACACACACACACCCTTCCCACACATCACACACACACCCTTCCCACACATCACACACACACACCCTTCCCACACATCACACACACACACCCTTCCCACACATCACACACACACCCTTCCCACACATCACATCATATCATCAATCCTATAAATCACTCGGCAAAGTTCTCTTCATACACTTACTTACACTTCCTCCAAAAAGTTCTCAAGTCATTCTTACAGAGTCATGAGTTATTGTATATGTTTGTCCCCCATGGAGAGAACAGGTTATACAAAGGAATACAAGGGATCTCAAACAGCAGCAGATCTGTTGGTCCTTCCGAGGCTGTTTGGGTCTACTGGAATAACAATAAAGCAATATACCAACACATTAGTTGTACTTAACATAAGGGTATAATTATGGTCAAAGTAAGAACTCGGCTAACCTATACAACTAAATAAAACTTTGGTAATAGTGACTTACCTATGCAATCTGCTCGTAACTTTAAAAACTTTTGTTGCGACTGATAATGAATTGAGGGAGTGAGAGAATTGATGGGTGGAGATGAAGGAGAGGCTATGATTACCGTGTCGACCTTAGGCTGGAGTAAAATGGATGATAAGTAGGATGGTGGTGCCTGATTTAGTAATTGCTTTCTCTCTCTTTGAGGCCCTGGCAGTGATGACACTTGACATATCGGCCCTCTGAATCATGAATGGGAAGCAGCAGCATGCAGTCTCGTCCCCTTGGCGTTGGTGACAGGCAGGGGAGGGGGACGGGAGGGGTGCAGGAGGGGGACGAGAAAACAGAGGTGTCACGGAGAGGGGAAGAGAAGAGAAGAGAAGAGAAGTGGTGAGGGTACGACTTAGTGTTCTCATGAGTTGATACATGTCAGTCAACAAATGTGTGTGTGTGTGTGTGTGTGTGTGTGTGTGTGTGTGTGTGTGTGTGTGTGTGTGTGTGTGTGTGTGTGTGTGTGAGTCAGTAAATGCGTGTACAGTAATAAAACTTTTCACAGCCCGATAAATGGAAAGTTTAGTTGCAGGTAATGATCGTCCATTCCTGTGAGCCTGTAATAGTGAAGGGCAGCAATGCATTTATAACACCATGGGAGGGAAGGAGGAGAAGGTGGTGGTGGTGGCAGGGAGTGTAACTATTATTTCTATGAGTCTCTTGATAATATTATGTTAAGAGGGTATATTATAGCACATTGTTTTAGGTGGTAAATCTGGAGCAAATGATTCCTCCAAACTATTCTAGGCAACAGTATACCATTATTTTTCTTCATGTGTAGGAAAGTGTCAACTATGCCTATGTTACTTGAGTTATTAGAGGGAAGGGAAGGGAAAGGGGACTATACTCTGTTCAAAAATTGTGTTATATTTTCCTCTATCTATCTGTCTCTATTTCTATCTATATCTTTATCTATTTCTATCTATATCTTTCTATCTATCTCTATCTGTCTCAATTTCTATCTATCTCTTATCTGTCTATTTCTATCTATCTCTTATCTGTCTATCTATCTATCTATCTATTTCTATCTATCTAAGCATAAGAGGCCACCGGAACACAAGTTTTGAACAGACTATAGTTCTTTCACCTGCTACTGGTACTGTCAGGTAAGAAATAAGAACTTGTCATACAATGTTACTCGAATATAACTTGGTTCTATAAAATGTCCCTCGACTTGATACTGTTAATTTTCGTACAAATATTATGAGAGATCAAATTCAGCTGTATTAAAAATGGACATGTCTATTAATTTCAGTAGAGAGCTTAGGGATCATCATCTAAGGAATTTAATTAATTAAATTTGGTGGAAAAAGTTAAGCAGCGAGATTACAGCTAGGGTAAGGCCAGATATTTTTAAAGGTATATATTTAAAAATCGCCCTACAGCTAAAGCCTAAAATAATACAAGGCTATATAGGTTTTTGGATGTGATCATATTACGTAAACAATATAATATACATTTATTTTTATATTCTTCATCACTATGATTATTTTGAGGGGTAAGGGGGCTTACTTTTGTTTCTTATCATATTGTTGTCACCCTCCCTTTGTGTCCCCTCTACCCCTCCTTTCTCTTCCCTTCTTCTTCTTCTTCTTCTATTCACTTCCCCTCGCCTTCCATTCTCTTTCTTCCCCTCGCCTCTCTTTGCCTCGCCTCGTCATTGTTATTTTCCTCCTTTCGTCGTCGTCGTCATCTGTCTGCTAAGTTCCTTTTTGTTTCTGAATTTTCCTTTTATTCTCGTTTCTCCTAATTTACTGCTCGCGTGTCATTCCCACTCTTTCTTGTTTTAATTATTCCCAATTTTCATCGTGTGTGTCCTTGATGTGTGTTTGATTGTTGGGTTTGTTTTTATTTATTGTTGCAGTATATTTATAGAGCTGTTGCTTTATTATCGCTCGTCAATTTTTATTCGTGCTGGTTTTTTTTTTTCTCGTTTTTCTTATTTTTACACCCCGTATCTTTTCATCTTTTTCCACAATCTTCTAGTTCCTGTATTCCTTGTGCTTATTCCAAACGACGTATGTATATATTAGTTTCTGTGAATAACCCCCCTTTCTCTTTTCATATTCTCTCTCTCTCTCTCTTTCTCTCTCTCTCTCTCTCTCTCTCTCTCTCTCTCTCTCTCTCACACACACACACACACACACACACACACACACACACACACACACACACACACACACACACACACACACACACACACACACACACACACACACACCTCCTGCTGGCTGGTCTGGTCTGGTCTGGTAGAGGAGGGAGACATTATCAACACCTCATTTAGTCTGTCCTCCTCTCGCCTTGGTGCCAGCAGGACGCCCACCAGCACACACCACTAAACAACCTCCTTACATGTGGGCACAGACGCAGCAGGAAGGGAGGGAGGGAGGGGGAAAGTTGTAAAGGGGAGAGAAGGGAGGGGTAAAGGGAGTAGAAAGGAGGAGGAAGGGAGGGAGGGAGACGGGAAAGTTGTAAAGGGGAGAGAAGGGAGGGAGGGAGGGAGAAGAGGGGAAAAGTTGTAAAGGGGAGAGAGGAGATGGGAAAAGGGAGCAGAATTAGGAGGAAGAAGAGGGAGGAAAGTTGTAAAGGGGAGAGAGGAGATGGGAAAAGGGAGCAGAAAGAAGGAGGAAGGGAGGGAGGGAGAGAGAGGGAAAGTTGTAAAGGGGAGAGAAGGGAGGGAGGGAGGGAGAAGAGGGGAAAAGGGGGCAAAAGGAGAAGGGAGGAGAGAGAGAGAAAAAGTTGTAAAGGGGAGAGAGGGGAGGACAAAATAGGGGGAGGATACATAAGATGAGTTGTAGGGGAAAGAATAGTAGAAAAAGTTGGAAGATGAAGGGAATTAGAGGGGGAAAAATGAAGTGAGATAAGGATTGTGGAGATGGGTAGAATGAAACTGGGGAAAGGAAGGATGGATGAGAAAATGGATGGAAAATGGAGAAGGAGAAGAGGAGGAGGAGGAAGGAGAGTAAGGGTGTTGAAGGGAAGGATGGGAAAATGAAAAGGATATGAACTGGGAGAAGAAAAGAAGGCTGGGGAAGAGATGGATGGGAAATTGGACTGGGAGGAGAAGAGGAGGAGGAAAGAGAGTAAGATTGGGGAAAATAAGGTAGGCAAAGTAGGGACTAGGAAGCAAGGAGATGAAAGGAAGAGAGAAGGAAGTGTGAAAAGTGAGAGGGAATGGAGAGTAACTGGGAGGATGTATGGGGTAAAATGTGGATGATAAGTGGAGAAAGAATGGAGAGTAAAGAAGGGTCTAAAGGAGAAGATAACAGTGAGATGGGAGGAGGAAAAAAAGGGAAGAGTAATAAAACCGAAAAATAAACAAAACAGAGGAACACTCGACTAAGATGTGTACAGCACCTTCTTAATAATGATAAAAGTAAACTATAGGAGAAATAAAGGTGGATTAGAACAAAATAATAATGATAAAAACACATGGAGAAAAGGAAATGGAAAAGAATAAAGGAAAAATATGAAACCATCGAAGGAGAAGAAGGGAGGTAAAATATAGCAACAATAAAAAGGAAAAATGAGAAAAAGGGACAGAAGGGGATGGCAAAGGGGAAGTGTAATGTCCATCAATGGGGGTTAGGGTGTGGTGGGTCGGGTGGGGGGTATCGTCATTGTTATTGGTGAGGGGGGGGGGGAGGGGGGCAGGGAGAGAGAGAGGGGGGGTGTATGTACTGTATTCCTAGTCTTGAGGGATATGGTTTGTACACTTCCACATTCGGGTGCAGTGACGGATAGGTATGTGTGTGTGTGTGAAGAAGCTAGATGTGAAGTATGTGTGTGACAGTGTGCGTGCGTGCGTGCGTGTGTATATATATATGTGTGTGTGAAGAAGCTAGATGTGAAGTATGTGTGTGACAGAGTGTGCGTGCGTGCGTGTGTATATATACTGTATATGTGTGTGTGTTTGTGAAGAAGGTAGATGTGTGTATATAGCGTGATGTGTTTGGGTGTGAATGTCTGTGTGTGTGCGTGTGTTGTTACAGTAAGACCAACATTTGTTATTTACTGACTGAGAGTGGTTGCAGGGAGGGGAGAATGGGGGAGAGGGGTGATAGTGAGGAAAGGAGAGGTGGGGGAGAGGGGTGATAGTGAGGAAAGGAGAGGTGGGGGAGAGGGGTGATAGTGAGGAAAGGAGAGGTGGGGGAGAGGGGTGATAGTGAGGAAAGGAGAGGTGGAGGAGAGGGGTGATAGTGAGGAAAGGAGAGGTGGAGGAGAGGGGTGATAGTGACGAAAGGAGAGGGGGTAGAGAGAAGAATGGGACGATAGTGAGTATGGTAGAAAGGAGAATGGGACGATAGTGAGTATGGTAGAAAGGAAAATGGGAAGATAGTGAGGAGTATGAGTGTGGTAGAGAGGAGAATGAGGGTGATAGTGAGGATAGAGATTGGAATATAGTTAAGAAATAAATATATAGGGTGAAGGAAGAGGTGATAATGAGGAGGTATGGGTTGGCAGTGAGGAAATAGGAGGTGATAGTGAAAAGAGAATAGGTGGTGTTGTGGGGTGGGTGGGGGTGGGGGTGGGGGGTGATAATAGAGGGGAGGGGAGGATGGGGGGAGGGGAGGGGAGGGGGGGTTGGGGGAAGGGGAGGGGAGGGGAGGTTGGGGGGAGGGGAGGGAGTTTAGCTAAGTGGGGAGTGATTGCTGAGGGGAGGGTGTGAAGTACTCGGTATCGTGCTGGTAATGACACTACAGTCTGCACGATATATACTACACACACACACACACACACACACACACACACACACACACACACACACACACACACACACACACACAGATACACACACACACACACACGATATATACTACACACACACACACACACACACACACACACACACACACACACACACACACACACACACACACACACACACACATGTACACGATATATACTACACATACACACACACACATGTACACGATATATACTACACAAACACACATGTACTCGATATATACTACACAAACACACATGTACTCGATATATACTATACACACACACACATGTACACGATATATACTTCACACACATACACACACACAAGCATGTACACAATTATACATCCGCACATGCACACCTACATAAGCAACACACACCCCCACCCCCACTTGCTCACCCTCCTTCGCTCCTGTCACTTCCGGATATCCCCTATGATGATCCACCCCCACCCCCACCCCAACCATCACCTTGTTTCCTTCCTGTGTATCCCCTTCTGTTTTCTTCTTTTATACATGGACTGTCAACACAACCCCTTATGTATGTCTCGTGTACATCTTTTATTTCATCGTTATACCTTCCGTCCCCTCTCACCTCTGGATTCCCACTTCTCTCCTCTAGATTCCCACTTCTCCTTTGGATTCCCACTTCTCTCTTCTCTGCATTCCCACTTCTCTTCTCTGGATTCCCACTTCTCTCCTCTGGATTCCCACTTCTCACCTCTGGATTCCCACTTCTCTTCTCTGGATTCCCACTTCTCTTCTCTGGATTCCCACTTCTCTCCTCTGGATTCCCACTTCTCTCCTCTGGATTCCCACTTCTCTCTTCTGGATTCCCACTTCTCCTCTTGTCTACTTCTCCATTTCCCCTTTTATCTTTACCATTTCTCTTATCTCCATCCCCACTTTCTTCTCTTCGTGTTTTTCCCCGCTTTTCCTATTTTCTTCTTCCCCGCTTTCCCTATTTTCTTCTTCCCCACTTTCCCTATTTTCTTCTTCCCCAGTTTCCCCTCTTATCTCCTCCATTTACCCTTTTATCTTCCCCACTTCTTATATCCTTCCCCATTTTCCTCTTTTATCTCACACCCAACTCTCCCCTCCTATCTCCTTCCCAATTCCCCTCTTATCTCCTTCCCTACTTTCCCCTCCTATGTCCTTCCCCACTTTCCCCCATGTCTATAATTTCTCCCCCCTCCAAAATCCCCAATATCCCCCCCCATCACATCACACCTCTAAGTTCGTCCCTCACACCATGCACTCCCTTCCCTTCCTTTCCCTTCCCTTCCCTTCCCTTCCCTTCCCTTCCCTTCCCTTCCCTTCCCTTCCCTTCCCTTCCCTTCCCTTCCCTTCCCTTCCCTTCCCTTTCCTTTCCTTTCCTTCCCTTCCCTTCCCTTCCCTTCCCTTCCCTTCCCTTCCCTTCCCATTCCTTCCTTCCTTCCTTCCTTCCTTCCTTCCCTTCCCTTTCCTTCCTTCCCTTCCCTTTCCTTCCTTCCCTTCCCTTCCCTTACTCTATAATACAAGAGAGTGAGGCGAGAACTAGAATGTGTATTTCACGTCACTCAGAATTTGATGAACACCTGAACGATTCCCATGCACTCACTGAGACGATCGAACACCATCCATTATTATTGAGCACAACTATAATATATTGATCATTAGGGCCATATATATTTATTTGGAAGAAAACAAAAATATGATGTAATTAGAAACTTTTACTTTACGTTCTTGCCTCTTTACTTATTCCCACTTGTTGTTCGATACTTTATGGAACCTAAACAAAACAAACGACCCTGAGGTGTAATGAAAGTAATATTGAGCAAAGTAGAGGATATAATTCAGAAATAAACAAAGAAAGAGAGAGAAAGAGAGACATAAGAGAGAGAGAGAGAGAGAGAGAGAGAGAAGGGGGTGGGGGCGTTGTATCATTGTGTAGGGGTCCCGGTGCAAGTCATATTGATCTTAGCTATGTCAGTGTAGCCAAGGTAGGTGACGAAAGTGAGGCTACAGTCACCTTCACGGAACCTCAAGTTGTGAGCTCGGAAATTCAGGGTTTAAATGTTTCTCTGTTTTGTCTGTCTGTCTGTCTCTCTCTACCTCTCTTTTCTTTGTCTGTATATCTCTCTCTCTTATCTGTCTTTCTCTCTTTGTCTCTCTCTTTTCTGTCTGTCTCTCTCTCTTCTCTCTTTCACCCCCTTCTCTTCTCTCACCTCCTTTCTTCTTTCTATTCACTCTCTCTCCTCTCTCTCACACTCTATCTTTCTCTTCTCCACTTCTGTCTTCTGCCTCCCCTTACCCCTCTCCTTTCTTCTCCTTCTCCCTGTCACTGTTCTTCCCTCCTTATGCTCACTCCTATCTCTTTTCTCTCATCTTCTCTTTCCAGTTACCCTCCTACTCTCCCTAACCCCACTCCTTGGCCTCTCCCTTCCTTAATTATCTTTATATCTTCTCCCTTCCTTCTCTTTATAACTTCTCCCTTCTTCGCGTTCATAGCCTCTCCTTTACTATTACTGTCTCCAATTCCACTAGTCTACCTCCCCCCTCTTCCTCTCCCCTCTTCCTCCCCCCTCTTCCTCCCCCCTCTTCCTCTTCCCAACTTCACTCTTTACCCTCTCCCTTCCTTCTCTCCACCTCCCTCCCCCTCCCAATCATCCCATTCCCAGCCCCTCTCCCTTCCGCTCCCCAGCCCCTCTTCTTCCCCTCTTCTCCATAGTTCCTCGTTTCCCCTCTGTAACCCCTCTTTCTTCCCTCCCCAGCCACTTTTCTTTTCCTCAACAACCACTCTGCCTTCCCTTCCCATCCCCTCTCCTCCCTAGTCACTCTCTCTTCCCATCCTCTCCTCCCCACCCACTCTTCCTACCCTTCCCGTCCCCACTTCCTTTCCTCCCTATAGTCATTCTTCCTTCCCTCCCCAATACAACTTCCTCTCCTCCATACCCTCTCTTCCTTTCCATCCTCTCCCCACTTCCTCTCCTCCCCACCCTCTCTTCCTTTCCACCCTCTCTTCCCCACCCTCTCTTCCTTCCCTTCTCCCCCCTGCAGCGTCTCACCCCCATACGAGGGAAGTATCGAGGTAATGGTACGGAAAATGAAGCAATGTTAATCAATTTTACGCCCATTCACTCTCTCTTTCTCCCTCCTTTCCTCATCGTTCCCTCTTCCTCTTTTATCTGTCTTGTTATCTCCCTGTTCCTTCCTCTTTAATCCATCTTCTTTTTATGTTTGTTGTTTCTTTATATTGTTATTCCTTTGTTTGATTTTGTTCTATTATTTAATTTGTATCATTCTTTTCTTCTAAGCATTATTTTCATTTTTCTGTATTTTTGTTTTACTGCTATCAATATCTCTCATTGTCTGTTGTTTTTTTTCTCTCGACATCTTTCGCCTTCTGTTTTTCATTTTTGTATCGTTGCTTGTCCATATTTTTTACTCTATTAATAATTTTGGTCTGTCTTTTATTTATATAGCCGTTGTTCTTTGTATCCTTGGTTACTTGTCTTCCTTCTCAGTGTTTTCCAAGTCTTAGATTAGATAAACACCCAAGTCCACCCTATTCATTCACGGGTGTCGAAGGCTGAAGCTGATCTCGCACCCAGCTGGCGATTAAAGTCCATCTGGTGATTGAAGGGGTAATCGACATAATCTTAAACAAGAGGAAGTACTGTATTTCCTTTCCCACCTCCAGTTTTATCCCTCAGATTCCGTAACCACCACTCCTTTCCCATTCCTACCCTTTTTGTATCCATTCCCCCCTCTCCCTTCCTATTCCTGCCCCCACAGTCACAGAGTTCCCCTTCCCTTTCCCTTCAGCACGGCACGGCAGGAATGGCTGATTTCCTGGTGGTACACGAAGAGGAAGTCAGTATTTTAGGGATGCCAGCGCCGCCCAGACAGTTTTACAACCCTACGACCTGACTCGGGTGTGTGTAGGGGAGCAAGAGGCACTCTGTATGGGGATCACCATGGGGAAGAGGAGGAGGATTGTGGATGTGAAAAGGATAGGGAAATACAATGATATAGGCTAATGAGGGATGAGGTTGAAGAGGATACTACTAGAGGCATTGAGCAAGATGGGAGAGAACTTTCAAATGAAGAGGCAAGGAAGAAGTGGCACCAGAGATTCGGAGGGAGCGTGTGAGGATGTTGGAAAGAAATAGCCGAAGTGAGAGAGCTTTCTTGCCAAGCATATCTGCCTGTGATAAAGATACAAAATTATAGTATCGGAAAAGTAATTAGCCAAAATGTGTTTTGTTTATTTGTACCTTTTATTCTACATGACATATTACATTTGTCAAAAAGAAGGAGATTAGTTAACATATATTCCTTTTAGTTACATCTTACATATTACGCTAAATTTTATACTGACCTGCTCACATAGCCACAATAGGTCATAAGCATATTAAAAGTAGGATAATCACAGGAGAATCAAAGACATTCCTCATAAGCTAATCATTAAAGTACCCTGAAAAATTACTTCTAATATCAGTCTCACATTTCAACTCGAGAATAGAAAACTGCGTCGAGCCTCACATTTAGAGAGTATATTTTGCATCTTATAAATTAACCCAAGAAACGTCGTGTACTTCCTCTAGTATAGTATATGATATAATATGAATACCAACTTCGAATTTGTAACATCACCAAGCGAAATCATCCGAGTTACATTCTAAGCTGTCGGAAGATACATCAACCAGTTGTGGGGTCTTGCCCAACACCTCTTCATTTTTATTCCCTCCTGAATCTGAACTCACACTAGAGAAGCTATGGTGAAGGCTGTCTCCCGTACCAACAGCTCTCAGTGGCTGCTCCTCCTTCTCTTCCTCCTCGTCATCATCATCATCAGGCAACACCACCTCGATGGAGCTGTCCAGGAGAATTGTAGAGGGTGATGAGTTGTAGTGGTCTCCCGTCGGCACTTTACTCTTATGGCGTGGTGTAGTTGCTAACTGTGGTGATATCTCAACTTCTGATAATACTTTCCTCGTGTAGGATGGTGTTGTTCCAGGCTGCTGTGACAACCTACCCCCTATTGGCACTATCTTTTTGTAAGTTGGTGTTGACACAGTCTGGAATGCCTTCTTAACACTTGTGATTATTCCTTTATTGGTACTGTTTACATCTGTGAAGGGTGATGAGCTGCAGTGGTCTTTTCCTGTTAATGGCTTCCCGTGGGATGATGTCGTCACAGTTTGCGGTGACTTCCAAACCTTGTTCATGTCTGGCGGTGATATATAACACTGGCCCTCCATTGTAACTGCCTTCGTGTGGGTTGATGATGTCACAGTCCGCGGTGAATTAACAACTTCCATTATCTCGCCACGAGTATCAGGCAACACAGAGATATCCTGAGGACGAGTAAACGTACACTCTGAAGTACAAATAACAACTGAAGTTCCTGTTGTCTCAGGTTTGTTTTCCATTTTCTCATCTGGCAACAAAGTTTCCACCACAGTTCCCTGCCTTGTGTGGTGGTGATCCAGAGACATGTCACTATTCCTTGTGTCCTCCGGTAAATATTGAGATGAAGTTCCTACAAACTCGAGGGTTGTTATCTCTTCTTGGTGAAAATCATCATTTCGTGTAAGTTGCCGAGACGCTTGACCCGTCGTACCACTTTCCCGACTCTCATGTAAGTTGTGAGGCCTGAGAGCCACCGCTTCCTGTAGCTCGCTGCCAGATGTAGCTCTGGGCGACACGGCTTCATTTATATCATTTCCTGCTTGGTTAACTTGGTCCTGCTCCTCTTCAGATTCCCTCACATTTTCTGTCGCATTTCCTGACATTGTCGCACAAACTTGTTTCTTGCCACCCAGACCTGTCAGAGGCTCACTGTCCAAGTTACTCATAGTGGTAACGTTAGCTTCATCTACATTTGTATTTACTGAATATTGATTTGAGTGATCGACTATTTCATGTTCTTTACTTAAATCTTCGCTTAACACTGAAGCTGTAATATATTCCTCTTTAGAGTACTCGTGGTGCAATTTATCATCTATGTTCACATATTCACTAACTTCCTCTTGTGTTTTATCACCAGGAAAATTTCTGGTGTCGGAAGTGACGAGATCTGCTGAATGAACATCAATAGAAGGAAGTGCCACCAGAAGTGCATCATTGCACACATCCTTCAGCAGGGATTCTGAATCCTCATTGCTGTCGTTTTCACTGTTCGTCCGAGTTACAGTGTCCTGTGAGTCTCCCTCTTCACTACCACTCTCTTCTAACACGAGTAAGTCATTGACTGTAAGGCGTGGTTTGGTTAGTCTGTAATTTTTTATAGGTGGCTGTTTCTGGGTAGGCAGCAAGTTTGAGTTGGTGCTTTCTTCTGTTTGCAGCAAAACTAAATCGACGGGACTGTTGTTATGCTGAAGTACACGGCTCGTAGGGCTTGAAAAAACTGCTTTCTTTAGAGTGACATCTGTCTGCATGTCGTATCTATGGGTTAGTTTGTTTTCTATACAAGGTTCAAAGTTCAACCTCTTGTCAGGTTCTGCACATGCAACTGGTTGTATATTTGTCATGTTAGTAGTTGTTTCACTTGTATCTGGTAGTAAGTCGGACATTGTGGATACTGTATCATCTACATTTGGTTGTTTGTAGGACCCCTGCAATTGTGTTGCGTCATATCTTTCTGAATCTGTATTTGATATGTTGGGTGGTATGCTATCTGTTTCAGGGTCTTTATTGGTCATGTGGGCGGTGCTTGTCAAGCGCAACCTCTTGCTGTTCATTACATAATCCAAGTCTGTGCAGGAGTGTTGATGTTTAGTGGTGATGATGGTGGTGGTACAGCTTACGTCACTACCATCAGAAATAGGCTGTGCATTCCCTTCATCTCCTACATGTGAACTTGGTTTAACCTCTTCAGTCCTCACAAGTGAACTTGGTGCAACCTCTTGAGTCTTTGCTAGACAACTTGAAGTACACTCTTGAATTATTTTGGGAGGACTTGCTACAAGCTCTCTATTTCTTACAGCCGGAAATTCTAGGGAGATTAAGCAAGCTTCATGAGTTGTTTCGTGATTTTCTGCTTGTATCATGGAATCGTAGCAACTACTTTTTGGAAGAGGATCATCTGATTTCTCTTTCAGGAGTGACTGGGAGTCTTGTGACAAGCTCTGGTGGTCTGTGGTTTCTGACACCTGTAAGTGGACTGTTGACTGGGGGTCACCTGCAGGTAAGCTTTGGTCTTCACCAGTCGGCAAAACATTATGATCGTTGGGAAGTGCTGCTGTATTGTGAGCAGCATGGTAATGTTCCACCAAGCCCAGCGTCTGGCTCAAACTGTGAGATGATGATGGGGGTGTCAGTGAGCAAGGCTGGGGGTGAGTGTGTTGGGAGGACACATCTTGCGACAACATCCCTGAGAGTTCATTTATTGCGGCATCGATCATACTTTGAGAGGATAACCCGTCATCTTTCTCCGTAATGTGTGAAAGCATAGAGAGAGCTTTGTTGATCATTTCTGAAGAAGTAAAGGAGGACGTTGTTGTATGTGCATTGATGTTGGGAGCATTCGTATCTCTTACAATATTAGAAGCCATTCCCTCTTGCTGTGTGTTGTTAGTATCATGTAAACTGTCGAGTTGTCTTTTCAGATTTAAGAGCACGACTGGAGAGTCACTTAATGCTGATTCTTGTGTGTGTGACATGTGGCCAACTTCACAATTGACGTCCTCTAATTCCTGACGTCCTTGATACATTTCTTGTCTTGACGTATGTTGGTGCTGAGTATTTAAATCGTTGTTCAGGAAGTCATTTTCAACGACGATATGATCAGTATTAACCATAATGTTCTCGTGAACTGGATGTGAATCTGATTCACTTGTATCCATTGCACTGAAATGATGTGTAGGTTCTGGTTGATGCCAAGTGTTGCCAGTGCAGTCACTTCTTGCTCTAGGATGATAGTTGACTTCATGATCCTGAGTGTGGGCAGATTCAGGTGATAGGATGAACAAGTGTTGGTCAAATTCATCTCCTACCATTCCAACTTGATGCTGGGAAGCATGGGTTATTTCCCCCCTGATATCCTCTTGAAATCCTGGATGGAAGGAAGCGTGGTGGTGGTGTTGTTGTTGGAGAGTCAGGGCGGTAATATCCTCTGCCACTTGGGGCGGCACCTCCACAGCTTGGAGTTTGTGTAAGATGGACCATAATTGGTGCTTCAGCCTTCGCTCACCCTCCTCAAGAGTGTGGACCTGCAGGAAGGACGAAGATTATATAATATCAAAAGCTTAACAGTGATATCAAAGCGCATGATCTTTAATGAAACCCCGTATTTCTTTAAAATACACCGTAGGGGGGTAATACCTGTAGTGATATGGGCAATACTTTAAGGGTTTGGGCGCCCCATTGGCAACAGCCAATCCCAATCAGTTCTTCAACTGTCCTATTTTTCTTTCTATTTCCTTCTGCTTGCTGTCTTCCCTCTATCACCTTCTCCTTGAGCTATATGACCTCGCTGTTGCCGCTTCATACCAATCAATCAATCTTTAAATAATGTATGAAAACTATTTTTCACTCGTGACATTTTTGCATGCTTGCCGTGTGCAACGTAATGGCGAGATTTAAACTAGCTTCTTTTAAGTGAACTGATATGAAAATTTTCTAACATGCTAATACGATAATTACTATATTAACTTGCATCCATACATCCACAAACATGATTTACTCGAGTGTGTTACTATGAAGAGTGTTTGTTATTTTTTTCGTTCGACAGCCTTTGTATATGCGAACAAATCTATCTGTTGTAGGCTAGAGTAAAATTATAATAGTGCCGGGGGTCATCTGAAAGTGGTGGGGTAAATTGCCAATAGTTGATTTAAAGGGATTTTCACAATGAAAAGGGATTTTATTTTCGAATATTCAGTTGTAAACTTTGCTGAAGGGAAGGAAAGATTTGAATCTCTTTGTAAGTAAACATACATATTGTAATTAGTTACCTGCACACTATTATTGCAAACGCAAATCAACACACACACACACACACACACACACGCACACACACACACACACACACACACACACACACACACACACACACACACACACACACACACACACACACACACACACACACACACACACACACACACACACACATACACACACACACACACACACATATATATATTAGGCGTTGGTTCACAAGAATAATGTGGCCCTGTGTAAAGTTGTGTACCTGGAGTCGTGTGAGACAGGCTGAGATGAAGGCTGCGTTGGAGGAGTGACGAAGGACAGTCAGGATGGCATTAGTCACGGATTGCACTGCTTCTTCAGGCTGTGGAAATACATCATCATCATTGTTATTATTATCGTAACCATAGACATAGTCATCATTATCATCATTATCCTTATGGTCATCGTGGGCAACATCATTATCCTCATCGTCTTCAGATACAGATTTCACTACAGAACGTATAGTTCCTTCAACTTTTTCCACTCTTTTCTATCTGCTTGTTTCACTCCATCTTGATAAATTTTCCAATATCGTCTCTTACTTTGTTTACTTAATGTAGTTAGACACTGAAAAAAGCTGTTATTGATGTTATTGATTGTCTAGCTGTGCAATTCAGTTTACACACACACACACACACAAATTTCACCAATTTCATCTGATTAATATTAGAAAATTGAGTTTCCTGACTGAGATCCACAGACCTTAGCAAACCCATCAGAGAGTAAGAAGGCGTTGCAGAGTGTCTTCTGACCTTCAATTACATTTGCCCTTTCAATATCCTGATATTGCTGCTTGAAATTTATATGAGGTTTGTATCACGGTCGGTTTACCTTTTTTTTTCTCTCGATTGCTGTAAGTGGATCATGGAATTGATTTTTATATATTTCCTTCATCCAGAAAATATACACTCGTCCTTACGTGTAGGAATACAATATAATTCAATCTGCTGATATGGTTTTCGAAGTAGTCTTGTCCTAAAGTCTCGTTGATAATTTTCACAATAGTTGTATAAATGTTAAAAAACATATTATACTGAGATGAGACACAGTTTTTAGACACCTGTCACTGCTTGCACACCTTCATGGGAGGGGTTGTGTTTTCTTGGAACATTGATGGACTACATAACCACATACTTACAATTACTTAACATTCAATAGTTAAGTTTACTGGGAAAATGGGTGAATTGCAACAAATTGGCCATCCAATGAACGTAAGTGATCTATTCATGCCTACCAACACTACCTATTGCTACCACGTTTCGCCATCCGTCAGGCCATCTTGCGTCTGTATTTTTATTTTATTGCTTGATTACTGGCGAGAGCATTCACTATCTTATCTATCTAAGACTGTTCTCCCAAGTACATGTCAGAAATTGTGTTGCCAAGTTTAAGGTAATTTAGGCTTATTTCCATGGCCTGTAAACGGAAGATAAGGCTATATACAAAGCTTAAACAAAGTAATGCAGTAATTATCCTTACATATATTTACAATCAATGGGAAAATATTTGTCAGAAAACTTTTGAAAACACCTAAAGAAGCATGGGATACCGTAACACAAAATTATTCCGAGTTCTCCAGCAGCCATAGCCCAAATTAATCAATATAATTTTGACATATTTGGTCACAAACAAGAAATATTTGATGACCAGAGAGGCTCGATATAACTGCCAAAATTGTAAATAATAAACAATCTCTGACACTTTTCGTATTGAGGCTGTCATGCATCTCAGTCATGTATTACTTATTGTTGTTAGGCGCCTCCCTCTTCCTCTGAATATGTCGATAAATTAAGAACCGCAACTGGATTTACCTCTACAGCAAACGTACTTACCGGTAGTCTGATAGGAGCCATTATATAAGGTTGAAATATGACAGTGTTGTTGTCGTCTGCAGCCTCCCGTCACTGAATTTTCCCGCCACTGCTGTGCGCGTTTCATTACTTATTTCTTTCATGGTTATACTGTGAATAACACAGTATATTTCCTATAATTATATATATAGTGTGTGAACAATATCTATTCTATTAATTTTAACGTCATGGTTATATGTATATTAGTATTCTAAGATGATTTAACTAAGGATGCTGAATAAGATTTGTCCTTGTGAGCACGTCATGATCTCAGTTTGTTGACAAGTGACGTCATGGGAATAGAGTGAGCGCCAAGACTAATAATTGTTGTAAGTACAATTTTTTTCCCTATTGTTTCCCACGAGTTGTATTTTTTGACACGTGTCATCAACAGTAGCTTAAGGGTACCCTGTGTTCGTGTATGATAATTGGAGGCTACTGATTCCTCCTGACCATGCCACGAAACAAGCTCCTTCCATATAACTTAGGTGTGTTTCTTGGCAATATTTCAAAGACTCATTTATTTCTAATTCTCTGACTATATCACAGGGTCCCTTATTGTAAACTATGCAATTTCTAACGCTATTAACCCGTTGTGTGGTCTAGTCTTTAATTAATGAATACAGTTGCTTTTGCCTGATGCAACCTACCACCTGCTTCGATCAGCTGATTGGGATGATGCCACTAATTTTGGTCATTCAAGAACAGTCATGGTACAAAAGATGGTGTAGTACTGGTATCAGGCTGTAATTAGGATACACAAAGATACTAACAGGGCTAAATAAAAAGATGGAGAGATATAAGGGTCAAAATTAAGATTAACAGTCACAGAAGTGGAAAAATCAATATGGTATTTGTCTACTCTTGTTTGGATAATCGATTGTTCGTTGCATTTATCCGATGAAACGCAAGATTGACAGTGTAATTGGTTTTGTCCCGGCTGTATGTCCCGGTTAGATTTGTGTTGGTCTTAATCCATTATTCCGTATAATTAATTTTGTTACACCTATATACCGTAAACGTGATTGGCCACTTTTGGGCTACCGTAGCTTTTGTGTCACCATTTCTCCATGTTTATGAATGTCTTTTGGGCATAAGTGATGACACTAATAATTTTTCAACGGGGTAGAGCTCAAAGAACGTTTACATTTGGTCTCGAGGGTAGCGAAGTTGGGTTATGGTAAGTCGGGATGGTTCATATGGTGACCTGCGATCATTACGGTACCTCACTCTCATGACCTGCAAAACAAAAACTAAATAACTGGTAAATCTCCGTACAGAATTACCATACAAATTTTTACGGTACATACCAGGTACGAGGGTTTTTGGGTTCTCAGACAAGTGATTAGTTGTAAAAGAATTACCAGGTACTTTTAAAGTACTTGTTTGTAACCTGTAGCTATTCTCCATTTTTTGTAATTAACATCTTTTACAATTATGCAGAATTTAGTATCAAATGAAATATAAATTACCGGTACTTCTACCCAAACTTTGTCAAATATTTCAATTTCACATGGGGCTAGCTTTAAGTAGGCGACTAGGTGCATTGCCTCTACCCATAAGTTAAAATTTTGTGCAGTATTGAGCAATGAACTAATGCTGGCTGTTGCACAGTAAAAATATTACCACTTCACCAACCTGTTACTCAGAAATGAAAGAAAATTTTTAGTACCCAGGAGCTATGGTGATGGATACTCTGAGGAATCACGCCTCATCATATATTTTAGGGAGAATCCCCAAACTCATAATACATATTATGCACAATGTCATCATGAAGGTTTTAGTTATTGTTATTACATACTTTGCCAATAAAACGAGTCATAAATTTACCCCCTGACTGAAGGATGCCATGACCCAGGTTAGTTTAGTTAGACTAGGGTCAGTTTAGTTTTTCGGTATTATATACCGAAAGTTTTTTTTTTTGTGATATTTATTAAATTACAAACAGCTAATGTACTGTATTCATGTAATCTGTCTGTTCACATAATTATCTCAAGAGACTATGATGCTTGTTTTGTTGAAAATTGGTCCTTCACAGATTTAAGCATTTTGGGAAAAATGATATTTTTAGATATCTGAAATCTCCCTAGGCTAATGGTATAATACTGTACAGGTAGTTGAGTTTTGATATGGCATACTGAATAATATTATTAACCAGGTTGCTGGCCAGTTGGCTCATACCATATAAATTTTTAGAATATTGTGTACTTTACTTTGTAGGAAATTTAAAGGGAATCTACATGTAAAACAGTGGTTAGTAAAATATTGGTTAGTGCAGTGGTAGTGGTATAATCTCCCATTCAGCTGGACTGGGTGTCCGGAATATTTTACCCGAAAATTTGGCAAATGCATGCTTTATTAATTCTGAAAAGAAATTACTCTATTGATGTGATTTTTTTTTTTAGTTTAGCGGTAATTGAGACATTTAATTAAGGGGGTGTGGGAGTAGGGGACAGGCTTGGGGAGGTGCGGGAATAACGGGGCAGGCTTGGGGTGGGTAGAAAGCCTGTCCCTCTATTCCTGCACCCCCCTAACCCCCCAAGCCTGTCCCCCTACTCCTGCAACCCCCAAACCCCCCCCCCCCCCCCCGTTCAAATGTCACATATTTAAGGGGGTGTAGGAATAGGGGGACAGGCTTGGGGGGTTTTTGTTTGGGGGGTTGCAGGAGTAGGGGGACAGGCTTGGGTGCTAGGGGGGTGCAGGAATAGGGGGACAGGCTTTCTACCCACCCCAAGCCTGTCCCCATAATCCCGCACCTCCCCAAGCCTGTCCCCTACTCCCACACCCCCTTAATTAAATGTCTCAATTACCGCTAAACTAAAAAAAAAAAATCACATCAATAAAGTATTTTCTTTTCAGAATTAATAAAGAATATTGCCAAATTTTCGGGTAAAATATTCCGGACACCCTGTATAAATACCGGTAGTGGTTATATAGCTATACATATGAAGGGAGAGGGAATTCAACAGAGCCAACTCAGCAAAGTTGCTAGGCTAACACTTGAGTGATTTATAGATGATGAGACATTATCTAAAGTACATAGTAATGTTAAACACAATTTCTCTGAAAAAAAAAAACCCTGAATATTGTGACCATCTTTTACAATATTTTTCATAAGTCTGTCAGGTTCCGGGTATGCTATAAATGGAAAACTACTGTCTCTATTTGTCCTCTTATAACTTTAAAACGGTTACACCTACATCCAAAACCCATATATATTCTAAATCACTATCACCAGATGAAGGTTATGGTATGACGTAGCATGATGTAACTCGACGTAAAAATTACGTCATCTATAAATCCGCTAAAAATCCCGATTACACCCAAAAGTATAATCTGAATTAGCACCACCGGCAAAGATTTTTATAACGTTAAAATGTCAAATATTCTATTTATCGGTTAAAACCATAAAGAAGAGCTTGAACGGAAGTTGCTAAAATTTCTCACCAAATGTACCGGTCGAACAGAAGCTCAAACGGATTTTTTCAGTTCGAGCTGCTAAACACGCGTGCCAAATGTACAGCTTGAGCGGAAAATTTCCGTTCAAGCTGAACAAGGCAAAAAGGCTATTTGGAAATTCAGTCAGTCTCGGGCCCTCAAGCTGAAAAGACGTACAGTATGTACTACTGTATATCGTCTTTATGTATTTAGGCTATGGCAAGTGGCTCATTAGTCCTCATTCATATAGGTACAGTATCTTTCCTGGCCAACGCCGGGTACCATACCTCCGCTAGTTATGAAGAAAAACGAACATTACTACATTACTGTACTGGTATTACAATAGTGGTAGAAAAATATCACTCAACAGAAAATAATAGGGCCTATATGATAAATAGGCTTTGAAGACGAATGTTGCTAAATGTGGAAAGTTCCACTAGAGGTCACTCAAAATTGATCTGAAAATCAAGAATATTCTAAGTCGTAGACACTGAATAGCCACTATCAGAAAATTGTTTCTGTAGACACTGCCACCATCTTCAATGTTCTATATAAAGAAAGAACAGGATGTACTCTGTCAAAGTCTTGACCACTGAAAGTGGTGGCAGTATCCACTGAACCTGTCTGACAATACAGTACAGAATATTTTTTGGTTTGTGTTGTGAGTTGTGTTCATGGAAAACTAGAGATCAAAATTTTGAGTACGGTACAGTATTAGCCAGTAGCAATAAACCTTACTACATATATAAGACCAATGTGGTAACAGGAACAGTTGTATTGATGAATTTGTGTTTGCTAGTGTTTTCAGTAATAATATTACTATGCAAAAATAAATTTTACTAAAGGACAGTACAGAATTAATCAAAGTTATTTTTAGGTACCCAGAATACGGTACCTATCATACTGACTTTGTTGATACCCTTCTGTACTTTATGGAAGGTGCATAATACTTTGCTGGCACTGTACAGTGTTTCATTTTAAGAATTTGAATGCAGAAACTAATGTTGATGAAAACTGACAAACTTACTTGGTCAGCAATTAATCCATTATTACTTTAGCAATCTCTGCATGCAATACTTCTTTATGGAACAAGTCTATTGTATTTTTCCTGTAAAACAACCTGAAAAATAAGCCAGTTGTAATTAACTTAGGAGTTTTATGTTGCCTAATCCTAGTCAGGTGTGTACTGTAGTATGATAACATGGTGTATGAGGCAGGCAATGTAATTGTGTGGAGTGTGATCATTAATGAGAGTTATTAGTGCTGGTTGACCTGGCCTTTCTGTGTATCTGATACCATCACTATTGTGTGCACCAGGGTCACCACAGATCTGTCCACACTCCACACACCTGCCACACACACCACTTCCACACCCCAAAAAAGTTTCTTTCAACCAGTATTTCTTTAAAATATTTTAAGTAATCAAATAAAAATGAAGTGTGGTGACTATAGTTTTCTTAATTAGACATAATATTTAAGGTAAGGAATAGATATTAAACATTTGATATTTTATATGGTGGAATTACGGAATTTATTTTTTAAGATACCTAATTTAATAGTAATCATCAGCGAACCGTAACTGGCTACACTGGTGGGCACAAGAGAAAGTGTAACTTGTTCATAGTTTGTACCGTAACTAATTACAGGCTAAAGAAATAGGTTATATAAGATAGGTACCAGTAGCACATTTTGTTTCACTACAAGTCCTTGCTTTGCTAATTTCTAAGGGCGGGCCTTTTTCCCGCCTCGCGAACACGATGTAAACAACACATTTTGATGGCCATAATAGCGTGTAAACCACTTACGCTACATGAATAAATGATAATATGATATTGAATTACAAACCTATAGCTGTCTCCAGATGTAAAGCCAGCAGCATAAATTCGTTCCCATCTCATGTTGGCCTACTTGATAATGCTAATATAACCTGATAATTGCAATCTGAATCTGTTTTAAATGTTTTATTGCGTATTCTATCACTGATTTGACTTATCACATACTATTACTTATGCAGATAAATTATTAGTCGGGAGGGATTCTTCAGTGTGTGTGTGTGTGCCAGGATAGAAAGGTGTACACAGGTAGTTTCATGGTCACTTCATAACGTTCTTGTATATGACGAAGGATGAGAGAGAATGATAGTCACGTATATTGGCCCATTTTAGCCTTGGAATTCCCGAAGGACCTCCAACATTGTTATAGTTTCATGATGGAATGCAGTGTAGGCAGTGTTGTTTCGATCACCCCTCGAATCGCCTTACCTACCATTAGCTTCCAATCACATGTTAACATTATTTTGCTTGTCTTCGGCCTCTCACCCACTCCCTGGTTCACCCACTCTGGTACTCCGTCATAATACACATATTACACACGATCATTCTTGCCACATCCACACTACCGTACTGTCACCATGGAGGTATAATCTAAGATTATACCTCCATGACTGTCACACCCTATCTCTTACCTCTCCCACACATCTGTTACTGCCATATGGACATTCTAATGGTTACGGTAACTAAAGATTCATAGGTGGATGTAACGATATATGCAATACCAGTACTCAATATTATACACAATTAATTGAATTATATATATTCCTTACAGAGGATACTTACAACAGTGGGTATGTACAATTACCTGTCTTAATTAAAAGAGCATAAAAACACTGGTAATTAATATGCTTGAGTCACCCTTCAGTGTATCAACACTTTTGTAGGCAACTTTATAATGTTATATGTTATACTGATGCATACACATTACAATTACCATATCATGTATAGTTTGGATGCGTGCCGATATATACTGTATAATAGAGGCCATGTGAAGAGAGAAAGAGAGAGCAGGTGTTGTGTTGACTTGTCGTGGTAGTAGTGTGTAAAATCTGTTTTTGTTACCCGTGGTGATATTTTCTCCAAGTGTGCTCTCCTTGGGGAGAGAGGATGGGGGGGGGGGGTCTACTTTCGTCATCTTTTTTTACAGGTTATTTAGTTTGATCGGGTAATATTTGGTCTGTTTGGATTGCAATAGGTCTTGCCTTATAGGTTGGGATATATTAGTTAGGTTGTATCATACAGCAGTAGGCTATGTTGATATGGATTCTATCTTGTCACATTAGTTTAGGTTGGTAGATATTTGTTATGTCACATAAAATTTAAAAGCATAAGACTTGGGAAGGTTTGGTTGATTTTGGCTTTAAACGTGACTAGGAAACCAATAATGATAAATAGTCGGTTAAGTTCCTATTTTGTTGAGCCAATTGGAGTGAGTGCTCTTGGTTACTCCAAACTCTGCTACTCTTTTTCCTGGCCTAGTTTGGAGGATTCAGTAGCCGTCCAGTAAGCCTACAGTAGAATAACCCCTTTAGAGGAGAGCAAGTGGCAAACCAAGTACATTTGGGAGATTCAATGGCCGGTGTTAAACTGAGGCTCCAGCACGAGTTTATCATTTCCTCTTCTTTCCTCCTGAATATTCATAGTCTGGGCAAATGATATGGCTGGAGGTGCTAATGATGAGTTGATGGGCCATGGACATCCTTCCTGCTATTTCCTTCACTTCCTAAGGCAATTATTTTGCCCCTCCACTTTGGTCTTTTGTGCTGAGAGTGCTCACGTGTAAGCTATACTATATAGCGTTATTTACTCCTACAATGAGGATGGCATACCGGTACTGTATTTGGTTAGCCAAGATTTTTCTCGGTGAAATTATTGCCTATAAGTAATTTTCCCGAATTATTAAAGGAACGTGTCCGACAGACTGAACAACACCAAGATATTTTCTGGCACGATTTTTTCTCTTCACAATGTACCATTACACCCTCCATTAAATCCTTCAGCACAGTTATTAAGCGTTGTTGTGACAATGTGGCTGACGACAAATGATTTCGATTGCCGGTTACGACCACTAAGCAACCAAGGACATTTTTTTCATGCATGTTTAGAAAGATTAACCCAATGCTGGAACTCACCAAATTGTCATTTAAAATTACCTGAAATGGTTATACTGTATATATATATAGAGAGAAAGGGAGAGAGAGGACAACATCCTTCGAAGGGGAAGGGAGTGTGGGGGAAGATGGAATGGAGGTGGGGAGAAGGGAAAGGAGGAAGAAAGGGAATAGTTAGATAAGAGGGTGGAAAGGAGGAGGAGGAGAAGGTTTATGGAGAAAAGAATTGGTAAAAGGAAGGGACATAATATTATTAGCATAGAGGAAGGAACAAAGATGGAGAAAAGAAATATGGAAAAAGAGAACAGTGAAGAAAGGTTATGAAAGAAGAAAAGATCAGAGAAGGGGAGGGAGAGGAAACGTGTGTGTTAACGTTAGAGTGAGTGAGAGAGAGGAAGAAGGGAGAGCGTGTGAGGTAGTGAGAGGAAGTAAGTGTGTGAGAGGTGAAAGAGAGGAAGGGAGAGGAGAGCGGTAGTAGCACCAGGAGTGATAACATCGGCTGATGACAACAATAGCACTTTTTGTCCGAAGGATAATTACAATCATGAAGGAGGGAGGCCATGCAATTTCTGGTCTGGTTTCCTGCCCGAATAAAGGCTAGAGGGGAGAGGGATCGCCGGTGGAAGTAAATGTGGTGGAGAAGCTAGGGAAGGGTGCTGATGAAAGAAGTGGAATGATATTAATTATGGGGGTGAGGGAAGAATGCTTATGGGAGAAGCTTGTGGTGAAATGGAAGAGGATTAAACGAGGGAAATATTCTCACAAGAGAAGTGCAATTCGTTTGATGGAAAAGAGAAGAAGCGAGAGAAGGTTGTTTTAATAATGTGGAGATGTTTGATGTGCCGTTTTATTCAGGTGAAATCTGATCCTACTTAAAAGTGTGTAAAAGGGTCTGGAGGTGTGGTGGAAGATTTATCTGGCATATAAAAGAAGAAAACGAGACAGAAAAGTTGGGATGGAATTTCAGAATACTATTTTTTATCATTCGGAAAATAATAGAGAACTAAATTTATGTATATTGTCAAGGACACCATAATATCATGTCGAGGTATGTGGGTATAAAAGTTTTGCTTGAAAATATGTTCAGATCACTACTATTAACCACCTCATCCATCACATTTATCCCAGAGTTAGAAAACCAGTATCATGCACAAAGAGAAGTTAAAACAAAAAGCACATGTTGGAAATGATAAGGCTCTTGATATACGTTGGTGTGTTTTGCGATGCATGGACCACCACTGTACTGTTCACTGAAGTATAAGAGCATTCATTATGTTTTTTTTACTTATAATCCTCGATATATGGCGACCAAGAGTAGGTTTTGCTGCATGGTGTACAGTCTTATAGTGAAGTGATCTCAGATGTTATGATATCATGATAGAAACGTGATTCCCTATTGTATTTGTCCCTGGACTAAGATTAATGAGCTCGAGAGGGCATAGTTTAACTGTTGGCGACACCATTAATTGCACGGTTCAGCCCCAGACAGGATAGGCGAAGGAAACACTGACTGTAACTCTACACTATATTCTCCATAAGTGATACTTCCTCTGAATAATACACACTCGAAAACCCATTATGAACACACATTTCCTCGAGTTTATTGTTGGTGTCAGAGATATGGGCGTGAAGCAAGGATACACGTGTCTTATTATCAGAGTCCGACCATAATGACTTTAGAATTATGAGGTATTGGGTTAGCAGCCTTGGTGTCGTGTATATCACGCCTTGTAAACACAGCGTGGGGAGCCCTGCACTTGTGTTTTTTTGTGTGGGTGGGCGAGTGCTTGGTGCTGGGGTGTGGAGTTTATATGTATGCTTTTCTTTTATGTGAGAGCATGTGTGTGTGTTTGGTGCTTTTTGTTTGCAAGTGCGTAGCCTATATGAGGCAATATAATTATGTGTGTATGTAGTTTGTGTTAGAAGATGACACTGAGCTTGTATGTTATTGCCATACCTATTTATTGTTTGCATACACACATAACTATACATTATTGTATTAATTTGTTTATATATACTGTGTGTGTACATAATGTGCATGCATGTGTGTATGTATACGGTACTTGATGTGCGTCCATGCGTGTGTCCATGATGTGCTTCCATGCGTTATGTGGACTTATCACCTGGCCCGCCATTAACATCATCATCAGCAGCTCTTGTATGCTTATCTGGACTCCACATCTTCCTCATTACTGTTATTATCACATCCTCCCTTTCCCACCCTCGCTTCCTCCTTTTTATTCCCTTTCCCAGCTTCGGTGTCCGTCCGCCCTCAGTCTTTCTCTCTGTTATGTTTGATTGTCTGTTTGTCTGTCCATTCAGTATTTATTTCTCACATATTCAAGGTAAGCCAATTGGTACGGTATATTTTTCACTGGTCTCACGGAACGAATGAATTATGACGTAGGTTCATAGTATAGTAGATTAATTTTGGTATGTCCTCCCCTTCCTCCTTCACCCTAGTTCCTCCTTCACCCCCACTCCTTCACACCCACTCCTCCTTCACACCCACTCCTCCTTCACCACCACCACCACCACTAACACACCAAAGCTGCAGTGAGAGTAATTTGAGAATCTGATAGTCAAAACGTGTTAGTAATGAGGGATGGTGAAACAGGGTAGTACAGTACACTCATTCAGAGCAATTTAAACTCCCGCCAGGTGTAAGGTATATCCCACCAACCTGGTTTTTGTTATCGGTTGTACAGTCGGTCTTGGGAATTCGAACACACTCTAGGTTTCCAGGGTTCACACACAACACACGGAAAATATAAGTCTACTAGATCATAAGTGAAGAATGGTACGACATTTTTTCCTTCCCAGCGGTGGCAGCCTAGCAGCGTGGAATGTAAACAAACCGAGTGGGTTGCCAGGCGTACGATAAAAGTGAACTACGTGTAATTAAGTAATTAGTGGGGTGTTTTTTGTGACGAAAATGTCGTCTGTCCCTCCTCACTGTCACACTTTCCTTGTGTGAATTCCTGGCGCTGTAGGTGGTCACATGACAATTTGTATAGCATGACAGACAAACAGAGTCTCTTCATTTAGATATATAGATGTAACTGCAACACAATACAATTATAAGTTTGTTCGTATTGCAATCACAGAGTCACCAGGCACACCATTCACTGAGGTACTTTCACGATAATGACCTCGCTTTATGATGATCCTGTGTCCAACTGTACTGTGCTTGTAATTTCATGGTCCCAAAATATCGGTGTTGTGGATTTGATGTATCACAGTTTATCCATAAGAGGGTAGCTTGTTTGGAGTGATTTATTCCATGGGTTACTGATTCCTCCATGCCGGGCCTGGAATCATACTACCGGTACTTTGATACACTTACATGGAGAGAATCATATATACCTTGTAGCATTGTTTTAAGGGATACACATAGATTCCAGTTAATTCACAGTAACCAACGTGACCCCCTTAAATAATTGTGGTTTGTCGTTGAGAGTTTGGTCAAATGAATGATTGCCTTTGACTGGGATGACACATACATTTCCCAAGACAATACTGTATACACTTGTTTTGAAGCTGGAAATGACTAAGAAGTTGAATTTATTTCCACTGATGTATGCCGAATGTGCGTAAGCTGAAGCTGGGAGTGTGATGAGGTCTTTTTCTCAGTACCGGGTACCGGGTGCTATTAGAAAATATATTAAGTCCTCTGTTGGCTTATCGCTGTTATCACATTTATTGTCTTGCTGGTTTGGATTATCCCATTATTATAGCTTTTTATGTACTCCTGAAACCCGCGAGGAATATTTTCTATAATATTTAATGAGTTTTAAAATCATGTACCGTAGATATCTTAGGAAATATATCTTCGTGTCACTATCGGGTAATATGTAGCCATTACGAAGATAATGAAGGGTTAGGCGGTCTTAAGAGATGTAAGAAGGAAAATACTGGCGTTATTTCTTGAAACATTTAACTGTATGTTAATGGAACATTATCGTACAGTACTATTATGCATTGTGTTATCTATTTCTGTTATATATATATATATATATATATATTTTATATGTATTCACATTATCAGGGGAAGAACAGAATTAAAACAAAATTGTTCCCGAGAAACACTTTCCATACAACTAATAACTAACTGGCTACCTGATAGTGTTGCCAACAAGAGCTCCAAGCACTTCACATCCATAATGACGAATATACAGTATATATTAAATTGAAATACGAATATACAGTATATATTAAATTGAAATACAGAACATACTTTAAGGAATACATTGTCAACATTTTGTACGTAAATCGTAACATGAATTAAATGATGAGACTAGTATAAGGTCAAATAAAGATTGTTTTGGTATTATTATTATTACTCTTCATAGGGCGATACGCTTAAGTCATTATGTTTATAGATCAAAATATACAGTTATGGACACAAGTTCCGGCCCTCTGGTTCTTGTTTGTGTATGTTGGTGGGAAAGGAATTTTGTTTAATAGCGTTGATGCATATATACATAAACTAAAGTCGTTATATGTATAAAATTGATTTATATCTGAATATATATTTTGTGGGACTGGTGAGACAGGTATGTTTCCTGCGACTGTATTCCTGGGTATCAGTTGCAAATTTGAGTTTACATTGTGTCCAAAGTAGTAGGTAGAGTAGAGGCGCTTCCGCTTAATTGTTTGGTAGGTGTAATTTGGCGTGTGCAGGGTCTGGCCAGCTTCCTGTTGTTAGCCACGACTACCTTGTCATTCCCTGCCCTGCCCTGCCTTGTCTTGCCTTTCCCTTCACTTCCCTGCCTTGCCCTGCCTTGCCTTGCTTTGCCCTGCCCTACCTTGCTTTGTCCTGCCCTACCTTGCTTTGCCCTCCCCTACCTTGCCCTGCCCTCCCCTACCTTGCCCTGCCCTGCCCTGCCCTGCCCTGCCCTGCCCTGCCCAGTAAGCCTTGTTCTGTCCTGTCCTTCCTTTCCCTGCTCTTTAATTAATCTAGTGGTCCACATTACAGAAATATATACGGTATTGTAAAAATAATGATTTTATATCAATATGCATAATGCACCAGATACATACAGTATATACATTGTGTATTGTATAATATTATATGGTTTAAGATTTATAAGAGATTCACATGTCTAGTTGCTAAGTGCAAGTGAGATTGAATACGAGACAATCGTGTAATTGGTTGTCAAAGCGTGTTATGTAGGCTAATGCGGAAAGTTGTCTATATATCATAGTCGAACAAACAGATTGAAATTGTCGTTACGGTATTTTGATATGGATTAAGATGACGTTTCCTGCATGCGTAACGGAAGGAAGGTGAGAGGCATTCATCCGTCAAAGTACTTACTGTATACGTCACTTCAACTTTCCATATCTTTGTCCCTTCCTCCTGTCCTCCCAGCTCGCCTCTCCTTTCTTCTCTCTCCTTTCTTCTCTCTCCTTTCTTCTCTCTCCTCTCTTCTCTCTCCTCTCTCCTCTTCTCTCTCCTCTCTCCTCTCCTCTCCTCTCTTCTCTCCTCCTCTCCTCTCTTCTCTCCTCCTCTCCTCTCATTTTTCTCCTTTCCTCTCTTACCTCTATTTTCTCTCTTACTTCATCTCTTCTCATGCCTCCTCTTCTCTTCCCTTCTCTTAATTAGCAGGGGAGGAAGTGGGGCGGATATATTTTCATACCACGATCATATCTATACACGTGTTGTCTCATAAACCTGTTCGTCATCCGGTTATTGACAGTCTGTGGTTGGTTGGCCCCCCACGAGTTGGTTGTTGTGGATGATTGATTCCCCGGTGTGTAGGATGCTTACTGTAGTCTGTTCTGTATAGCTGAAGGAACAGTCACGAGTCATTATAAGTATCCAGGACTGATTCGAATAGCCTGATCGAGTATTTAACGAGCTCCAGCAAATATGAAACCAGCATAAGCCTTGTACTTTACTTGGTTCACTAGTTCGTCAGATGATTCGAAACTTCAACGAGACCTGTATACTTATTTTGGCTCATGACTGTACTAGTGTCTCTGTGACGTGAGGAAATGGCTGACTGAGGCTTTCCATCAATCTAAAAAGCTTTCTGATAGACTCTTTCCATTACAAACTAATATCACACCACACCACTTCTCATCTGCCTTCCCAAACAACCAAGTCAACTTTCAACTATGGCTAGGACTCGAAACTCATAATTCGAAAAGCTGAAAAGATTTGAGAAGAGGTACAGTAACGGTCAGAAGTTGTGTCCTGATCCCTTGGCACGATGAATCATAACTAGACGAACTTTGATGATTCGAACTACTGTGTGTTGTAGGGAGACACACCGTTGTTCGAACCTTCAAAGCGAGACTGTTTGCTATTCATTTTGCCAGGGGATCGGAACACAATTTCTGACCGCGAGTGTACAGCCAGCACGAAGGGAATACAAGAAAAGGAGGGACAGTTGAAGAATTGATAAAAAGTGGCTCATATACGATAGGGGCGGCCAAACCAGTAAAAATATACTACCCACATTATCACAGGCAATTATCGAACAGAGGATTTAGCCAGAGTGTTGTTATCAAACTTGACTCACTTGATACAATGACAGTTGGAACACGATACTTCAATTTTTCTCCCACTCGATAATTATGGTGGTCGTAAAGTAGGTTGTGGATCAGTCAGCTGCTGCCTACGGTACCACGTGTCTGGAACCTAAACATTTGTAGTTTGGACTCGTATAACATGAGAATAATTAATGGTAACGCCGGAGGGTGTTAACCTTTAAGATGCGTGTTTGTGAGTGAATGTAGTTTTGTATATGATTATTTTTGTATTTGTGTTCCAGTGACTGGTATATAATTATACAGTAGGAAGATAACTTTATACTACACAAATCAAGTAATATGTTCTGTATTATTTCTGTGTGAATATTGTATATACCTTGTTTTGTTTATTGTATATTCTACAGGCTGAAATCACAAATGTGTTTTTTGCGAACATGTGCGTGTATCTATTGCACGTCACGTACTATCAGAGTGAATAAGCATATGTTCGCTTTGTATGTTTACATCTGGATGGCATTGTGTTTCTGGTGGATATGGTGAGAGGCTGTGTACAACATGATGGTGGGTGGGTGTTGGTGGTGTAGGACAGGTGTGGGCTATTGTGTCTGTAATTAGTGTCACCTGCTGCATATTGTCTCCCACGTCCGCAGTATGTGTAACACGGTCGCCACCATATATATACATATATATATATTGTTAGATTCCAGTTTGTGTTTACTTGTTTTGTATGTGTGTGGTAAAGATGTTGTGGGGAGATTCTTATATCCATTCCACCCTTGCACACTCACTGCCTCTGACTTGACCCTCCCTCGTTTCGCTACCACACTTACTTTGTACATCACTTCTCTGTCTTGTATCCATCCTTCTCATTCTCAACCGACTCACACTCGCTGTTAAACCTACATTACCCTCCTCATACACTTAACTCATTAACACACAACCTTCACTCACATTTACGGATATATTACTCAGACATTATATTATCCACCCACCTCACTCATCCACACTTACATACCACCCCTATCTCAAACATTCCAGCCACTCCCACCCACCTCACTCAAACATTAAACTCTTTTTTTATTCACTAATACACAACCCTTAGGTATCTGTCACACCCTAGACTTGTGTGCAGCCTCAGGTGACAAAGATGACTGGATTGCTTGTGGCAGCTAACAGATAAAATTATTTTATGGTCTGAGAGGGAACATTAGAATAAGAATGTAACTCAAAAGTTGGCTCTTTGTATAAGTTTTTTTTGATGTAAGTGAATTAGAGGATACCGATTGTTCTAAACTTTACCACTAAACAGTCTCCTTCATTTAAGGATGCTATATTGTGATACAGTTTTGAGATACGTAGCTTTCGATAAGCAGAAAAAACATATCTCCCTGTAGAATCTGAAGAAGGGTACGAATAAGAGTCTAGGACAGTGTGGGAAGACAAGCAGGGTGAGGAGAGATACACAGTGATGTGAGAAAAACAAGGTGTAGGCGTGACAAGACAAAGTGTGGGCGTAAGAAGACAAGAAGTGGGCGGGACGAGATAAGGAGTGGGCGGGACAGACAAGGTTTGGGCGTGACAAGACAAGGAGTGGGCGCGACAGACAGGGTGTGGTCGGAAGGGAAGGGGTACAGGGCCTTTGTTCCACCTACACCACCACAACAACAACGTGTCATATTCCCCGCCTCTGTCATCCGCCTCTCACCTATTGTTCGCGGCTCGATGACCACATGCACGGGTATACTCCCACTATATACGACGTGATGGCAACCCGGTATCAACTGTAATGGAAATCCCTGTCCTTACCACTGTGCCATCCCCATTATCGAACCAACACGATATCGCTAATAATAGATATCCCAGTCCTTACCTCTGTGCCATCCCCATTATCGAACCAACACGATATCCCTAATAATAGATATCCCAGTCCTTACCACTGTGCCATCCCCATTATCGAACCAACAAGATATCCATACTAATAGATATCCCAGTCCTTGTTTTTTAATTGTGGAATTCCCATCCCATACCGCTGTTCCATTTCCTTGTAGAATGGCAGATTAACTTGTATATTTTGCAGTTTAGAGAATATTACGTCTAGACTCTTCACACATAACAGAATAATCTCTGATAATGATTTTGATAAAGACTTTCCACCCACAATCTCTTTCTTCATCTGTTCCTTATTTTCTATGGATTCTGTATTTTGTCTCCTGGACTTCCCTCCTAAAATCTTTCATTTTCTTTTGCATCTTTTCCAATCTTATCTCAGCATCTCTTGTCTCATATTACGTTCCTGTGGTAAGAATGTGAGAAAATGTATGAACTATACAGCCAATGGTGAAGCTGCCACAAACAGGTTTACTTAAAAAGAGAAAAAGCTATACCTGTCCTGTATCAGGATGACTGGTTGTCCAATGTAGAATCTGAAGTATGCATTCATTCCTTTGTTTTGGTAATGCATAATGTAGTAATATGGAATTTTCTATAAGTTTTGATCGGTATGTAGTATTATTGAGGATTATGACTGGAAAATTCTTATTATTAACTCTTGCTCTTCCTGAAATATACATTCGAACTCTGCTTCTGTCATAAATTTTGACAGCTGCAAAGAGATCATAATTATGGAATACAGAATCTCGCTTTAAAAAGGTTCAAGCATTGTAATTCACTTTTTTTTGGACGCTAATGTTTTCCATTGATTACATCGCCCTCAAAAACGTTTAATGAATGAGAATATCATCAGCAGCAAAACACATGTATTCAGTATTCGGGCACCGATGCACAAAATATCAGCCGTTTAGTTTTACCCAGCCATATTCATTTGCGCCACCCGTGTGCTAGAGGTCTGGCTGTGCTCTAAAGTATCACGTTGAGCGGAAGACTCCAGTTGTGTCAAAGAGGAGCAAGTGAGAATCTGATTTCCTAATACACCTTCCCCCTTCATCATCCACCTCCCCACCACCAGATTTGCATATATAATTTACGGGGGTAAATGGTACATGTGGGGTGGCCGGTAGTATCTTCCTCTCTAGCGATGCGGGGATGTATATAATAAGCCGATGCAGGCCCGGATAATCATACGTTGGGAGACTGTGGGACGTGATATTAATTCCTCACAGCGGATGCTATTAACTAACTGCTGCATGTTATTATTCTTGTACCCTTAGTGTGATCCTTGTGAAAGAACAAGGATAACTGTATGGAGAGAATAATATATGCAGCCCTGGCCGGGAGACGGTGTGGGTCACTCGGTACAGCGTGTGTGTGTGTGTGTGTGTGTGTATATATTTTTTTACATACACACATATGAAAGAGAGAGAGAACATAACATAACATAACAACATAACATAACATAACATAACATAACATAACATAACAACATACAGAGAAAACATAACATAACATACACAAGACACTCAGGCAATCAAACTACAGTAACTACTGATGCACAGACAATCAACAGAAGACAGGTAGACAGACACTTACTGACTGACAGATAAATTTTCAGCACTGGGTTGAAGTGGGAGAAGGGGATTAGGAACTATCTATGACCTCCACCTTCCCTCCCTCCCTCCCTTCCTCCCCAGGCCTCCGAGTGCACTGTGAAGGCTGGAGGAAATTGATAGCATTCACCGCTGACGGGGCCCATTTCTAACCCGCTGATGGGAGGAAGTGTCGAAGCCGCCACTTTCCACTCCTTCAATAGCTGATTCACTTGAGGGCTCCGCGTGATGTAGTCGAGGAATAATTGGAGGTAAACGAGTCCTTCAAACATTGCCACGAAACACCGTCTACATTGAGGGAGTTTGTTTCGTGACATAGACAGATGGACCCTGAAGCTTCCAATTCTCAGACAAGAAAGGTTATTTTTATTTTTTCTTATGTAGTTTCATTCTGGTCTCTGGAGAATCGAATTGAAATATATATTGTTCCCAAATTGCACCCTCTTCCTTGCAATCTTTTCACCTGGCTGGCGAGGCGCAACACAATGGTGGAGTCGGCGTGTCTGTGTGTACAGTCAGGGGCACAAACTCTCTCTCCTTCACCTCTCTCTTAAACTAAACTCTGATAGTGAGATTCTGAAGCTGTGACCATGTATGTATATCAGTACTTATGAAATTTGTTATATAGATACTGATTTTGTTATACATATGTTTACATCAAGTTTATAAGATTCTTGGTATTGTAGCCTTGAGGTGTTGACTGACATTAAAAGGATCTAAATTTTTGGAAGGGACTGTACCTGGCCGGGGACATCTCTGTTAGGACGGAAGGTACTGACAGACGGACAGACAGACTGACAGACGTGCACCACTCTTTGGATATAATTACCTCCATCCCTCTGATACCCTTCAGTCCGTTGCCACCCTCTTCTTTACAATCCCTTTCATCCCCTCCTCCTCCTCCTCTATCCTATCCCCTTCCTCCTTCCTCCTCCTCTTTCATATCCCCTTCATCACTCCTCCTCACTATCCTATCCCATTCATCCCCCTCCTCCACCTCTATCCTATCCCCTTCATCCCTCCTCATCTCTCCAATTCCTTTCATCCCCCCCTCCTCCTCGCCTATCCCCATCATCCCCTCTACCTGTTTCTCTCTCCTATCCCCTTCGTCCCCACCGTCTCCTCTCGTTACGTCGTTATCACCTCTTCCCACCTATCCTTTTCTTTCCCAGCACCTCCTGTCCCTTTCAACCTCCTCTTTCGCCTCCCTTGCCTTCTCTTCCTTTCATCCCATTTGCCTCTTCTCCAATCCCCTTCATCCCCTATTCTTTTCCAATTCCTTTCATCCCATTCTCTTCATCTGCAATCCCCTTCCTTGTGCGGGCTGCCTGGTAAAGGTGTACTGTATAGTGGAGGGCGTGGTCACATGTCTGTTGCCGCTATACAACTGCTCTGTGTTACACGAGGCACAACACCTGATCAAGTAGTGGTGGTCGATGATGTATTTTTTTCCTTGTCGTATACTCAGTTGGTAAGGAAGGTGTACAGTATATATATATATATATATATTTGAGGGACTATATAATGTTGGGGGGAAAATTGAAGGTTGTATACAGATCTTTCTTTACTAAGCCATAGAGCCGCCCAATGGCCATCTCATGTGAGGTACCGGTAGTCTATTTCTAGAGTAACTTTGTGTGAGGTAGACACCAAATAATTTGTATGTTTTCTGGCACGTGTTGTAGGGCATGGTAACCTTTATTTAGTTGGCAAATTCTGTTTAGGATTTAAATACACACTTACCATTCCGTGTTTACATATGAAATCAAATAATAAAATTACAACTGTTGTACCACCTTACTACAAATATAATTAACGAGTTATTGAAGGGCAAGGAGAATGAGTAAACTTATATCCATGACTGTACAATTCACTACAGTTGCGCTTGACACACGAACCTACGATATAAAACGAGACCATGAACGTGGCTGAATGAAACCCAGTGAACTATCGGTTTGGAGTGTGACCATTCAGCAGCTTTTCCAAAATGTTGCATCATCGTACCAGAACACTTGGGTCATCTTATACCATTTGCATCTGTAGCTGTGGACGTGTCAAGGAGGCATTGTGTTGTTGACGTGCCGAGCGACCTGCCACGCTACGCCTCTCGCCCCTCGCCCTCAATTTGCGGTGACGGTAAGATGAGGGTGCAGGCTGACGGCCGGATTACAAGGCGCCGGGCAGGGTGGTGGTGGTGGTGGTAGTGGTGGTGGTAGTGGTGGTGGTGGTAGTGGTGGTGGTGGTGGTCATTGGATCATCTGGTCTCACAACACAACACAACACATTGGTCTCCAGGTGGTGTAATACTATATGGTCTCACGACACACAATTCGTAATTCACAACACTGGTAGAACAGCATGCTGGCCTAGAAACAGGTCTCATATCACACTAGTCTCTCAACACATTATTTTCGCTGCACAGTGCATGGTCTCATATCCCTCTGGTAAACTCTCAATTCTCGAGAAGGTACAGTTGCGGACACATGAACGGACATACTTCAAAAGGAGCCCTTATCAAGCATATAATATAGGACCCTCCTGTACACACAACGTTTCGTCCTATCCTATGTTCAGTGAGGGGCCCCGTGTTTCAGATGTGTGTTTCATATCTCCGCGACTGCATAGATACATTATTTTTGCAATGGTCGTTGAACCCTGTATCACGTATGAGGCAGTACAGTTAGGAGTCAAGGTCTGGTCGGTATCACAGGAGCACATGTATTCCAGGTCTGTGGTCAGATTTAGGTTCTCTCCGTCCTCCAGCTTGTTCTCAGGAAATTTAAGGACACCCTCAAGTCTGACGGAAAAAATCTAGCCCAAGAACGTATAGGATGAAAGAAGGGAGGAGAAGGAAATAGTTGCTAGTGTGATAAACCCTTTAGGAGTGTGGGCAAGATACCGGCTGGTGTAGGGTTGAGTGGCATGGTGTCAGAACAGCCTGATAACAATGTCCATTTCTTTCACCTATAATTTTTTTTCCGTCACAGTGCGTGGCTGGGTGGCTTGCTGTGTGGTACAGTCGTTGACAGTTGTTTTTACTACATTTTTGGATTGGTAAGGTATTTCTTAGATACTTCTTTCGTTGTGAAGACGATGGAATCTAGTGATGACTGCTTGTGATCATGTTCAGGGTCAGTCTTGGTGTGTGTGTGTGTGTGTGTGTCTGTGGGGTGGAGGTGGGGGCAGGAGAGAGATAGGTGATAGTAATTACCTCAACACTGAAACTTAATAGCTTAAATTATACCCGCTTTTCAGATTAATTAAGAGTTCAGAGACCTGTGATCAGGTCGGTGTTAGAGCATTTCAAATACATATAACTCCTGATGTCATTGATTTATGATGGTAAAATATTGTTGCAAAATTAGATGCTACTGATTCCACCAAGCTGTGTCAGGAAACAAACTTCCCCTGTGGAGGCACCGTTTTGTGGCTGCCGAGTGGGGGAATCAGTAGCTACAGTTGCTCAGATCAATTATTTCCTTTTCTTCTTAACAACGAAAAAGTAAGGACATTACACGTACCCTGGCGAGAGAATATTGCCGTGTTTAGCAAAAAATGATGATGGAACACGTATAATGAGGATAGATGTTGCATTTTATAGACACTCAGGCTCGCTGAACGTGTACTCGACGCGGAGTTTATATTTAATGAAGGAACAGTTTCCCTCCCCAACACTAACTGCTTATTATTCGGTGGCAATTTTCTGGTGTTGTTGGCGACGTGAGGGTTTATACACCTCTTGTTAGTCCGGAAGAAACCTGGCAAAGGGGATCATCAAGCTTGGCAATGCAAACCTCTCTTATCCGCTCACACCACCAGGCTCTCTCTCTCTCTCTCTCTCTCTCTCTCTCTCTCTCTCTCTCTCTCTCTCTCTCTCTCTCTGTGTGTGTGTGTGTGTGTGTCTTTGATTGTTTTACCAGTATCTCTTTCTCTCTCTCTGTTTGATTGTTTTTTTCTCACTCGTGTTTGTTTGCGTTTGTGATTTTGTGTGTTTGTGTGTGTTTAAACCTGATTTGTAGCGCCATTCCGTCTTGAGGTGGTGGACTATCTCACCGTATAATCCTAGCTGTACTGTACCTTCCCTTCCTAAACCCTCTATATACAGTATAATAATAATATCTAATGACATTCTATGCTCTTATCTTTTATCCCATCCTTTCTCATTGTTTACCATCTTTCCCTTTGCATCTGTTTGCATTTCCTTCTCTCCTATATTTCTTTTGCCTATTCATCTTCCTTCTATTCCTCTTACCTCAATTCTCTTTCTGTCCCTTTCCTTCCTTTTTTTTGTGTTTTTTACCACCCATTCGCTTTCACTCTACTTTCGCCACTAATATTCATGCAACACCCTCTCTCACCACCACCACCTCTATTCCTTCCTTTTTTCCTTCATACTCCCAACACCACCCCATCAATTCTTTCCATTCATCCACTCATCCTCTTATCTCTATTCTTTCCTTCCTTCTTACTCCCCCCATCCCCCATCCCACATCAGTTCTTTCCATTCATCCACTCACTAACAAAACTCGGAAACGGAAGTGTCGCGATAAGCATCTCTCAAATCATAATAACCTATTTGTGTTGAGCTATGAAGTTATTACACTATTAATCCGAGTGGTGTTGTGGTAATGGGCGTGTTGTTGCGGCCGTCAGGGATGAGATTTTTTGCCGTGTTGCAGGTGACGTGTTGGTGGTGGTGATGGTGGTGGTGGTGTTGGTGGTGGTGGTATTGGTGGTGGTGGTAGTTGTGGTGGTGGTGTTGGTGGTTAGTGCAGTGTGAGCGAGGAGGGGGAGGGAGGAAGAGGAAACGGCAGAGGGAGGGTAAGGGAATGGATATAGAATTGGTGGAGGAAAAAGAGGTTGAGGAGGAGGAAGAGGAAACGACAGAGGGAGGGAATGAGAATGGATATAGAAGAGGTTGAGGAGGAGGAAGAAGAATAGGGAGAGGGTCAAGGAGAGGAGGAGGAAAAGGAGACGACAGAGGGAAGGAAAGAGAATGGATATAGAATTGGTGGAGGATAAAGAGGTTGAAGAGGAGGAAGAAGAATAGGGAGAGGGGTAGGAGGAGGAGGAGGAAGAGGAAGCGGATGAAGAGAAGGTACACGAGGTTAAGGAGGGGGAGAAGATAGTGAGTCAGAAACAGGGGGAGGAAAATTAAGAAAAGGAGTAGTAAGCAAAGGAAGAAATGAAGGAGGAGGAGGAGGAGGAACAGTAGCAATTGGAGGAAGAGGAAAAAGAAGAACAGAAGGTGGAAGATAAAGAGGAAATGGAAGCAGAGAAGGAAGATTGTTACAGAGGGAGTAGGTATAGTTAGTACGTCAGGAGGAATTGGACTGAAAGGAAATAAGAATATAACATTTACATATACCAGGTGGATATTTACACGTCAAGGAGTTGGTGATGGTGGTGGTTAGAGGTTGGTGAGTAAAGTGGAAGTAGGAGGGGATGTAAGCGGAGGAGGGTAATTGCCGAGGGAGTGTGCAAGTCGAGGAAAATTAAAATGCGAATATATAATGTATTGTACTTACTGCATATGTGAGTGAAATTACAGATGAACATGTGAACTTACTTGTACTTAATGCATAATTATGTGGGTAAAATTGCAGAAGAACTTGTGAACTTATTTGTACTTAATGCATAATTTTGTGAGTATTGTTACAGATGAACAATTGTATAAAAAAGGAGTTAAAGTGAAAAGTATATCGGATTAGGAAACGTAGGAAAACTGGATTCAATGGAATTATTTTTGTTCATGTATGATAATTAGATAAATTGTTTATATATAGTATCTTATGGAAAGATGTGCCAGAAATGAGAGCTAAGACCATATAATATAAACAAGATATGTTGTGTGTGTACTGATTCCTGCAAACTGCTATACGACACATGTCTCTTATTTGTAACACTTTGGTCGTCTGAAAGTTTCCTGGAAGAGTTTGGAAGAATTAGTAGTTTTCCAATTCAGCAACAAGAGATTCTCCCCTGAACCGGTCCTCTGTTATCGAGTCCGGTGATCACCAGCGCCATTAAGAGTTAAAGTTCCCACCTCATTAGCATATCGACAATTACGGGACCGACACTGTGTATCGTGTGTTTCCGGACGAGGCAAACTCACCAAATGTGGTCGCTTTGAGAATCCCAACACCACGTTACACCCCTCCTCTCCCCCCACATGGTGTATTGACTACTATTTATTTGTTCTATCTGATAATAATTGATAAATTTACCGGTATGTAACATTAGCATTAAATGGAGGGAATGTAAATATTTATAAGTATCGCCAGTTCAAGGCACATTGGAAAACACGACTTTACCCTCGAGATACCCCCACCACCACCACCACCACCACCATCACAGGGTATTGAATGGCAGCAGACAACAGCAGCAGCAGCAGCAGCAGCAGTGGTCGTGTGGTCTGACAATTGCAGTGGTCGTCTGGGAGAAAATTGTTTCCTTTACGAGGTGCTAAGTGGCAGGTGTTCCTCTACTCGGTATTATTGCTCGCTTTTTTTCTGCTTCTTGGCTTATTGGAGCGGGACGCCTCTAGGATCTTCGTCGTTGCTTACCTGGGTTAGTCAGGAATGGTTTGTTTATTCTTGGGGAAAGAAGTTAATGTGCCATTCATCCATGTTTGCATTTGAATAAGTAACACTTACTAGACTTTGTTGACGTACCATGTTGTACATGTTTAGCCATAAATCATTGGTTCAAGGAGACGTTCCGTTTGCGAGTAAAATTGGCTGGCACTAGCCTGCATGAGGATAGGAAATAAGGAGACGTATCTTATCGAAGGTTAATCAAGATTATTTAAACATAACTTCATTAAATATAGTTGTAGAGGATATGTGTATACTGGGGCAGAAACCAGGGGCTCTTCTGCCTCTACCTTGGCAATTTATTGTGTGCGGATGCACGGAGCCTTTCAAATGAGTGCTGTTCTAAAATCCAAATTTGTTCGAAGGATATAGTTTAAATGTTGAGTGTAACGAGTGGAAATTTAGTAAACTGTACAACTACCAGGGTTGTGTATAAAATGAGCAAGTCTTGTTTAATGTCATAGACGAATAATTTCTATCATGATACAACAGACGAAAAAAAGAAAAATCTACCCAACTCTCACACCATCCTAAAGTAAAGTATACCAGGCAGCCGCAGCAACAACAGTAGCTCATTGAAGCGTATACGAGTTAAGCATATCCACTTTCACACAGTGCATGCCCACACATTACGCCAAAGTGGAGAGAGCGAGAATCCTGTCAGAACACACACACATACATACACACACACACACGGGAAAGGCAAAAATGTATACGTAAGTTACGATCATTTATGGAGATAGCGGCTGTATAACTTTCGCCCCCAACGTGTAATTCGGCCAGGCATGATCGTAAATCTCGAATGTAATTTTGCTGACATCCTGGAAGGCGGCGTGTGAAGGTGCTTTATCTCTGACACTCACCTCGTTGTGGGGTGATGAATGGTGGCCAGGAGGTGTGTGTGTGTGTGTGTGTGTGTGTGTGTGTGTGTGTGTGTGTGTTGGAGGGAAGACTGACCAACCCATTGCTGGTAGAGAAACAGGGAGCTTAGGGTAAAGGAAGATGGAAGAGGGACTTACGGTAGAGGTTAAAGGGTTGTGTAAGGAAGTGGGAAGTAGCAGGGAAACTTGAGTAATTAGTTGAGAAAGTGTGATGTAGTTGTAGTAGAGAAAGCAATCACAAATAAGACGACACAATGATATACACAAACATAAATGCATAGACAGCTCAGAAATTCACTCAATAATATGAAGCTTGAAAATCCCTCAAATAGAAAAGAAATCTTGTCCACAACTATATACACGTGCATGTATTGTTGGACCGTGAGGGGAGAAGGTAGTGCCTGGTGGTGATGATGGTGATGGTGGTGGTGGTGGTGATGGTGGTGGTGGTGGTGGTGGTGGTGGCATGTTGGGGTTGGATTAGGGTGAGTTGTGAGTGGAAGGTAATGAGGTGGCTGATAAAACGTCCCCTGGAGTGAGCGTGTGGGAAGCCAAGTTTATAAAGCGTTAAAATGAACGTATGATCTGTGGCCGTTAGTTAAGGAAGACATGACTGGTGTGTGTGTGTGTGTGTATGTATGTGTGTGCGCAAAAAAGAACGACATTTTGTGTGTTTACGCGAAAGTAAGATTGATGTTCGATACGTGTATACATAGAGAAGAATGATGTTGTTTACGTGTGTGTGTGTGTGCGTGTATGTGTATGTGTGTGTGTGTGTGTGTGTAAGAAGGTATATAATATGGGATGTGCTTGTATGCATGATGTGTGCATGATGGTTGAGTGCATGAGTGGTTGGTATATAATGCTGGCCTGCATAAAGAGGAATGATGTGTTGCATGGGTGGCTCAGCTCGGTGCATGCATGGTTGTGGTAAGTGAAGGCATTTTATACTCAGCAATAATATATATGAGATTAAAGAAGGCATTATATACTCAACAATAGTATTTATGAGATTGGCTGCATGGTGGCTGGAAGTTGCAGTGCACGAGGGAAGTTTGTTTCCGCAAGATAATAACGCGTCCTTGACATTGATTATGATGGATCAGGTTTCGCGGGTGTAATATTATTTGATGTAATAATAGCGAGGGAACAACACAGAGCTGATTGGCATATCATTTAAATGTGTAATTACTATTCTTAACATAATCACAGAATGTAAAAAAATAAAAAAGAAAGACAGTGAGGTTAAAGGTGTAAAGGCAATTAATGTTGTTATCTGGTGTGATATTTCAAGAGATGATTGGGGCCATCCATTGCAGACAACCTGAATATTACCATGGCCGGGTGTACACTTACCTGTTTATGCCGGTCATTTGAATATACTGCGAAAAGTCTTGGTATTGCATGGAGGAGTTTTTCCCCCACCTCCATAATGCCACGGTTCACCTCACTCACCCCCTGCACACACATAACATACATACATATATACATACATAAACCACAACATGAAGCCACGGGAAGTTATAGTTATGAGAGGGTGACGAACTGTGTGTGTTTTGTGTGTGTGTCAGAGAGATGTAGTAACTTGAATGCATGAGTCGAGACTTAATTAAGGGATTGATACTCTACGGGAAGAAAAACAATTGACAACACCAAGATGGTAAGACAAGACTAAAGGCATTTGTAGGTCACCTTATAAAAATTATATCTTCCTCCTTCCTTTTCCATTCTTCCTCTACTCAATCTTCCTCCTCCTCCTCCTCCTCCTCCTCCTCCTCCTCCTCCTCCTCCTCCTCCTCCTCCTCCTCCTCCTCCTCCTCCTCCTCCTCCTCCTCCTCCTCCTCCTCCTCCTCCTCCTCCTCCTCCTCCTCCTATCCTTACCTACGACTATCACTGGGGAGAAATTCATTCTCTACCAGTAACCTTCTAATCAGATCACCCCGTGTGGACCGTAAGGTCTGTTGTGGTCTGTGATTCTATGTAACTCTATGTAACTCCTCCTCCTCCTCCTCCTCCTCCTCCTCCTCCTCCTCCTCCTCCTCCTCTTCCTCCTCCTCCTCCTCCTCCTCCTCCTCCTCCTCCTCCTCCTCCTCTACCACCACTCACCTTCCTCGAAATTCTCCATTCTCCTCCGTCTTCACCCTTTTCCTCCCTTTTTTTTATTGTCGTGAGTGAGAATTTCCTGTTCCTCAAAGTTGTTCATTCCTGGGCGCTCCCAAGGTGTGAGGTGATGATAGAGGTGTGTTGTGGTGGTGGTGTGATGGTGGAGAGAGTTATGGTGGTGGAGTAGTGATAGTGGACGGAATGATGGTGGTGGTGATGGAGGTGAATGGTTGGAAATGAATGTGGGAGACAATGTTGGTGGTGATGGTGGTGGAGCCTTTCCCTCTCCTTCACACCAGTACTTTCACCTCTGGATCATAGTCATTACCTTGCTACTCTGATCTTTACCTTACCAACCACGAACCTTGTGTGTGTGTGTGTGTGTCAAATGACCAATAAGTCAGCGTTAGCAGGTTATTGGTTCCCATTAATGTTATGAATTGACTAATTTATTTATTTATGATTGGGATGATTTTATACTATTTACAGAAACGCCTCCAGGACGGCCTTGTGTTAACTCTATTGTGATTCTTTAACGCTCCATTGACAACTCCATTGATATAAATCTTAAGTGAGACCTTAATTTACCATAACATTTTTCAGAACCTGGCGTTGGTTGGTCAATAGTTCCTGTGTCGCTCCCTATACATGCAGACGTGGCAAGCAAGGTCAGGGTACACGAAGAATAAAGAAGGTCCTCGTAGTGTCATAGCTCACTTCAGATACACTCGAGGTAAGTTGATGATTATGATTTGTTTGGTTGTCGGGAGAACGTGTCTTTATGAAGGTTCGGATTCTACAAAATTTTATCCATGGTGTTAAATAATAAGTTCTAATTGTGGCGTTGTGTTTTCTAGCCATGCACTCCCTCTCCTTATTCCTACTGGCATGTGTTTCGGATACGAGAGTCGAAACTTTAGTGGTTCATACCTCGTGGGGTTCACACTGTCAACATTGAAGTGATGAAAGTGGAAATGGGAGAAGAGATGTTTACAGAAAGATGAGAGAAATTCTTTATACTGTGATCACGCCCATGTACACACTTGGACACACGACACAACCACGGTACAAGGAATCACACGGGAGAGAGAGGAGATGTGGCGGTGAGCCTTGTGTGTGTGTGTGTGTTTGTGTCGGAAAGGTTGGGATCACAGGGAGGAAGAGGGCAGTTATTAGTGGATAAGATCTTTCTGTCCGTTGTGGTTTGCATTGTCCCTCCCTCTGTCTCTCTCACTTGCCATCGCTCTGTGTGTGTGTGTGTGTGTGTGTGTGTGTTTCTTTATGTATGTATGTCTGTCTCAGCTTAAATCGAAATATGATGTGATACTACGTAAACAGATTGTGTATTGTAAACACCATTTGCATTTGAGGAGCGGTCTTTGTTCACCGTCTTTCCATCCTGCACTTTAAAGTTAATAAAGAACCTGTCTAAAGTGGTGCTACACATATAGATTAATAACATGTCTTGTATAGATTGTGTATTGTATCATCATTATGGTATTAAGGGGACCGAAATGTAGTCAGATAATTGGAGGTAACCGAGTTTTTCAAACATTGTCAGGAAACACCATCTCTATTAAAGGAGTTCGTTTCGTGGTTTATTCAATTCTCGCTCATGAACACTGAGGTCTTATGGATAAAATGGGTGGAAAGTCTCAATGCCTATGCGGTGTCGGTGGCAAATTGCAGGCTACCGACTCCTCCAAATATTATCACGAAAAAGCACCTATAACAAATGGAATCTGTTTCATTGCGTAGTTTGGAAGAATAAGTGCTCTGTAAAATGTCACCGTTGTAGATGTTAAAGTTCATGTTGATTCTAATATAGATTCGTGTATGACGAGGTGAATCCATCCTGGCTGGTGTAGGCTGTGTTTGGTGTTTTTGGTGAAGTGAGTGTTAGGGATGAAGTGGATAAAGATTATAGGAAAGGAAACACAGAGACAATTTTTTGTTGTTGTTTTTTGAAGTGTGGAATTGATAGGGAAACAGAGAGGAAGGGTGAGGTGTTGGTAGAGAAGCAAACAGAGGAAGAGGGAGGGGTGGAGAGAGGTGTTGGTGTGGGTGTTGGTGATGGATAACATCCTGGGAGGGGGTATGGGTTGGGGGGGCGGCGGACGTCAGGTGGAATGCAGATTGTGTTGGTTATCATATCCCAGCATCAGTAGGGAGGAGGGCGTGGGTGTCTGTCCTGTGTGTGTGTGTGTGTGTTGAGAGGGTGTGGGTGTCGGTTCCCTCTATCTCCCCTGTCTTAGTGTATATCGCTGGGTGTGGGTGGCGTTGGCGTCCCTGCCCTTTCTTTCAACCCTTTAGTGTATGTACGTGTACGAACATGTGTGTGTGTGTGTGTGTGTGTGTGTGTGTGTGTGTATGTGTATGTGTGTGTGTGTTGAGGGCGCTGATGGCGTGGGCTCTTGTTCTCTGTTCTACTTGCGAGAGAAAAAATATGGCGTGGGTTTTCATCATTTATCTGGCCTGGTCTGTCCCACGTATATATGAGAGGGTGCATGTGGGTCACGTGGGCCGGCCGTGTTCTCTCTGTGTTATCTGGTGTGTATTACCAGTCGACAATTTTTAAATTTTTCGTCAGATTTTCCTGCTTCCTTTGTATCCATATAGATTTTATAAAACCTCCAGTTCGAAAGTAGATGCCGGTTTTCTTGTAATAGCTTTTAGGTATGGTAGTTATATGAGACCTCCAGGGAAAATTAGGTGTGACATTGACACCCTGCATGTTGATGAAAGCCTCGGGTTGAAGGAGTGGAGTTTTAAAGAGTAAGGAAATGGTCATAAGCTGGGTTTGGTGGAGTTAAAGTATTCAAGATAATTTTCTTTTATGTTTTTATTCTCTGGTGCTTCATATGAGTAATATGTTACAAAATGTATGATAATCGACTGTGTCACTATGACAGTATGAGAAATTGTGGAATTTGTTACGAGTGGGTTAATATGAAGAACATCAGAGTCATTCGTTCAGGAAAGGGATGATTTAGAACACAATGTGACAAGTAACTATCTCCAGCTTACCCTTGGTCTGCTATCCCATGAGGGTGTCCATACGAGGCCTGGTAAATGCGAGAGGAGCAGAAATATAACACTCTTACCAGTGTAAACTCAACGAGTGTTGACACATTGAGGCCTATTGAGAGACTCCCAACTCTCATTTCCACTCTTTTTCTATTCCCTCCTTCACTATGATCAGTTTCCATACAGTTTCATATACACTCAACATCAGCAGTTACTTCTCATCCGTGAGGTAGGCAGGGAGATAGTGAATGGGAGTTTTGAAGAGAAAAGTAGGTTAGAAAGGTAGTAGAACTCGTAATGCAGGAAATGAGAGAAAGACGAGCCTGATCAGCCTGAGCCTGAGACAGGAGTAGCAGCAGGGAGTGGAGGTGTTAGTGTCAACCAAGCACCAGTGACCCGTCTCACCTCATTCTACCCAATGTCAATAAACAGACTTGGGCTCACAAAGTTTCGGACACCCGCAGCATTTTTAAAATTTTCCTACTCGCAAAGTTTTAGACGCGTTACTCAATTTATCTCAATTTATCTTCGTCCTTCTTCTGTAACCTATATCCAGTCATTTTCTCTTTTATTGTACTCTGGTTTGCAGGCCTCTTCTATCCCATATACCTGTTTCTTCCCGTCCTCCTCCTCCTCCTCCTCCAATATCCTATCATCTTCATAGCCTGGCCCTCTATCTTGCAGCTCTCCTCTCATCCCATCGCTCTGCCTCCCCCCTGCAGCGCCTGGTTCAGATGGAGAGGGAGACAAGGACGGGGGTTGACAGGGGGACGGACGGGTAAGGTGAAGGGTTTGCACCGCCCGTCCAATTAGTGGGGAGGTTTATGTTTGGTCACCGCTGCCACCCCCTGACACTACCGCTATACCCACTACACCACTCACTGCTCTCCTATATACCTGATCCTCGTTCTCTCTCTTTTTCTCTCATGCCTTCATCACCACCACCACATCTTCATCAATGTTAACACTTCCACCACCACCACTGCTCTTATTCACACCTACACCACCACCACATCATCAATGCTACCACCGTGGCCACTACCACTGTTGATTATTTTTCACCACTTCTCTCATTCACACTTGATTAAATTACTCTCATGCCTTCACCATCACCACCGCCACCACATCTTCATCACTACAGCCACCAGCTCCACTCTAATTTTAAACCGATGGAAAAAATGGAACCCAAGACAATTTTCCTGTAACTGCTGTAAGATCTCTTCATTTTTAGTGTTTGGGGAAGACCAGATGGAACTGAAGTTACGCAGGCAAGTGTACCCATAAAAGGAAGGGAAAAAAGAGCCTTGATTACCGTAGAATGCAGCTCGGAATGTTGGACAGGAGAACGGAATCATCCCATTGTCATGTCTCATAACTGTTATGACCTCTTAGATAACAAGCTGAGGGATAATCTTGTCACATATAAAGGTGAAATTTATGTTGCAGTTGTAGCAGAGGCTCGGCTTTAATGTTTAATATTGTGCACTGGTCCGTAAATAGATGTATACTCGGCTACTCGGGTTACACGCAAATTGTTGGGAGGGACGTGACGTGTGGTGGCAGAGAACTCTCGGGGTACACTATATATTATTTGGTTTTACAGACGACTTGTTTTTATTACTACTGGAATGAGAAGAGTATCATGTATAGGGTCCTTCTTTTGTTTTCAGGACACAGTGCGCTTGAAAGATCATAGGCGGAAGGAAAGATGGACTGTGTTGTATCGTCTACTTTTTGCCATGTCGCTTTTTATTCTGTATTACGCAACGTGAGGACAGAAGACAAGATGCCCGAAAGACGTCCTTATTTGTGAGGAGACCAAAGAGGTCAAAATATCCAAGTCTTGTCTAGACACATTGCTCTTGAGAAACACATAAGTTGTAGTAAAGATGAAAGACAGATGAGGGTAAAAATAGTGTTCCCGATTTGACTCATTATGTATATGAAGGATAATGAGTATTGGATAGTACACATAATTTCTTCCTCCACTGTACAGAGTGCCTAGTAATCGTTTGCAGAAAGGCTCGAAAAGTGGACAAAACTTATGGTCTTGACTATACATCGGCCCAACTTTGGTATTTACAGACTGGAATCATCAAGACTCCTCCAGTAGAAATGTTACACTGGCATGAATCAGTTGTGAGGTAATGGAAGGAAATTGGTGGTAAAAGACCAGAGAAATTTAGATAAGAAAACATTCCCCTCCCACTTCCTTAAACCCTGCCTGCCTGGTTAGTGTAAGTGGGATGGGGGTGGGAGGTGGTTAGGGCGTTAATGACCCTCAATGTGTGTGTGTGTGTGTAAGAGAGAGAGGGGGTGGGGAGGGTAGGGGAGGTAGCTACCGTACTAGTCGGGGTTGTTAGTCTCTGTGATGCCATCTCTGCTCCCCACTTGTTGACATTAACTCCCTCACCCCCTGCTGTCTCTCTCGTCGTTCCGCCCTCCCTCCCTCCCTCCCTCTGTCTCTCCTTCTCTTATCCACTCTCGTCCTGTCTGCTTGATCCTCACACTGCTTGCCTTATCCACACCCTGCCTTCCCCACCCTCTATATCTCTCTGTCTCCACACCCTGTCTCTACCTCTCACTGCCTCGCCACACCTCGTTTAGCATCTCGTCTCCACACTTGCTCCTTTTTCTACACTCCACTCACCTTGCTTCTGATCACTTAATCTCATCTACGTTTACCTTCTTCGTATTTTTACACCCTACCACTGTCTCTTCACACTCTACCTCCTTCCCTGCCTCTTCACACTGTGGTGCATGAGACTAGGTGGTTTAGTTGGTGGCATGCTGGTATGACAGAGAGGGTGGAAGAGGTATACAAGAGAGGGTAGTTTAGTTGATGGTGGGACAGTGTGTGTGTGTGTGTATGTGTATGTGTGTGTGTGTGTTTATTGGAGGGCAGAGGGAAGGAGGTGGACGTTGGTGAATGTACAGTACAAGCATTTACCCCTGGACATCACCCATTAGGACACAGCTAACACCTCCCACTAGGATACAGTTTAGGACACGGTGGAGAGCGGGAGGACACACATTGCAATAATCCACGTGTGTGTGTGTGTGTGGTCACTTACGATTCTTTGCTAGCTTCGTGTTTTTCTCCCACGATGGATGACCTCATCTTATAATCACTTAAAGCGACCTGGAATATTGCCATCGTACTGGGTAGAGGATCCAGATTTCTTCATATCAAGCTATGAAACGGATTCTCTCAGTGTTGGTGCTGTTAAATGGAGCAGTTTGGAGTCCAACGTTCGTGAAATTAAAACTCAGAAAGTTGGTTAATTAAGGGGGAAATTTTGTGTTGGTAAATCTGGAGCAACTGAATCTTCCAAACTATTCCAAGCAACAAAACAACAACAAAAACAGAATACCATTATTTTTGTTTATCTGGTCCTGTTTCTTAGCATACTTTTGAGCAAACAATGCACTCCAATATAACAAAAGTGAATTATATGTATAATATAAAATGACCAACATTCACTTGGTTACTATGGGCACTCCGAATAAAATAATTTCGAGTTATGCAAAGTAAAAGTATGAAATGTGTCACGTGCGAGGGAAGGTAAAGGGAATAATATTTTTTTGGGGCAATTAGATGGCTATTGATCCTTCCAACCTTCGCCAGAAAACCTATTAGTAGTTTAGAATGCAAACAGGGATATTTTTGTTACTTTTAGCTTTATTTGGAGGAGTGGGTATAGCCTTATAGTTGGCTAACATCAAGTTGCCCTCTTAATGCTGACCCTCGTTGAAAAAATAAAAATAAAATAAAAATGAAAATAAAAAAGGGAAAAAGAGGGGAGCCACAAAACGAACACACTTGGGTATTACGTAAAAAAATAAAAATAAATAAGGGAAAGAAAGGGAGGGCCACAAAACGAACAACACACTTGGGTATTACGTAAAAAAATAAAAATAAAAAAGGGAAAGAAATGAGGGGAGCCACAAAACGAACACACATGGGTATTACTTGGTGGCCCTGACTGACGCCCGGCCCTCAGTAGCCCCTCAGACTGGCGGCGGTGGAGTCATTAAGTCTGGACACACGCAGAGGAACATGGGTATCGCTGCCGGCTTTAATTCTCTAGGGGTCTGGGCCTCCCTTCCTTTACTCACATTCCAGGATTCCGACACTTAAAAACCATTCCAGCATCACAGGAGAGGAATGCAAGATGATGTACAGTCGTCGACATAATAATTATATAGTATTGTTATTTATTATTGTTAGTTATTTTAGTTACTGTTAGTTTCCTTTCCATGTCTCCTTCAGTATAAGCTCTTAACTTTATTGATGTTTCAGGGCGGAAATGGTGTGTTTTTCTTGGGGTTCATAATTATGTATTTATGTATTTACGTAGTGTGTTTTATATCATCACATATTTTATGGCAATTATATAGAGTGTACTAGGAAATGAAGTACATAATTTTAGCCATGTTTTAGATATTTATGTAGCTGATAGTAAGATGTCCAGGAATATTAATATAAATTATTACTGAATGTAATCCTGTAGTTGAATAATATTATTTATATATGCTGTTGAGGTCGTTATGGAATGTATGGATGTGGTTATTTTCTTGATTAAATTCTTCCCTTGCATAACACATTTTTGAGATTCTTTCTTCTAGTAGGGATTACGGTATAGTATTAAAAATATTCTCCCAGATAATAGAGCATTTCCATATCGTGTTACCTGACCAGCGTATGGAAGTATGCGTATATTATTAAAGGACCACAAGAAGTTTATGCTGGAATATAGAGATCAATCAGTCACGCTCCGTATCGGGAACAAGAAGACTGTGATATAGATTTGTTGATAAATAGTTATTGTGTTACTCTCTCACTGGTATTATCCATATATCGTTTACTGGTTCGTTTACCGTATGCTGCTACTACCGATAGTACATTCCTTCACAAAGTTGGTTCTGGTGAAGATGATGATGTTTTTTTGCTGAATTGACTTCGTTACTTGATTTGCTTTATAATGGTAATGTTTGATCGTAGTGTTTCTTGGTTGTGTTGAGATTGGTTTGACTGATTTATGTTTCACCATGTTACCACCACCACA
>JAWZYT010000744.1:110000-167500 GCA_034508575.1 Petrolisthes manimaculis
GTCATCTCCTTATCGCCCACCGTAAATCTCAGGGAATGGGGGTGGATGGGGGTAAGGGGGAATGGGGATGGTTTGGTGTGCTACAGTAGAGAGGGGCCGGGTGTGTTGTGGGACGACGAAGGGGTGAGTGAGTGAGTGAGTTGGTGGATGGATGGATGAGTGAGAGTTACTCGTTCACTGTCTTGGTCAATAGCCTATAATTATACTTCTTACTCGCCTCTCTAAGGGGGAAGTATACAGCTGATAAATACGGAGCAACTGATTCCTCCAAACTACTCCAACAACAGAACACCATTATATTTTTCCATCTGGTTCTGTTTCCAAGCGTACTTTGGAGGAAGCAAGGCACTCCAATCTACCAAAAGTATACTATCCCCTTAATGTATGTATAATAAAACCCGACTGAGACAACATTTGGTTATTCATCTGGATGTTCGTTTCTGTACTTAGTTTGTACTGTGACTCATCTCTCTACAATATAGTATCATCATCATATAAAACCTGTGTTGTGATAATGATTTATATGTATATTTTCCTTGTATCAATCAGTGTTCCTTCTCCTGTAACTTATTTTCCCTCTCCTACTTTTTTTTTGTTTACCTTTCCTCCTCATCTGCCTTCTTCCTATTCCCCCTCCTCCAGCTTTAGCATTTTTCTTTCTCCTATATACTCCATCCATGAAACCATTAAACAAACCACTTATATATTATGTTCTTGGTCGTCCTGTTATCCTTTCCCTACTACATAAATTCCCTACATACTTCCCTCAGTGGCATCCTCCCTCTCTCATTTACCCCCGGGTTTGGGTTCTCTCTTATTTTCTCTTCTCTTTCCTCTCTTCTCACTTTTCCCTTCTCATCTCTTTCTTTTTTTCTCTTTTCTTCTATTTTCTTCTCTCTTCTCTTCTCGTATCTTCTCTTCTCTTACCTTCTCTTCTACCTTCTCGTCTCTTTCCTATCTTTCTCTCATTTCTCTTTTCCTCTCTTCTCACTAATTTTACCTTATTTTCTCTTATCTTTCCTCTCCTCTGCTCCTTTCTTCTCTCCTTCCCTCTTCTCCTCTCTTCTCTTCTCATCTCCCCTCTTCTCTTCTCATCTCCCCTCTTCTCCCTGTACTTGTGGTGTTGTTCCCCCTCTTGGACCAGCTCAGCGTTCCAATGTGTCAATAAGCAAAGCCCTGGCCCTCATAGTTAGCGGTACTTGGGCCCCGCTTTGGTCACCTTTCTTAGTTAGCCAAGTTTATTAGATGAGAGAGAGATAGAGAGAGAGAGAGAGAGAGAGAGAGAGAGAGAGAGAGAGAGAGAGAGAGAGAGAGAGAGAGAGAGAGAGAGAGAGAGAGAGAGAGAGAGAGAGAGAGAGAGAGAGAGAGAGAGAGAGAGAGAGAGGGAGAGGGAGAGAGATAGGGGTTGAGGGAGACATGTTTTACTATACTTTTGTTAAATAATATGACATATAATAGATCATTACGGTGACTCCATGGACCTTAAATAAAGAAGTCATCGGATCGGTATCGTCTAACATAGGGATTTATTTTAATTAATAAGGGACCCTATGATGTCAGAAAATAGGAGGTAAATGAGTCCTTCTAACATTGCCACGAAACACCACCTATTTGGAAGGAGCTTGTTTCATGGCATAGTCAGGAGGAATCAGAAGCCTCCAGTTCTCATACACAATCCCAGGGTCCTTAATACTATACAGTACATCCAGTGAGTTACAAGGGGCGTGGCTGCATCCTGAGTGATGAGTCTGGTCTGAGCTGCCAGGAATTGCCAGAGGAAATGACTAGATAAGTGTTGTTGCAGCTTGGAAAAACTTGGGTCACATTCCTACATGGCAGTTCGACCATCTATCAATCAGTTTTTTTTTTCAATCCCGATCTATTCTTCTTTTGTAATATATACTTGTCTGACCTTAATTAAGCATGATACAAATATAATTAATACATTTTTACCAAAGGTGTACCTAGGGACTGGCTAATATGTTATAAGATTTTGTGAGTTATCCGGGTATGGATTGGGTACTGAGAATTTTTTTTTTTAATATGAACTTTGCCCCTCAATGTGAAGCACGAGGGTGAAATATTTGTGGATTTATCCCTAGACTTTCATGGTAATTTTGAGGCAGATGCTGTTTATAGCCTTGCGGTTTGTTTTCTCTCAACGCTCGCTCTTCTTTTGTTTGAGACTGTACATACAAACCGAGCGTCCTCACCCTTATTAATCTTTACACACACTGATACCCCCTACCGCTGGAAGTACGTAGATGACTGTACTGTAGGGACCACCATTAACAACTCCACCCCAGACTACAGTATCTACCAACAGACACTGGACAATGTGCAAACTTGGGCCAACAACAACTACCTTACCATTAATACCGACAAGACGGTAGTAATGCACATCAACACCTCCACCACACCAGTACCACCACCTGCACTCACTATTGGCCCCAACTCTCTAGAGGTGGTTCAGTCTACCAAGTTGTTAGGTGTCACCATCGACGCCAAGCTGGACTGGAAACTACACATCACCAACATCATCAAGGCATCTACATACAAACTCTACATGCTCAAAACAATGAAGGCACTGGGGGCCTGGCAACAACAACTTAGGGATGTTTATACCACCTTCATTCTTCCTAAGCTATGTTATTGTTCACCTGCTTGGGCCTCCTCACTCAACACCACCCAAAAAAGACAACTAGAAAAAGTCCAGAAACGAGCATGTAGAGTTATTATGGGAGACAACTACATCTCATATGTTCATGCCCTTTCTACCCTCAACCTCACCTCAGTTTCTCAACGTCACCTCCAAGACCTACACAAATTTGGTGATAATCTCATCAAACATCCGCGGCACAGATCCCTTCTTCCACCATCCCTGCCTCCACCACGCCGAGCTTCACGTCACCACAACAAAATCAAACCCATCCGATGCCGTACTGATCGCTATAAGAACAGCGCAATCCCCACTATCGTCAAACACCTTAATAGTTAATTCTCTAGTTAAAACTATATCAAACACACACACACACACACACATAGTCAACACAATAAATAACTCCTAAGAATAACACACACACACACACACACACAGGCCTACACAGCACCTCAATATTAATCCCCCCCCATTAATCCTAATCCTGACCTGACACCACTACCCTCCCAGGACATGTACACATGTACAGTCCTATTGTATATTGTGTTTTTTTCTATGTTCAATTTATTATTCATCCCTAATATTTATACATGTATTCATTCATTCATCCTCATTTTATTTTTATTTTTAAATGTATTATGTATATTTTCAGCCTATCAGCTGCCATTTACTAATAAACCGTATATTATTATTATTATTATTATTATTACACACACACACACACACACACACACACACACACACACACACACACACACACACACACACACACACACACACACACACACACACACACACACACACACACACACATACACACACACATACTCGAGTCGTGTAAATGAAATCCCGTTATATTTATTAATCCAGTCTGTTTATTTCACCGTCCTACTTACAATACTGTAGATCCAACATACAGTAAACCTTTAGCAACTCCTCGCTATTATTCCTATCCTTACCTTACCTCCCCTTCCCTCCAGCTATCAGTCATTACCACCATCCACTAACAATCTCCCTCTCCCTCTCCCTCTCTGGGTGTCTGTCTCTGTATGTTTGTGTGTGTATGTGTCCTGTATATGTGTGTTTGTGTGTGTCTCTGTATCTGTGTATGTTTGTCAGTGTGTGTGTGTGTGTGTGTGTGTCTGGTAGGAGCGGGCCCGGGCACTATCAGGTCTGTCCGCGTTCCTGTGTGCCAATAACACCGTGTTGACTACCGTAGTGGCGTCGCCTGGTCTCATTAGCCAGGCTCTTATCTGGTGAGGTGTTTCCCCGGCTATAAACCTCGCTCCGGACCGCTCCTGCCTACCTTGCCTCACCTCTCTCCCTAACCCTGTAGTCACCCGCTCACATAGCCTAGTACCTGCCCACATATATATAGCCTAGTTTCCTGCCCACATTTGTATATAAAAAGGAATATATACTGTACATACATCGGAAAGGATGATAAAAAACTGAGAAATCACCCAAGCCTCTAGCTCCCTTTCTCAGCCTACACCCTATTATCTCCTCTCTTTACGCTACCTTATTCTCTCTCTCTCTCTCTCTCTCTCTCACCCAGACACAGCGAGCGACCACAAACCCCCGCCCACCACCACTACTAACCATCTTTATTACAGGTGTTATCTCGGAGCAGCTGTCGTGGCCTCGTGTCAACAGGTGTAATAAATACCCACCCAGATCAGGTCCGCTACAGAATTAAATGTCCTTCTCCCAAATTTACCAGGTAGAGCCTTCATAAATTACCTCTCTGGCAACACTAACAGCCAGATGCCCCCCCCCCACCCCTCCATGTCCCGTACCCCCCCCCCCCCCCCCTCCCACCATCCCCAACCCTTCCCCCCACCTTGCCCACTCATACTCTTTTTTTAATTACCTTGGCTCACCCCTAAGCGTCCTCCATTTCTTTCTTTTTTAGTTCTCTCCCTTTGCCACCTTTGATTTTCTTCGCTATACCCTTGATATGATTTCCCATTTGCCCATTAAACTCACCCTTAAATTCGCCTCTGCTCTCCTTCCTACCCTTACTTGCCCAATAATTAACCTTAATTGCAGTTGACCCTTAAATTCCCTTCCCTTGCCCCTTCTACCCCCTCTTTCTTGTATTATTTTCGTCCTCGTTCTTGTTATTATTTTCGTCCTCATTTTTGTTATGGTATTGGGTTTTCGTCCTCGGTTTCGCCATCATCGTTCTCGTGTTGACCTTCTTCCTTCCTGGTTCTCGTGTCCAGCTGGGCGTGACCACAGGCCTCGATCTGCCTCTCACGGTCTGATTGTTACAGATACTGAGAGAGAGAGAGAGAGAGAGAGAGAGAGAGAGAGAGAGAGAGAGAGAGAGAGAGAGAGAGAGAGAGAGAGAGAGAGAGAGAGAGAGAGAGAGAGAGAGAGAGAGAGAGTGAGGAATGATATGCAAGATGAATAGATGGATGGAGAATATTGGGGATGTGTGGATGATGGTGAGGAGGAGGAGGCTTCACTGTCTCTACACTATATATCTCTCATTCATAATTTATCCTCTGCTTTCTTCCAGTCTCTACATTCTCTCTCATAATATATCAATCCTCTCTTCTCATCACTGTGTCCATATTTTCACTCCTTCACATGCATGTTATCCTCCACATTCTCTCTCATTCACATATCTAGCTCATCTCTTCTCTGTCACTGTCAATACAATATATCCTCTCACCTCTTTAGTTCCTCCATATTCCCTTTCATTCACATATCCTCCTCTCCTCTCTGTCACTGGCAATACAATATCCTTTCATTTCTTCAGTTCCTCCACATTCCCTCTCATTCATAATAATATATTCTCTCACCTCTTCAGTTCCTCTACAATCCCTCTCATTCATAATAATAAATCCTCTCACCTCTTCAGTTTCTTCACAATCCTTCTCATTCATAATAATATATCCTCTCACCTCTTCAGTTCCTCCACACTCCCTCTCATTCATAATAATATATCCTCTTCTGTGTTCCCCATCTCACCTTTCCTTCCTTCCTTGCTTCCCTCAGGTCCTCACACACTAGACACTTCCAAGGCGCCGCAGGGCCTCTGAAGTCTATCCACCAAGATTATGAAAAAAATATCTAAGCGTTTGTTGTTTTGAGGGTCTGGAGGTGAGTCTTTGAAGGGTGGGAGGAGGGGCCATTGTGTGTGTGTGTGTGTGTGTGTGTGTGTGTGTGTGTGTTGTGTGCGTGCGGTTATTACATGTGTGTGTGTGTGCGCGCGCGTGTGTGTGTGTGTGGGTGGGTAGTGTTTGTGGTTATTATATACGTGTGTGTGTGTGTGTGTGTGTGTGTCCGGTGCTACAGAGGAATGGGAGGAGGGCGTAGGGGTGTTGGAGAGAGGAGGATGCGCCCGGTTAGACGTCTTCTCCCGTAGGTGCAGGAAGGAAGGAGGGAGAGGGAGGGAGGTAGGGAGGGTGCCATGGTGGTGGTGAAGGGGGGAGAAGGAGGGGGAGCATCCCATTGTTTTAGCCTCCCATACTTACATTTTTTTACCTCCTTTGTGACTCCTTCCGTATCCCTCCCTCCCTCCCTCCCCCATCCCTCCCTCCCTCCCCATCTGTCGCCCTTCATTCCCCCGCCTTCATCTTCCTCCTCCCTTCTTCATCTTCCTCCTCCCTTCTTCACCTTCCTCCTCCCTTCTTCACCTTCCTCCTCCCTTCTTCACCATCCTCCTCCCTTTTTCACCTTCCTCCTCCCTTCCTCATTACCACACTCACTAACCTTCTCCCCTTAAATTCTCACTCCTTACCTTCTCACCTTCCCATTGCTTTCTGCTTATCATCTCCTTTCACACTCTTTATATTTAGTTTTAGTTTTTCTCTCTTCTTCACTTTTCTATTTCCGCGTCCTCTGATGCATTTCCTTCCATCTTTCCTTCCCTTCCTTTTCTTACTGCATGTATTTACTTTCCTTCTATCATTCCATCCCAAAATTCTACCTCCTTCATTCATCCCTATATATACCTCTCTACTCCATTTCCATATTCTGCCCTTTGATTCATCTTTCCTTCCCTCACTATTTCTTGTTGCATTCCCCTACACCGTTCTATACCTCCCTCCTTCCCTGCCTCCTGCATTTCTCCCCCCCCCCACCCACCCCCTACTCCTCTTGTGGACATCTAAGCCTTTGACTCCTGCTGATCACCATTGATTATTGCCCCCTATGTGTGTACCTCAAAGTCTCTCCACGTCTCTCTTTTATGTGGCGTTTTTATATTTTCTTCAAGTTCCAGGTCGTGGGGGATGAGTGTGACGACAGCGTTTCTCATCAACTTGCTGGCTTGTGTTATGTTTATGGACGGCTTGTAGCCTTTGAACTCTTTCTTAAACCCCTTCGTATTGGACAGTTTAGGACGGGGAGGTTGGTGGATACGGAGGTTGGTGGATAGGGAGGAGCCTTACATGTATATTTAACCGTCATTACCCGCATAGTAATAAATAAGTGGTTATATAATGTGTTAAATTACCAAACAACCCCTTAAGGATCAACAGTTCCGTGTTATATATTAAAACAGATGACCCCACGTAGCGGCTGGAGTGGATTTCTGGCTCAGGAAGTATACGACTAGTATGAGATAACGTTTTATTCTTCTTTGTCACCAGTGGGGAGGTTGTATAGAAAGTGTTATCGTCGGTTTATCTGTGTTAGGTCGACACGTGAGGAAAGCAGATTAGATTTATAAATATTGACGTTATAACACTTTTGATATATTGGAGTGCCTTGATTCCTCGAAAGAATTAAAATAAGAAAGCAGGAGCATTGGACATATATAATGGTGTCCTGCTGCTTGGAATAGTTTGGAAGAATTAGATGCTCCAGATTTTTTGGTACCGTTTTGCGGGGAGCCAGAGTCTTGCTACTCATAGGTAACAACACCCTCGATTCATTCTGTGTCATTCCTGTACTGTTCATTTCACTTCTATAATAACGTTCTTTATAATATTTTTGCGTTGCTCCTATTTAATAAACGAAAGATATAATAACCAGGCAAGTGTAAGTACAGTATAATTCTATTTACCGTTGTATTTCTGTCACTTCTTTTGTGTTGTTTAATATTTCGTACCGGTATTTGAAGCTGCTATATATTTGATGGTGCTAATTTGTCTTATTAATTACACTGGACAAATGTTGATTGTATGAACTATTGGTATTGTGAAAGGAAAAAAACAAATAATAATAATAATAATAATAATAATAATAATAATAGCAGTAATAATGATAATAATAATAGCAGTAATAATGATAATAATAATAGTAATAATATAGTAATAATAATAATAATAATAATAATAATAATAATAATAATAATAATAATAAATGCATGTACCGTGTTCATATAACTTGCACTGGTTTGCCTGGTGTGGTTTGGCCTTCGGGTCCGGATATTTGTTAAGTCTGAAAATGTAGTTAGCATCTAATTGCCGGTGAAATATAAAGTTATAATTATCAGTGTTGTTGGCAGAGGTTTCCTGATGATTTATGATACTGTAATTAATTAAGTTATATGCATTTGGTTAACCTTATTACGGAATGGTGTGGGGGGGTGGGGGGAGGGGAGGGGGTCGTGTACTGTATTGAAAGGGGGAGGGGTTGTGTGTGTGTGTGTGTAAAACCTGTTCTTCCTCCTCTTCTTTCTCCTCCTCCTCAATCTTTATCATTTCCTTTCGCCATTCTCCATTTTCGTCCAATATTTTCCATCCATTCCAACCACATTTTATTAATATTCTTCCTCCCCAACACCACCTCTTCCTCTTCAGTTTATCCCTACGGAAGAGACACACCGACAGACAGACAGAGAGAAAATTGAAGGTGTCGAACGTCAGAAAAACACACAATATCACGTTACACATTTATTTTCATTTTTCAACGCTTTTTTTTTGTTAATGAATATCACATGCCAACTGAACTATAACGATAGGTTGCCATCTATTATTAAGAGAATACTTTCCAAACGGTGTAATCTTTAATTCTTTTTTTCTCCTATCTTCGTCTCATCTGGAAGGAAGAGGAAGACTGGGAGGGGCGGTGATGGTGGAGATAAAGGGAGCAGGTGTGGAGGATGTGTGTGTGTGTGTGCGTGTGTGCTGTTCGGTATATGTATGTATGTGTACCGTGTGTGTATGTGTGTGTGTGTGTGACAGACAGACAGAGAGCGCGATAAAAATGGGGGAATCAGACAAGAAGTATGAATCCCCAGGGAAGTGAAATGGAAAGAGGGAATATAAGAAGGAAGAAACTTGGAATAAGGAAGAGATTTGGGAGACAACCCTGAGAGGAAGGGAGGAAGGAAGGAAGGAATCAAATACCACCCACACCTACGAAGCAAAACAGGGAAGGGAAGGGAGGGAGGGCAGAAGTGAGTCAGGCAAAAAGAAAAGAGGTAGAAAATTTAGGATTAAATAAATGGAATCAAAAATATAGGTAGGTGGGTCAGTGAGACGAAGGGGAAAAGAGGATTGTATGATGTGTGAAAGGGCAGAATGTTGGTAGGTAGGTAGGTAGGTGTGGAACAAGGGTAAGGTAGGTGTGTCAGTGAGAGGGAAGATGGTTGGATAGGTGAGTGGGTCAGAGAGAGATAGAGAGGAAAGTGACTTAGACTGGAGGAGGCAGTGGTGGAGATAGGTAGGGAGGTGAGTTATAGGAATTAAGAAAGTGAAGAGAAAGGTAGGTAGATATGTCAGAGAGAGGGAAGGGGAAAGTTGGAATAGTCGGGTGTATGTGTATGTGTATGTCAGTTGTGTAGGTAGGTAGGTATAGGGCCTGGGCTGTAATGAGGGTAGTTTTGTTAGAAATTAAAAAAGTGAAGAGAAAGGTAGGTAGGTATGTCAGTGAGAGGGAAGGGGAAAGTTGGAATAGTCGGGTGTATGTGTCAGTTGTGTAGGTATAGGGTCTGGGCTGTAATGAGGGTAGTGTTGGGGCTCGCTAGGAATGCTGGTTGGGCCTCCCTCCCTCGTCAGTCCAGGCGGCCCTCTTGACAAATGTTGGCTTCACTGGTCGACCTTCTACATACTCCAGCCCTTCTCTCCCACATTCCCACTCTTTCTCACCCCTCCTCACAATTTCTACATACTCTATCGATCGATCTGTATCTATCTATCAATCACAACTTACAGAACCATACTTATCACATTCACGCTCAGATCAACAGTACTTTAATTTCTTTTTTTTTCATGCTGTAAGGTGAAAAAACACCCTAATTCAGTCAGGAGTTGAGTAGAAGATATTATAGAGTTATGTTTATCACCATCATCAACCATTACCCTATCCCTCATCATCATTATTGTGCTTATGTCTTTTATCACCATGTTCCTAAGTACCACCATCACCCTCATTACCTTCTCTACACTTTGCTCTCCCCACGAACACTCACAAATACACTATCCCAGTATGGTATGAGTCTATAGTGTATCTGGCACATTCACCTATACTCATAAAATTATTGTTTACTCTCACAACCCTTACTGTACACTCTCACTCTTTTCTTGACTCTTGACCCATTAAACCCATACCCATTACCACCAGCCCATCCATACCCATTACCACCAACCCATCCATGCCCACCCACTATCACCCTCTCTTATCACTATACCATTTACCCATCTACCTACCTACCCATTAACTACCACTGTCAACACTGGTACCCCCACCTACACATTACCACTTTAACCTGTACAGTACATACATACATACATGCCCACCCACTACACTTACCCACTTACCCACTTATTTATCTACCTACCTACCCACCCACCTACCTACTGAACTACCTAACAATACCTACCCACCAGACCACCTACCCCTACCTACCTAAGTACCTACCTACCTACTCACCTTTCTCCCTACTTTCCTTCCTCCCTATCTACTTTCCTCCCTACCTACTTTCCTTCCTCCCTACCTACTCACCTTCCATCCATTCCTACTTACCCACCTACCCACCCATCCTACCTGGCCGACCCTGTACTAATTGACAGGTGGGTGGGTACGAACGTAAGAGAGTAAAAAAATATATATATACAATGGTGGAACTTACTGGGAACGCGAGGAACTTGAGGCTGGTGTCCTTATCTCACTCATCATCACTATCATTATCACCAGTAACCCTAACCCTCAGATGGACCAGACCTTAGTTAGCTGTTTAGTTGGCCCTCCCTCTTCCTTCCTTCCTTCCTACCTTCCCTCCTTGAACTAACCTAATCTAACCTAACCCTCGGATGGACCAGATCTTTGTTAGCTGTTTAATTGGCCCTCACACTTCCTTCCTTCCTTCCTTCCTTCCTTCCTTCCTTCCATCTTCCTTCCTTCCTTCCTTCCATCTTCCTTCCTTCCTTCTTCCTTCCTTCCTTCATTCCTTCCTTCCTCTGAAGTAACCTCATACCCTCCACCAAAGTCCCTTAGGGAGGTATTGTTTTGGGTGGTAAATCTGAAGCAAAATGATTCCTCCAAACTATTCCAGGCAACAGGATACAATTCTTTTTCTTCGTCAGAATCTGTTTCCTGGCATACTTTGGAGTAATAAAAAAAAAATCTATCAAAAATATGTTATCCCCTTAAATTATGAGCTGTTGTTATGATTATTAAACTTTACCATCTATGTTTTATTCTCGTCTATTCTCTCTTGTCCGTAAACTCAGACCCTACGCTAATGTCACTTATATTTTGCTGGTCATGTCTCTAAAGCTTTTCCAATTATTTATAGACCGTCTACAGCAAACTGATTAATACGGTGATTATTTTTTATATTCTTAGGATACTCCTCATCACAGTCCAATAATTAATCTTTTGTTAATATTTTTCCCCTTTCAGTCTGTAAGCGGGTTCGAGAAGGAAGGAAGCCAGTCAAGTCTAGGGTGAGGTGAGTGATGTTTTCATTTCAGCCTCAAGTACACTCCATCCCCACACCTTATTTCCCTCCTCCCACTCTCCCTCCCTCTCTCTTCTGTAGGCCTATTCACCTTCTGGTACTCGTAGCCTCTCGCTGTGACACCCCTTAAACCTGCTGTTGATAACGTGTATAATACTAGATACATACTGGATAATCAGAGGAAATGTAGAGGAAGATTGATTTGTCGATTGAACCCTGCATGTATGGTAAGATTTCCTTGCGAGCGTTGGACAACTATTGTAGAAATAATAAATAGATAAAATCCTCCTGTGTTACGTGATTACACTAAATTTTGCATTTCTAGGTCATGGACTATGGAGCGGGTCAAGCCAGCGGGCCAGGACAAGTCAGTGGACCAATACTGGACACCGGGCCAGGAGAGGACCCTGGGCCAGGATCCAAACCTAGGGATAGCAATAATTACACCATCGGGGGCGTGAGAGTCAATTTTCCCGTGAAGCCGTACCCTTCACAGATGGCTATGATGTCTCAGGTGGGTACTATATTGTTCACAAGGTATAGCCAGTAATACCGGTCTCTCTGTATTGTCAATAATTGTTTTAACGAAAATCCAAAGATTGTTGCCATAATATCCCTTCAGCAACTACTGTACTAGATGTGTGTGGCAAGAGTGAGGAACTTAGTATATGATGAGCCTCTGTTTCTCTCTCTTTGTAGATCATTAAAGGACTACAGCGTCGCCAGAACTGCCTGCTGGAGTCACCGACGGGATCAGGGAAGTCACTCGCCCTCCTCTGCTCCACCTTGGCATGGCAACAAGATAAAAAAGGTAAGAGTACAGTTTCCTACAACAGTTTATATTATTTACAATATAATTATTTCCTGTGTATAGTTTAGGTGATGCTTCGCTCCCCTGAGAACTCTGAAGTACACGGCGAGGGAACATTATACGGGTCAGAAGGGAGAGGAGGGAGAGGGGAAAAGGAGAAAGAGGATAGAGAGAGTGAGAGAGTGGCACGAGCAAGAATGAGAGGCAAGGAGTAAGAAAAAAGGAGAGAGTGGAAAGGAAGAGAGAAATAGTAGAGAATGACAAGAGGAATGGGGAAAATATGAAATGATATACAAGAGGGAGACAATAATGGAGGAGGGAAGGGTGAAAAAAGAATATTGTCAGGTCAGATCAGAAGAAAAGAGAAAGACAAGTGGAGGATGGATCTGGTCACCAGGGTAGATTAGGTCACACATATAAAAGAGATGGCAGAAGATGAAGGAAGAAGGATAGAAGTAGAGTTATGAGGAGTTGATCTGGTGAGGAGAATGAGAGGAGAAGTCATGAGAGGAAGAGAGTAAAATGAAAGAGGAACTGAGGAGAATGAGAGGGGAAGGCATGAGAGGAAGTGAGGAGAATGAGAGGGGAAGTCAGGAGAGAAACTGAGGAGAATGAGGGGGGCAGTGAAGGAAGATTATCAAGGAGACAAGAGGAGAACTTAACACCACAAGGAAGCTGGCAGTACATAGTGTTATTATTACAATGTTCAAATACAGATCAGTCTTAGTAACTTGACTCATGCAGCAGCTTATTCCCATAAATGACGACTATGATTGGCACAAGATCTCCCATTGTTCCCTGCAACGAGGCCCCCAGCACTCTCATTTACATCAGGGGAGCAAGGGTGTGTGTGTGCGCTTGTGTGTGTACTTGTGTGTATGTGTACTTGTGTGTGTGTACTTGTGTGTGTGTACTGGTGTGTGTGTGTGTACTTGTATGTGTGTGTGTGTGTGATATACATCCGCTGTACGGTTGTAAAACATTGCATTGTTAGGTATATCAAATAAGGTGTCATGTGGGTGTTGTTATAGACTGCATAGTAAAAACAGAAGAATGTACTGTACCTGATTAACCTATATATATTATCAGTGCATTACAAAAACACCATAAGATCACGTATAAAAATAATATAAAAATGGAGAAAGTAACGAGCAAAGACCATTGATGTATACGGGTGCAGAATGAATGAGCTTCCTTACCCACTTCTTGCTATGTGCTGCTGCTATCTCTTGGCCATGCACTGTGTTCGTCCCTCTTCCCACCTCCCAGCCAGCCCCATGCATGCAACTTGGGTTTCAGCCTCGAGTTATGATCATGTTTCTTCCTTTGAAAGTGGACTGTGTGTTAATAATAATAGGGAAGGGGTGAGTGTGGTGTAACTTTGGTGTCTTACAGAAGTATTCATCAGTGTAAGCAAGTAGCACAGTGTAGATTTCTGACCATGAGGTTGTATGTATGGTGTTGTTCATTTGGTATATTGTGGTCATTTATGTTGATTTATTTATTTTATTTTATTATTTTTTATTTTTTGGTCATTCGTATTGATTTTTTGTTACATTGTAGTCATTCATGTCCCTCATGATTGGGATTTGTTGCCCATCTTAGCCTGGACGAACTACATTAGGATTTATGATAATGAAATAGTAAGTTGAATACCACAAAGAAAGAGAGAGATTATTATTATTATTATTATTATTATTATTATTATTATTATTATTATTATTATAAATCATCAATCATCAATGTATATTAAAAATTGCAACCTTTCCAAATTTCAAAAACGCTCATTTTTTCAATCATTTTTTTCAATTTTTAACGATTCCAAGATAAAATGTTTCATCTTCACTATTCCATAGAGATACAAGAGACATTGCCCTTTATATTTGGCAGAGATAAGTATTAACAGATGTGGGTAGGTGGGTGGGTGGTAGGAAAGATATGGGTAGGTAGGTAGTAGGTGGGTGGGTAGGTAGGTAAGATGTGTGTGGTAGGTGGCGGCGGCGGCGGGGGGGAAGCTGCGGCGGGGCGGCGGCGGCGGGGCGGCGACGGCAGCGGCGGGGCGGCGGCGGCAGCGGCGGGGCGACGGCGGCAGTGGCGACGGTGGCGGCAGTGGCGACGGCGGCGGCGGGGCGGCGGCGGCGGCGGGGCGGCGGCGGCGGCGGCGGCGGCGACGACGACGACGAATAAAAAAAGAATAAAAAAAAAGAATAAAAAAATAATAATAAAAAAGTTAATTATTACAAAAAAAAAAAAAAAAAAATATATTAAAAAAACAACTGAAAAAATTAATTATTAAAAAACGGCGGTGGCGGCGGCGGCGGGGCGGCGGCGGCGGTGGGGTGGCGGCGGCGGGGCGGCGGCGGCGACGACGAATAAAAAATAAAAATAAAAATAAAATAATTAAAAAAAAAGTTAATTACAAAAAAAAATTATAAAAAAAAAATCATCAAAAAAAAGTATATTAAAAAAAACAATTAAAAAAACGACGACGACAAAACAAAATTAATAAAAAAAAAAAAAAAAAAAAAGTTAATTATCCCCCCCCCCAAAAAAAAAAAAAATTATATAATAAAAATATATATATATTATTAAAAAAAACAAAAAAACAAATTATTAATAAACGACGGCGGCAGCGACGTCGGCGGCGGCGGTACGGCTGTGCGACGACGACGAAAAAAAAAATAAATAAAAAAATATATATATATAAAAAAAAACTAATTATTAAAAAACGACGGTAGCGGCGGCGGCGGCAGCGGCGGTGGCGGCGGCAGCGGCGGTGGCGGCGGTGGCGGCGGCGGGGCGGCGGCGGCGGTGGCGGCGGCGGCGGTGGCGGCGGCGGCGGCGGCGACGACGAATAAAAAAATATATATATATAATGCAATAATAATAATAATAATAATAATAAAAAGAACATAATTATTAAAAAAAAATATAAAAAAAAAATAAAAAAAAATATTAAAAAATGACGGCGGTGGCGGCTTGGGGGTGGCGGCGGGGCGGCGGCGGCGGGGCGGCGGCGACGACGAATAGAAAAATAAATATATATATATATATATATATATATATATATATATATATATAAAAAAAAAAAAGTTAATTAAAAAAAAAAAATATTAAAAAAAAATACATTATTAAATTAAAAACAAACAAACTAATTATTAAAAAACGACGGCGGCGGCGGGGCGGTGGTGCGGCGGCGGTACGGCGGCGGCGACGACGACGAAAAAAAAAAAAAAAAGTTACAAAAGAAATATATATATATATTATTAAATTAAAAAAAAAATAATTATTAAAAAACGACGGTAGCGGCGGCGGGGCGGCGGCGGCGGCGACGGGTCGGCGGCGGTGGCGGGGCGGCGGCGGCGGGGTGGTGGTGGCGGCGGCGGCGGTTACGGCGGCGGCGGCGGCGGCGGGGCGGCGGCGACGGATCGGCGGCGGTGGCGGGGCGGCGGCGGCGACGACGAATAAAAAAAAAGAATAAAAAGAATAAATAAAAAATAATAAAAATAATAATAAAAAAGTTAATTATTAGAAAACAAAATAATTGATAAAAAAAATAATTTAAAAAAAATATATTATTAAAAAAACGATTAAAAAAACTAATTATTAAAAAACGACGGGGGATGAGGCGAGCGAAGAAAGCGGCGAGAGGGGGCCGAGCGCAGTGAGGTGCGAGCGGAGCGAGCAGCGCCGCAGGCAAAAGCACCCACGGCATAGCCGTGGTGGGCGAATTCCAGTGCTTGTTATTATTATTATTATTTTTATTATTATTATTATTATTATTGAACGTGCGTGTTTCTTCCACCAACAACCTACCTACTTACCCTGCCACACATTAGTCCTCCTTCCTATCTTTATATATGTTATCCGTGTAAGAGGACGATGATGCCTACACGTCTGTCTATCACACCATTCTTCTTCTCTTGTGGCTGCTTCATTCTCTCTCCTCCCTCGGCCCCTTCCACCTGCATTATCCTTCTCCCCCTCCCCCTGCATTCTCCTCCCTCCTCCTCCCCCTGCATTCTCCTCCCTACTCTCCCCGTTGAGTCTCCTCCCCGGTCCCCCACCATTATCCTCCCCCTCCCCCTGCATTCTCACCCCCCACCGTCCCTCAGCCCCATAGGATTCACTGAAGGGGGGAGGGGGAGGGGGGAGTGAGGATCTTTAAAAATGCAGTCGGTGTAGAAAAAAATGGGGATGGGTCCTTTCAGTGGTGACAGGTCGGAGCGGTCCAATGGAATATTTTTATATCCATATTTTATTCAGTAATGTTGTATGGAGCACTGGGCCGTTGGGAGAGGTGTATGATTTTTTTTTTTTTTTTTTTTTTTTTTGCGGTGAATTTTATATGAAGTGTATTTTTTTTTTTTTAGAAGCGTTTATAAAAGTGTTCATTGATGAAGGTTTGATCGGTAGTGGTTGGTTGTCGTAATGAATTGATGGGGAGTGAATGTTGGTTGGTGCAGCTTTCTTGGGAACTGCTCACAGATGGTCATGTGAGGATGTAGTAGGTCTGCTGGCTTGGTTGTGTGTGTGTGTGTGTGTGTGTGTTGATACAGTGATGTAATGAATTGGTAAAATTAATTAATATTTTCTTTTTCTCTTTTTGGTAAGGCCACTTTATTTTTACATCATTTTTTATAAACTAATGGTCTGTAAAATAGTTTGCCAAGTTACTATAGAAATATTTGGAATATCTCAAATACTGATATTACACTTCATTATAGATATATTTCTCTCAGAGGGAAGTACAGTGTTGGTAGATCTGGAGCAACCGATTCCTCCAAACCATTCCAAGCAACAGGCCACCATTATTATTGTTTACCTGTTACCGTTCAATGGCATATTTTGGAGGAATCAATGCTCTCTAATGAACCAAAAATATACCATCCCCTTTATATCATGGTGCCAACAATTTTCCACAAGAGTTGGCGCTTCCTCAAAACAGGCAATGGACAAGTGGAGATTACAGGGTTTGAGAGTATGATATTAATATGCATGCAGTGCTGGTGAGTGTGTGGGTGTGTGTGTGCCTCAATGGGATAAGATGCTTTTAGGTGCATAAGGTGAAGAACTACTGATATCATACAAACTGTGCCAATAAACGAACTATCTCAATTTATGTGGTATGTATTATGGTAGAAGTTGGATGAATCTGTTTGACTCCAGCTTGTTAACATCAACATCATCATCATCTCTTCATCTTAATGATGTTTGTCCCCTTCATTTATATATATATTTATAGCTCAGTTTTTTTCATCCCTGCTCCCAGAAGTTTATCATCAATGAGTGCGGGGCGTTTGATCTGGTGTGAATAATGAAAGGGAGGTGAAGGCTTTGCGTGTGTGTGTGTGTCGCTCCCAGGCACAACTCGCCAAACTACTGCATTACCCTCCATATTCCAGTTATGCAGCTGTGTGTAATTGATATTCATATATTAGTACACAAATTCGTAAGTTTCATAAAATATACAATAATGTGTTACATCGCTTGGTCACTTTTGTATTGCCTTAGAGGGCTTCCTATGATCTCCCTTCTTCCCTTCCCTCCCCGCTCACTCCATTCTCTCATCCTTTTGAATTAGCCGGGAGAGGGCCATTGGGGGTAGTGGCCACGGGGTCTTTTCAGAGAGCAAGGACTCCTTATTCTACTGATGGCTGGTTTTATGGCCCTGTACGATAATTGTGGAATAGATGGAAATTATTGGGTATAATGCGTATATACTAGAGTGGTCCAATGCTTCTCTTTTTATCGCTAAATTGATCACAATCGGTTTGAGTGAATGTGAATAAGAAAGTTAGTGGAGAGAGAGAGAGAGAGAGAGAGAGAGAGAGAGAGAGAGAGAGAGAGAGAGAGAGAGAGAGAGAGAGAGAGAGTTATATACAGATGCGTGGAGAGAGAGCTTGAGGGAGATGGATAGAAAAAGGTGAAGATAATGAAGAGGAACATTATAGGATGAGGAAGAATAAGCATGACGGGATGAGGGAGAAGGAGTATGAGGGTGAACATTGATGGTGAGGGCTTAAGGAAAAAGAGAAGCAGTGTGAGGGAGATGGTCTGTGATGAGGGATAGTGTGTGTGTAAGGGAGGGGTATGATGAGGAGGGTTAGTGTGTAAGGGAGGGGTATTAGTGTGTGTGTGTGTGTGTGTGTGTGTGTGAGTGTTGGAGGATCAGAGACTGGCTGGGGTGCTACTCGAGTTCTCTGGAGTGATACTCGACTAAGAAGCACCCATTCCCACACAAACCTTAGAAGATGGTCAGTTGAGCCTTTACCTCTCAACCACTAATTTATAAACCATGAATGTGGAAATTCTACGTAATTAAGTCAATAAATGCTCTCTTCTTTGTACACCCTCTATTCCAAACCCAGGCACTTAGACGCTCTCTGAATTTTGACTGGTTGGAATTAGTGTGTGTGTGTGTGTGTATGTGTGTGTGTGTGTGTGTGTAGGTGTGTGAGAGGTAGAGTACAGTTGTTGTCGATGGAAATATGGGCCTCCTTACTGGGTGTTGTTGGGTTCATTTTTGTATGTCACTTCACACACCTTTAATTCACAATTAGTTATTTAATTGGTAGAAGTGAGTTTTTCATAATGGTGAAATGAAGGGGCGAGTGCAGATGTCAAAGTGGTGTTGAACATCTTTTCCCCCTCACTGTGCTCATTAGTGTTCGACCCTCTGCCCTTTGATTCTACAGTTAGGGTACTTGTGTGAAAGAACATAGAGTTTATATATATTTATTTATTTATTTATTTGTTTATTTATTTTTTATACCCCAGATAAGTAAATGATTATCCCATTACTAAAGTGTCTGGCACAGGCATATATATGCTTTTAGGTTAAAACATCACGCATCCAAAAAAGACGAAGGAAGGTTCTCATTCTGTCTATATGACCTTATGTACAGTTATATCAAGATTTCCTTTCTGTCTATAAACCACTTTCCCATGTGTAGTGTTTCATTTTAGCACTACAGTTACTTTTTTTTTTTTTTTTTGTATTTGTGATGATGGGAGCAATTTGCAGGATTACCCCGGCCTTCAGTATCTTTGTAGCATATATATTATACGAAATACAGTTCAGAGCAGTTTTTCCATACATGTGTAATAACATTCATTCATATCCATAATTGTATACGTTTGGTAATAATATGATTAACTATATTTATGATATATTTATGAACCAATTACGGCTAAACTAATTATTAGTCTAGGCTTCCCCCAACTAAAGGAAAGTTGGACAAAAGCAGTATTGAGTCTTTTATGGATCAAAGACGACCCCCAGCATTGAAACGCCTCAGTATTGGTGGGCTGAATATTTCTATAATTAGGGAGAGAAGAGACCAGGACGCCTTTCGTGGTCTCTTTTTCACCGAGGTGTTGTGAAGGAGTGGAGAATGAGGGCTAATTTCGGGACCGGGGTGAATGGGCGCTATTGAGGGTGTGTGAAAAGTGAAATCAATAGAGCGAGTTTAGAACATCTCACGTGTTGTTGTTGTTGTGTATGTGGGAGTATTGTTCACTGGGGGTGTTGTTCTTCTTCCCTTCCTCTCCCTCCCTCCCTCCCTAACCTTTTCTCTCTCCTTCCCTACCCTGTTTTCTCTTTCTTTCTTTCTACTCTGTTTGCCCTCCCATTCCTTTTATTTTTTTTTCTCTCCCTCCTTCCCTTTTCTCTCTCCCTCTCTCTTCGTACTGTAGGTAGAATACACTGCGTCTATATTCACATCATTTACTACTTTGACGTGAAATATAAGAAAACAACAAACACAGACGTAATTGCGTATTTTTATTTACGTGTGTGAAGAGGTTTGTGGTTACGTGCGTGTGTGTTTACGTGTGCGGTTTACCTGCATGTGTGTGTGTGGGTTGGTATTCGTGCGTGCCTGTCTGCGTGTATGCATAACAGGAAAAAAAATACAGTTAACGTAAACAATAGGATCCTCAAGTAATGTGAAGGGTTTGTTTACCTTAAAATGTTCATATTATTCCTTGCCCCTTAATGTTCATGGGCATAATACATTCTGATACAGTACGAGTAAATTTCACGTGTTAATTAATAATAGCTTTGGATGACATGGATTTTCTTATGACCAAATCGTGTCGTTAGGTAAAGCATATTTTGTGTCTGATGGAGGTGGGGGCTGAGAATGGCAATGATGTGAATTAGGTGGATGCGAGTAGAATGGGTGTTTGGGTTACAGTGAGTGGGTGGGAGGTATAGTAGGTGTTGGGGTGACATTCAGTGAGTGGGTGGGAGTGGGAGGGAGGTATAGTAAGTGTTGGGGTGACAGTGAGTGAGTGGGAGGGAGTGGAATGGGTGTGGTTGTGGGATGACAGTGAGTGGAGTGGTAGGGAGGTAGGGTGAGTGTTAGGGTAACAGTGAGTGGAGTGGAAAGAAGACAGAGTAAGTGTTCGGGCTGACAGGGTGTGGAGTGTGAGGGAGGTAGGCTAACACCCGTAGTTTTAAAAAAATTGAAGGCCCTTACTGGAGCTCTATGAATTCTCCAAACTACTCTAGGAAACAGATTCCCTATTAGAAACACTGAAGCGTTTTGTGGCCTGGATTATTTGAAGGGTTCATAGAGCTCCAGTAAGGGCCCTCAATTTTTTTTAAACTACCGGCCTTAGTAAGTGTTGGGGTGAAAGTGAGGTAGGGTATGTGTTGGGGTGATAGTGAGTGGAGTGGGAGGGAGGTAGGGTAAATGTTGGGGTGATAGTGAGTGGAGTGGGAGGGAGGTAGGGTAAGTATTGGGGTGATAGTGAGTGGGTGGGAGTTTAGTAGGAGTGATTGAGAGAAGGAGGAGGGAGGGGGCACTGTTGGTTACGACGGGCCAAGAGAGTGTTCCCACCAGCCTCACCCCAGGAGGTCACTGAGAAGCTTTGTTCAACCCAGGAAATGTCCCTCTCCCGACCAATCACGCCCAATACAAAGAAGGTACAATTTCAGCCGTTCTCATCACGGAACTCCGAACGCCATAGCCTTCGTTAATTCATCCTGGCTGGGTTTCGAAGCTCACTGTTGGTTATTTGTTGTGTGTTTCGTTTTTCCATCCGACCATTTACGTCCAGTGCAAAGAAGGAACATTTTTCAGTCGTTTTCAATCCTCATCATAGAACGGCATATCCTTTTCTCAGTCAGTGTGTACAATCCTTTGGTGGTCTGTTTTGTGGCATAGATTGGATAAATTGATTGAAAGCTGTAAACTATGGAGATACGATTTCCTCATGTCTTGACAGTTTGTAATGTATTGCTCCAACCCTGTATTGATGTGTCGAGAAATGTTCTGTGTTGTCAGTGACTTCCAGTTATAGTGTAATTCTTAAAAAAAAAAAAAAAAAAAAAAAACTGCATTTGTAGGTATTAGTTGAAAGTTTTTGGCTCGCTTTTGGTCCCGAGTTAGTCACGTTTAACTCTTCAAGAATTCCCTCTCTTGTCTCCTTCAAAATTTGTTGTTCATCCTCTTTGCCTCCTCGAGCGGCATATATCACATATTTCTTGCATTTTAATAGTATTCATTTTCATATTAAATTTTCATGTAAGGCCCACTACAAGACAGGTCTAGAACAATTCCAGTCTTGAACAATTCTGTTGTAGGAAATCTGGAGCAATTATTTTGAAGAGATAGCGGCCACAACACACACAGAATTCCCTAACAGCCACAGTCCTACACAACCATATTGAAGGAAATCCAGTTTGCGAGGTAATGGTGGTGGCAACAACTGTCCATGCAACAAAGCCGGAGTGAGGCCGCCAACAAAGGCCAGATGATGGCTGCAATGGCCGCAGATTGACTGGCAGATCTGACGCGGATGGGGGCCCTAATTGCAGTGGGAATATCAGATGGAGCGGGCAGAGGTGCGGGCCGGGATGGGGCGGGGTGGGGCCGGGTTGGGGCGGGGGGACTCTCACTCGGGTTACCTTGCCATGGGGTGGGTGCCTCTTTGTCTTGGATACAGCGTGTAATCTTGTAACTTGAGTGTAGCTTTGGAATGACTGGATTCTATACATGGTCATGAAAGCAATAACCAAACTTAAAGTAAGAGTAAATTGTCCCAAATATTCATCTACTTTCACTCGTCCTTATTCGTCTTTACCCCAATGCATGTACTCTTACAGCAAGTGTGATAGTAGGGATATTCTGTCTTATGTGTATTTTTGAAAAAATATATATAATGTACACACACACACACAGATACACACAAGGTCCTATACCACCTCCACCCCACCCCACCCCACCCCAATCTTGTCTTGTCTACACCAAGTTGCCCACAACCTTGAATGGTGCCGAAATCAAAGACTGACCTGGACCTTTCCCCAACTCATCTCCAGAGACACCCTAGCCACATATTTATACTCTTCTGCTTACCATGAAACACTCGATGAAAGATCCTGTTTAGCCTCGGTTGTAACTGGAGATTTGAGGTTGGATGTGTGTTTTTTTTTTTTTTCTGGTTAGGGTGGGTCTGCGCCATAAATGTTTTATGAATGATTTATACCGTGTGTGTAACTGAATATGTTTGACCATAGTTAAAATATGCGTACATGATGGGTGAGATGAGAGATATTTTTAGCAGTGGATATAGGTCGGTGGGGACGAGCGCACACAAAAGAGGTCATTAAATCCTGAAGGGAGAAATAAACTATTGGTATATTAAAATACATTGATTCCTCTAAACTACTGTATATGCAAGGATACAGGACCAGATTAACTAAAATAATGGTGGTCTGTTGCTTGGAATAGTTTGGAGAAGGAATTCGTTGCTCCAGATTTACCAGCAACACTGTACTTCGTCTGATCTAGCTGAATATAATCTGAAAGTATCTTATTGGTATTTATTTATATTCCTGTCAAGAAATGTGAACCCCGAGTATAACGCAACAATAGATACTCTCCCAGTAGTGTACAGTATACCACATGCTTCCCTCCTCATCCCTACACACACACACCACATGCTTCCCTCCTCTTCCTTACACACACGCACTATTCCCTTCTCTTCCTTACACACACACACACACACACACACACACACACACACACACACACACACACACACACACACACACACACACACACAGCACTTCCCAACCCTTCGTAAGCCGATGAGGGATGGATTCCGTGGCAGAGTCTTGCTACCATCCAACCATTAGCCTAGTTTATTCCCTATGTAAAGGATTGAGGACTGCCTAGTGGAAATTCTTTAAGGGGATAGTGTATTTTTGGTATAATGGAGCGCCTTGATTCCTCCAAAGTATGCCAGGAAACAGAACCAGATAAACAAAAACAATGGTGGCCTGCTGCTTGAAATAGTTTGGAGTTATCAGTTGCTCCAGATTTACCAATACTGGACTACCCACTTCAGAGTTACATGTGCAGGGGAACCACTGAAATACAAATCGTAGCAGCTACTGTAGTTATAATGTGTTGTGTATTAATGGTTCCCAGTGTATGTATATAAGGTTTGCAAGTCATCGTGCATATTTTTAATACGATATAATATTATATGTTTGTATATATAAGTTAGGACCAAGAACGGTATAATATTTGCAGATATATTTACTGATATATTAATATTATGCAGGATGTGTGGGATGAAGAGGAGTAGTAGAATTGGTACCGTAATGATCATTGTGGGAGAGGAATGAGGGTGGAAGGGAGGGAGGGGAGGAGAAACCTTATCCTACCTCCAGATGCTCTTGAATTCATTCATCTCTGCTGGACCTACATTCATGGTCCCTGCATCTCCTCCCTCTCATCATTCTCCCTTTTCTCTCCCTCCCTCTGTCTACTCCCTTCTCCCTCCCTTCCTATTTCTACTCTTCTCCCTCCTTTCCTATTTCTACTCTTCTCCCTCCCTTCGTATTTCTACTCCCTTCTCCCTCCCTTCCTATTTATACTCTTCTCCCTTCTATCCTATTTATACTCTTCTCCCTTCTATCCTATTTCTACTCTTCTCCCTCCCTTCCTATTTCTACTTTTCTCCCTTCCATCCTTTTTCTACTCTTCTCCTTTCTCCCTCCCTTCCCTTTTATACTCTTCTCCCTTTACTCTCCCTTCCTTTTCCTATTCTCATTCTTCCTCCATTCATTTTCATATCCTCTCACTTTTCCTCCTCTCTCTCTTCATCCTTGCCTCCCTTCATCTTCTCCCTCTCATCATCCTCCCTTTTTCTCGCTCCTCTGTTTCCTCCCCTTCTTCCTCCCTTCCATTTCCTACCCTTCTCCTTATTCCTCCCTCCCTTTTCATCATCTCTCTCCTTAGATCGCGTTTATTAAGTACAGAAGATAATGATTATAATTTATTATACTCTACTCCTCTAAAAGAAGCTGGGGAGAAAAGGGAGGAAAAGAGGGTGCATGGGAGAGAAAAGGAACGCATGTACACTCGCAATCTAATATATGTAACCAGGCTTACTTCGAATAGCCTGATCGATTATTAAGGAAGGAATTTGTTGTTGGTAAATTTCTGGAGAGCAAATGATTCTTCCAACCTATTCCAAGCAACAGAACACCATTATTGTTGTTCATCTGGTCCTGTTTCCTGGCATACTTTGGAGGAATCAAGGCACCCCAATGTACCCATAAAGAATTACCTCCTTAAACAAGCTCTAGCAAATATCAAACAGGATGAGCGTTGTAATTGGTTTACTAGTATGTCATGTGATACAAAACTTCAACAAGACCTGGATACACATTTTGTATTGCGAGTGTACTGATAGGGATGAAGAATAGGAAACTGGGAGGCAGAGAAGAAGGAGGAATAGAGGAAAGGAAAATTAGGTAGGGAAGAAGGTAAGAAGAGAACGAGAGAAGAAAGGGTCCTGGCAGAGTAAAGAAGGACTTAGAAGGTGGGAAGATAAGATTGAAGGAGAGAGAAAAAAAATCTTGGAGAAAGGAATGAGATTATATTGAAGGAGGAGAAATGAACTTGGGAGAAAGTGATGAAGAGGAAAATGAAACTAGGAGGAGGAGGAGGAGGAGGACAGGAGGGCTTCGGGGGAGGGAAAGAGAAGTAAAAAGAGGCCGGGAGGGGAAAGGGAGCTAGGGTACAGGGAGAAGAAGAAGAAGAAGAAAGAGGACGGAGAGGGAGGGGTAACTTTGTCAGACGCCGGACTCTATACGGTACTCGCCTCTTGAAAGGAAGGAGCGCTAGATGGACCTTTTGGGTGTAGTGAGAGGGACAAAGGAAGGAGAGAGGAGTATAGGAAATGAAGGGAGGGAGGAAGGTAGACAGGGGAAGGATATAGAAAGAGGGAGAGAGGAGTATAGGAAAGGAAGGTAGACAGTGGAAGGATATAGAAAGAGGGAGAGAGGAGTATAGGAAAGGAAGGGAGGGAGGAAGGTAGACAGGGGAAGGATATAGAAAGAGGGAGAGAGGAGTATAGGAAAGGAAGGGAGGGAGGAAGGCAGACAGGGAAAGGATATAGAAAGAGATAGACAGCGAGAAGAGAAGGAACGAGGGGGAGAGAGACAGAGAGTAGAAGGAATAGCAAAAATTATGAGAATAGTAAGCAAATAAATAGTAAAGAGAGGAAGGGAAGCAGAGAAACAAAAGAGTATAAAATACATGAGGAAGTGGTAAAAGAAAAATGAAAGAAGCAGGAAAGATAAAGATTAAAAAAAAAAATTCAAAATGGAGAAACAAACTAAAGGAAAGAGAGAAAAGAGAAACGAGGGGGATGAGGAAAAGATAAGATAGGGGTTGGGACAATGAGCTTGAAAATGAGGTGCATGAGAGAGAATACAAGAGAGTGAATGAGTGGAGGAGGAGGAATGAAGGAATGGAAAACAAGGCAAGTAATAATAATCAAGGGAGGAAAGAGAAAGAGTTATTACAGTACATGAGGAGAATAATAATTGTACTTGAATATGTGAATTGAATGAGAGAGAGAGAGAGAGAGAGAGAGAGAGAGAGAGAGAGAGAGAGAGAGAGAGAGAGAGAGAGAGAGAGAGAGAGTTACATACATAGAATCACAGACCACAACAGACCTTACGGTCCACACGGGGTGATCTGATTAGAAGGTTACTGGTAGAGAATGAAAATCTCCCCAGTGATAGTCGTAGGTAAGGATAGCAAAGTAGAAGGCTCTCTCCCCACCCTCCAATCCCTCCGGCCTTAGCCGTACTGGAAATAAAGTTAGGAGTCAGAACCTTGTGGAGTTGGTAGAGAAAACTCCACAAGGAAATTTTATAGGAAAGATAGAAAGTAGTTGAAATTTGGCTAACTTGCCACCTGTAATGGGCAAAAAATTATTCATTAGTAAACATCGATAGTCGGGGATTAGATGCAAGGTGTTTATCAAGGCGACGTTTGAAGCTATCTACTGTGTTACATTCTATTACGTTACGGGGAAGCCCATTCCATAAGTTGACGACTCGGTTAAAAAAGAAATTCTTGGATTCATGTGAATTAAAAGATTTACCTATGATTTTACAGCCATTACCTCTCGTGTAGTTTGATTGATCGATATTGAAATATTTGTTGCAGTCCATATTGTCTATGCCTTTGATTATTTTGAATACCTGGATTAAGTCGCCTCTCAATCTACGTTGTGCTAATGGGAATAGATTCAATTTATTTAGCCGCTCTTCATACGTTTTGTTTCTTAGACATGGTATCATTTTAGTAACTCTACGTTGGACTCGTTCCAATTTTACTATATCTTTCTGGTAGTACGGGCACCAGGCTTGGACACAATATTCCATAAGGGGACGGACCAAGGAATTATACAAAGTGAGGATTGTGTCTTTAGACTTATACTCGAATGCTCTGCCAATAAAGCCGATAGTTTTATTTGCTTTCTTAATTACTTCCGTACATTGCTGACTGGGTTTTAGGTTACTTGATATTGTGACCCCTAAGTCTGTCTCTTGATCCACGCTTTTAATTTGATTACCATTTAACGAGTAGTTTGCAATTACGTTACGATGTCCGATATGGAGTACTTTACATTTATCTGCATTGAAGGACATTTGCCAAGTTTTCGCCCAATTCGACAATTTATCGAGATTATCTTGCATTTCTTTAGTTTGTGCGTTAGTGAGTACTGTATTTGCAATTTTAGTGTCATCTGCAAACTTCGATATTATGCATGAGAGACCTTCATCTATGTCGTTTATGTAAACTAGGAAAAGGATTGGGCCTAAAACAGACCCTTGTGGCACCCCGCTCGTAACACCAGTCCAATTAGATGATTTACCATTTATTACCACACGTTGTTTACGGTTTCTTAGCCAGTTCTCTATCCATCTTACGGTGTCGCCTTGGATTCTGTGAGATTTTAATTTAGTTATTAAACGTTTATGGGGAACTTTGTCAAAGGCTTTTTGGAAATCAAGATGAATTATGTCTACTGCTTTACTCTTATCATATTCGTTAAAAATGTCATTTAAAAAGTCTAATAGATTCGTTAGGCAAGAGCGTTTATTGCGGAAACCGTGTTGAGTGTCTCTGAGTAAGTTATTTTCCTCTAAATGATTTGTAAGTTTATCTCGTATGATTGTCTCTAACATTTTGCATACTACTGACGTTAGGCTGATAGGGCGATAATTACTAGGTAAAGATTTACTGCCTTTTTTAAATATTGGTGTTACGTTAGCGAGCTTCCAATCATCAGGTATTGTTCCAGTGTGTAAAGAATAATTAAATAGCAGAGTCAGAGGTTTTACTATTTCGCTTTTAGCTTCCTTTATTACGCGAGGGGAGATCGTGTCAGGCCCAGGTGACTTATTTTCATTTAATTTATCAATACATTTGATTACGTCATTTTCTGTTATGCTGATATTATTTAAAACCTCGGTGTTTTCATTTTGGACTGTTGTTTCAGCTGGTATATCGTTCGGGTTTTCTATAGTAAAGACTGATGCAAAGAAAGTATTTAGGATACTACTCATTCGCTCTTCATCTGTCGTAAAGTCCCCATTTTCATCAAGAATTGGACCGATAGTTGACGTAAGTACTTTCTTTTGTCGAATATAACTGTAGAACTCTTTCGGGTTTGTCTTACTCTGATTTGCAACGTGTTTTTCAATTTCCTTTTTACTCTGTTTGATTAACTTTTTGGCTTTTCTTCGTAAGTCTGTAAACTTGGCACGGTCGTCATTATTGGCTGTGATTTTTACTTTATTATGGGCGTTCTTTTTGGCTCGTAAACAGTCGGCTATATCTTTACTCCACCACTTGGGCTTTAAATTTTGTGCTGAACGTCGGTTTTTTAATGGTATGCTATCCCTGACCGCTTTTGTGTACGCATTAGTGAAAAAGTTCCATTGTGTATTTATGTCAATAGTGTCTCGCAGACATTTCCAGTCGGTTTCTTTTAGTATCGCTCTGAGTTGGTTGAAATTGGCTTTTCTAAAATCGGGGATTTTTTCGTAGCTGTACTTTATGTCGCTTTTGTTAAAATTTATACTGAAAGTTATTATGCGGTGGTCGCTATTGGTAAATTCTTCACCTACGTTAGTATTCTCTATCATGTCTTCGTTTGTTGCAAATACTAGGTCAAGAACATTATTTCCGCGAGTTGGGCTGTTGACAAATTGGATAACAGAGAGAGAGAGAGAGAGAGAGAGAGAGAGAGAGAGAGAGAGAGAGAGAGAGATTGTATATAGTTGAATGCGTAAATTGAGAGAGAGAGAGAGAGAGAGAGAGAGAGATTGAGATTGATTTAATAATATGAAGATTAAAAAAAAAATTGAGAGAGAGGGCAAAAAGATTATGGAGCAAAGCAGGAACGAAGAATTATGAAAAAGGAATAAAAGAGATAGAAGATAAGACTGAGTGGAGGGAGGGAGGGAGGGTTTGGGGGAAGTATGGTGGTGGTGGTGGTGGGGCGGTGGGGGGTTGAGGGGTCCATGGTGTTGCTCACATCAAATTTTATATAAGGGTCTGAAATTTGGCACATACTGTATATTATTTTGTATAGATATTTTCTTTTTGTGCTTTTTTTTTACATAATGTTAATGATTGGAAACTTAAATTAATATGTTTTGGGAGAGAGTATACATAGTTTCTTTTCTTATAGGTGTGTGGAAATGATATTATTAATAACCAAATTTTGTCCCCTGAGTGACAGCAAGTGATGAGTCAGAATGGGAGAGGGAGGGGCGGGGAAGAGGGGGTGAGCGAGGGTCGGAAGGGAGGGAAAGAGGGGGGAGGGGCAGAAGGGAAAGAGGAGCTGTAGGGAGGGGGGGTATGGGGGAGGGACATAATGAAAGGAGGTCGGGACAGAGAGACAGAAAAGAGGAGGGACAGAGGGAAAGAAGGGAGGGTGGGGGAGAGGGGGGAAGGAGGGAGGGTGGGGGAGAGAGGGGGGAAGAAGGGAGGGTGGGGGAGAGGGGGGAAAGAAGGGAGGGAGGGTGGTAGTTTCTCCCGGCATCAGCTGTGACAGTTGCCATTGACAGCTCTCGGAGGGGGGGGGGGGGAGGGGGGAGGGATTTAGAGGGGGGACGAGGTAGGGGGTCAGGGGGTAGGATAACAGGGGTGATACGCTCCCTTTGTATGTGTGAGAGGCGACCCTTACCCCTCCCTCCTTACCCATGTACTCTTTCCCATTCTATCTATCTTTTCGTCTTAACCATATTATTCTCTCTCTTTACACTTTATATCATTTCCTCCTTCCTTCCTTACAGTCCCTTCACACCCCCTGGCATTCCCACCTTTTCCATTAATTTCTTCCACTTTCCCTTCCTTTCTCCCTCCTTCCCTTCCTTTCTCCCTCCTTCCCTTCCTTTCTCCCTCCTTCCCTTCCTTTCTCCCTCCTTCCCTTCCTTTCTCCCTCCTTCCCTTCCTTTCTCCCTCCTTCCCTTCCTTTCTCCCTCCTTCCCTTCCTTTCTCCCACCTTCCCTTGTAACCACTTTCTCATCTCATTCACTAACTTTCATATTTACTCGTACGTGATTATCAAACCCAAATACCTTATCATTGTATGTATGTACGTATAGATGTGCGCAGATGACTCGAGGCCACCTCATTCACCAATATGATGAATGAGGTGGCCTCGAGTCAACTGCGCGCCACTGTACCTCTTTGCACCCACTATATAACCAAGCTCAAATCTGTACCCCAACATTGTCCTCGTCATTACCCACCCACTGTATTATTCCAGGGCTGTTGTTGCCTGTTCCTCCTTTGTATTCAGATCTGTACCTATTCATTTGTCCCCTCCTTTCAGCTATTGTAGTTTGCACTTGTACTCTATCCCAGTCCCTCTCTTCACCTACTGTATCGTCCGTAACATATGTTTGTACTTTACCACTTTTCACCACATCACATCTGTAGCCTACCCCGGCACTGGCCCTTTCACTCACTGTAATACACACACACACACACACACACACATTTTTACCCAATCATCGTATTTTTTTCACCCATTTTTTTTTATAAACCTTCCTCCTCCCCCCTTCGCAATGCCCCTTAAAAATGAACTCATAAATTTAGAAGGGGGAGTGTTGGGTGGGGGTGGGGGGGAGAGGGTTTCGGGTACAGGGTGGGAGTGAGTGAGGGAGGGAAGTGTTGGGGGTTCACAGCTGTGTTTATTTACCTGGGGGGGGGGGGGGAAGGGGGACCACGTGTGTTGGGGAATAAGGAGGGGCCCCATCCGCCACAACACTCACCATGGGGCTGGGTGGGGAAGAGGGGGAGTGGTCATCGAAACTAATGATTGACTTTAATAATACAATGAGGTATATATTATTAGAAATATTAGATAGAATGGCATCATATATATATTGAGTAAGAATATAATATAAGTCAGTCCATAGAGTATTATAAGGAGAGAGAGAGAGAGAGAGAGAGAGAGAGAGAGAGAGAGAGAGAGAGAGAGAGAGAGAGAGAGAGAGAGAGAGAGAGAGAGAGAGTGAGAAGAGAGACTGGTTGAATGGGTATGCGAAGTAAAATGTGTAACTGAAAATTATAAAGTGAGGTCAAAAGTGGATTGAAGAACAGCAAAGGAAAGGGAAATATGATAGAAAGGAGCACAGGTGGGTTGGATAAGAAGGAAGGGGGACGGTGGAGGTGTAAGGGACAGACAAGATTGAAAGAGGAAGGAAAAATATAAGATACAGAAATGGGAGAGGACGAAAAATGTAACAGAAGACGCGAGAAAGGAAGAATATAAGAGAAATAGAAGATAGAGGACGAGAAAAGTAGTAGAAGACGCGAGAAAGGAAGAAAATAAGAGAAATAGAAGAAGGGAGAGGACGAGAAAAGTTGTATAGAAAGACGCGAGAAAGGAAGAATAAAAGAGAAACAGAGGAAGGGAGAGAAAACTAACAAGAGAGAGAAAGAGAGAGAGAGAGGGAGGGAGTAAAGCGAGCGATAATGAGCGAAAATAAAATGGAGATTGGTCGGGAGGGAAAAGGGGAGAGAGAGGGAAAGAGAGAAAGAGAGAGGGAGGGAGAGAGAGAGAAAGAGAGAGGGAGAGAGAGAAAGGGAAAGAGAGAGAGAGAAAAAAAAGATAGGGAGGGAGGGAGAGAGAGGGAGAAAGAGAGAGAGAGAGAGAAAGAGAGAGAGAGAGAGAAAAAGAGAGAGAGAGAAAGAGAGAAAGAGGGATGGAGGGAGATAGAGAGATGAGGGCTAATCCTTGTGTAGAATGGGGAGGGAGGATCACTGCCGCCATTACCATGAGGCCCAAGGATCACTGTTACGGATACCCACCAATGCACAGCTGGGGATGGCGACGGATAACCTCTGTGTGTGTGTGTGTGTGTGTGTTCTTGTGCGTTTTTGTGTATGTGTGTGTATTCTTGTGTGTGTGTGTGTGTGTGTGTGTGTGTGTGTGTGTGTGTGTGTGTGTGTGTGTGTGTGTGTGTGTGTGTGTGTGTGTGTATGTGTGTGTATTCTTGTGAGCTTTTGTGTGTGTGTGTGTGTGAGAGAGAGAGAGAGTGAGAGAGAGAGAGAGAGAGAGAGAGAGAGAAAGCAAGCTGGCCAAAGGGAAGGGGAGGGGGCGAGGCTGTAATTAGAAGGGGGGCGCAGACAGGGGGCAGGGGTAGGCAGGAGGGAGGAAGGCAGGCGGTTGCAGGGGAGGAGAGAGAGAGAGAGAGAGAGAGAGAGAGAGAGAGAGAGAGAGAGAGAGAGAGAGAGAGAGAGAGAGAGAGAGAGAGAGAGATATTGAGGCTATAATTAGAAGTAGGACACATACAGGGAGACTGGAGTGAGAGGTATTTATTTTGAAGGGAGCACAGGCAGGGGGTTGGTGGCAGGGGGTGACAGGGGAACATGTAATTTGAATGAGACACAAAGATGGAACAGGGGAAGGCAGGCGATGGCAGGGGGCAGAGGAAGGCAAGCTGGGGTGAGGATTTAATTTGAAGGGAACACAGTCAGGCGGCAAGGGAAGGGAAAGGGAAAGGGAGACGGAAGCAGGGGGGGGGGGTGTTGGTGACTGTAATATGAAGGGGGCACAATGAGGAGGAGAAAGAGAGAGAGAGAGAGGCAGTGGGGAAAGGGTGACTGTCATTTAAAGGGGGTACAAGCAGGAGGTAAGAGAAAGGAAAGGGAGAAGGAGGCAGGGGGGAGGGAAGGGTGACTGTAATTTGAAGGGTGCACAAGCAGGAGGCAAGAGAAGAACAGAAGGCACTGGTAGCGGAAATCAAGCAGTAGATGTGTGTAATCAGAAGGGGAACGCAGGCAGGGGATAGAGGAACACGAGCAAGAGGAGAGAAGGCTGTTCTTCGAAGGAGGAGGCCCAAGTAGGGGAAAGGGGATCTAGAACCGAGGCAGTTTCCAGACTGTTGATGGTTGGTAAACAGACAGGAGGCGGTAAATAGGCAGGAGGTAGCAGCCAAACAGAAGATGGTATAAGGATGGCAAATGGTTAACGGATAGAAGAAGGATAACATATATTAAAGTTAATTATATATATTAAAGATTGACGGCCATAGAGCCAATAGGACGATTTCTGGTAGAGTGGAATTAGAGAAATGAAATGAATGATAGACAGAAAAGAGGTAGACAGGAGTACACAGGCCAAGACATGGTAGCTGTAGGCATGCGTGGGAAGACATGCAGATAGGGGAAGGCAGTACAAGCACAAGCAAGCAAGGGGCACGCTGATTGAGTATAGTATAGAGAGACAGGAAGACACAGAAGGCGGAGTAATAGGAAAAGGAAGGCATTAATACGAGGAATGCAGGCTTGTTTAGCAGAGGGGTAGGCAGGCAGTGAAGCAGAGAGAGAGAGAGAGAGAGGAAGGTAATGTAAGCTGGTTAGTGGAGGGAGACAGGGTAGAAGATTTCTGGCAGTCATAGACAGAAAGGATGGCAGATATAGTAGTTTGTGGAAGGCGGAGGACAGGCAGACAGGCAGAGAGGCAGGGGTGGTAAGCACTCATGAGGAAGGAAAGTCAGTATTGAAAGAGAGGGATGGAGAGGCAGGGAGCTGAACTGGAGAGGAGGGAAGACTGTGTGAGTAGCAAAGATGGGATGATGAAGATGTGGTGCTTGAGGCTGCGAGGGAGGAGAGTATGGGAAAGGAGTGAGTGAGTGAGTGAGTCTGGAAAGTTTGGGAGAAGTTTGATGCGAAAGGAGAGTATCGGTTGGGTGTGAGAGGGGTTGGTGTGATTGGAGAGTGAGAGAGAGAGGAATGTAGTAACGTCTATTGTATACTTGGAAAGCAGAGAGGTACGAAATCAGAATAGACATTGTGATTTGAAATGTAATATTTAATAGGAAGAAATACTAATAAAAAGAAAGAAAATGATAGAAAGATGGATGTTAGAAACTTTAGTAAGTATGTTTATGAGACTAAGGTAAAAGATGGAAAATAATATTACAAGCCTTGAGAAGAATTGGAAAGAATTTAACGAGAATATCATTGACAGAATTAAATTGAATAACGAGACGGGGGAAGAATAAAAATAACATTGATTTTTATAGATAGGAATTACCCCAAGAAATGAACTGAAGGACGTTATAATAATAAAGAATTCATATGATCAATATATAACAAATTAAACTAAAGGAAATTATGGAAGTTTTGAGCTAAAAAAAAAAACACACAACTAAAACAAAGCTAGAGGGGAAAAAATAGCTAAATAAAATTACAGACTAAAAATTAGCTATTGGAGATGACGGCAGTGACTAAAAAAAAACTTGATCCAATGGGAATGAGAGTAGAAATGAAGCAAATGAAACTACCCAAGAAGTGACCAAAGGGAAAACACGGAGGAGGAAGTTAGGCTACTGTATTGGAGGCAAAACTTGTGTGGGGGAAACAAGGACCTGCTAGAGCATTGGAAGGCCCCGAGGAGGTGAAGGTACAACACGGCACAGCACTACAGAACACAACACAACACAACACTGCACAGCATAAAACAATACAACACTGCACAGTACAACACAGCATAAAACAACACAACAAAACACAGCAAACCACAACACAGCACAACCCAGCAAAACACAACACAGCACAACACAGCACAGCACAACACAACACACCACAACACACCATTGCACAACACACTACAACACACCATTGCACAACAACACATCACAACACAGGGTATCGAAAAAAAGTCTGGTGTTATGGGTGTGTGCTTTATTTTATTATTATTATTTTTAAGCTGTGTTGTGTTGTGTTTGTGTGTTTTTAATCAAACTGTGAGTTGTGTGTGTGTGTGTGTGTGTTTAATTTAGCTGTGTTGAGTTGTATTTGTGTGTGTGGGGTGGGGGGGGGCGAGGAGAGGGTTAGGGGAGGTAGCAGATAGGGAGGTACTGGATGTGTAACTTATGTATGTGTGTTTGTGACGTTAGGGGAAGGGAGTCAGCGATGGGGTGAGAGGGGAGGCACATGGAGAGAGAGACAAGATGGCGTACGTGTCTTTGGTAGGGGGTAGAGAGATGGGGCGAGAGGGGATGGACACAAGGTAGATAGGATGGGAGAGGATCTAGGCCAATGAAGTTGATTTAACCACGAATAAAAAAAAAATGTCCTTCCTTGCCTATATGGTTGGATAGTCTCAATGCTCATAGGTACCTAAACCCTCGACTCTTTTCTTAAAAAACGATGTATATAATGATGTAAAGGATATGGGAAAATGGACGAGCAAGGGGAAATGGATGTGGTCAAGGGAAATGGGAGGACGGGCTTGGTTAGGGGAATATAAGGGGAAGGGGATTTGGTTGTGGAGGGGAGAGGGGTGTGGCTGTGGGGACTAGGTGAAGGGGGCGCCGGGCTGGTCAAGGAGTGTGTGTGTGTGTGTGGGGGGGACTGGTAGCACAAAAGGACCCCCAGACAGTGTTACTCTCTCTCTCCCTTTCCCATGTTCCCACCCTAGCTAGCTCTCTCTCTCTCTCTCTCTCTCTCTCTCTCTCTCTCTCTCTCTCTCTCTCTCTCTCTCTCTCGTTGGCCAGTATCACCCTACGGCACTACGACTACTACAATGTCTCGGCCTACTCTATATATATGGAAAGTTTATTTTATCCATAGAAATGTATTCTGTATTATTAATCTTAACTTTATGGATTCCGATAGACACACAGACTAGAAACTTTTGTGAAAATCGACAAACGTATACGTGACATGTATAATATTTGATTTTTAAATGATTCACTCGTCTGGTGATTTTGTCTGCAATGAAATGTACAGTTCTTTAAGGGGTTTTGGATCTCCCTTTCATTCCTTCAGCTGTCCCTCCTTCCCTTGTATTCCATTTTTGCTTGCAGCCTTTCCGTCTCTCAATGTCCTTCTCCCTTGTGTTATAGGAACTTCCAGGCCTAGAGCGATGTTCTTTCATCTTGCATTCACTATTCTTATGGTGATTTATAATACTTAAGCTGTACCGTTATTTAAAGTATATGTCATGGGTCGTCTTAATCTTTATTCATCTGTTGATTCATGATATTAGATGTCATGGGAAGTCTTCAGTCACTGAGAAACGTTCAGACGTCCGAATCCTGAGTGACAAGCCTTAGAGTATTAATCTAGGCGGTATCAATGCAGATAAGTATTTGCCTTGGAGAGATCGCTATCGGCCACGTGTGAATAATAGCCTCTAGATTAATCATTTGGTGCACGTGCAACATGTAATTTGTTTTGCAACCTTGGAAGAAGGAGAATTAAAGGGGACGGGAATGAAAAGTAGAGATCAGAGGAGGAAACGGAGAGAAAGAAGAAGAAGAGGAAGCCCGAAAGAGTAGGAAAAGGAGGTTTGGATAGGAGGACGAGAAAACAGCTATAGGAGAACAGGTAGAGGAATAGTAGGAGAGAGAGGGGCCCTGGAGAAGAAACAGAATGAGGAGGGTTGATGGGACAGTTTGGTTGGGGGTGCTAGATGATGGGAGGGATGGGGTGAGGGTGGTAGTTGAAGGGAGGGATGGGGTGAGGGTGGTAGTTGAAGGGAGTGATGGGGTGAGGGTGGTAGTTGATGGGAGAGTTGGGTGGGGGTGGTAGTTGTTGAGGGGGAAGGATGGGGTAGGGGTACTAGATGATGGGAGGGTTGGGTGAGGGTGGTAGTTGAGGGTGAAGGAAGGAAGGGAGGGTGGTGGCTGCTCGGTGTATTGGGTGGAGTGGAGGGAATGGAGTGGCCAGCGGGGGGTGTCAGGGTGGAGGGGCAATGGGCGTGAGAACCCCTGGCGCTGTGAGTGTGACGGCTGGCTGGGAGGAGGAGGAGGAGGAGGACCAGGGAGGGGGCGGCGGCGGCGGCGGAGGGAGGGTGAGACGGAGAGTGAAAGAGATGGTGGGAGAGAAAAGGGATAGATAGATGTACGGTGAAAGAGAAGAGATAGAGGAACGGAGGTGGGAAGGAGATATGGTGATGTATATAATATGAGAGAGAGAGAGAGAGAGAGAGAGAGAGAGAGAGAGAGAGAGAGTGAGAGAGAGAGAGAGAGAGAGAGAGAGAGAGAGAGAAAGGGAGAGAGAGAGAGTCACCATTGAGGAAGGAGGTGATACAGTACAATGGAAATAGAGGAGGGGACTGTACATAAATAGAGTAAAGGAAAAGATGTGAAGCAGAGGAAATAAAGAAGAGAAGGGGGAGTTGGAGAGCTGTGAAGTGAGTGGCCGAGGGAAAACAGGAACAGGTGAAAGGAAAGGTGAACAATGGAGAAAGATAGAAGGAGAAAGGGGGTAAAAATCGGTGAAAAAAGAAAGGCAAGAGAGAGAAGGAGTTTGAAGATTGAAGAAGAAAGAGAGAGAGAGAGGTGGTGGTGGATAGGGGGGGGGGGGGGCATTTTCCCTCCCTGTATATTACCGCTTTTTTTTTGGTACATTGGAGTGCCATGATTCTTTTAAAGTATGCTATAGGAAACAGGACCAGAAGAGCAAAAATAATAGTGTTCCGTTGCTTGGAATAGTTAGGAGGATTCGATTGCTCCAGATTTACCAACACAAAACTTTCCCCCTTATGTTAATATATGGTGTGAAGTTTGTCCAGATAAACACTTTAAAACATGGTGCCTGACCACGTGTTGTCTCGGTAGGGTTTGGTAGGCTTAGTTAGACGTTGGTGGTGGTGGTAATGGTAATCAGCAAATCCTTCCTTCCCTCCCTTACCTTGTCCTTCCCTCCCTTACCTTGTCCTTCCCTCCCTTACCTTGTCCTTCCCTCATCCATCCTTCTCTTTTCATCCTTCTCACCATTCTTTTTTTTTCACACCATCCTTCTCTTTCACACCATCCTTGTCTTCCCTCACCCTGGCACCCATCCTTCTCTTTTCATACAACAATTCTCTTCCCTCATTTATCTTTTTCTTTCACACCATCCTCGCTTTCCCACGCCCATCCTTCTCTACCCTCACCCATCCTTCCCTTCCCTCACCCATCCTTGTCTTCCTTTACCCATCCTTCTCTTCCCCTCCTTCCCTTCCCTCACCCATCCCTCCCTAGCCTTACCCTTGCCTCTGTTTCCTGCTTCCATCTACAAGTTAATGATTCTACCCCTGCCGAGCTTCAAGTGAGTACCATCCCTCCCAACATGTCAACCTCCATCTGTTGTCACTTCTCTCTCTCTCTCTCTCTCTCTCTCTCTCTCTCTCTCTCTCTCTCTCTCTCTCTCTCCTCTCTCTCTCTCTCTCGTTGCACACTTCCTATTTCATATTGAAACGTGAGACTCGTACTGTTGCGATAAACATTATTATATGACTTTTCAAGGACTGGACTACTATTTATATGTAATATATTGTGTTATAGTCTTAGTCGAGCGGAAAGAGACTATGTACTCCTGACTAGCCTTTTAAGATTATATGCAAGTATAATGCCTTCATGTTTAGTAGGGTCTATCAGATAATTAATTTCGTCCCACGTTAGACAATATAATGCTTTGCTGTGTACCATGAAACAGAGAGAGCATTACTGGATGCCCCTTTATTCTCTCTCGTGGGTATTATTTCCCTCAGATACGTAATACCATCTAATGCTTCCCGAAATAAACCGAAACTTGCATCACCGATCATGAGAATGTTAAATTTTACTGACTAGACTTTCATATGATGTCAATACCAGTCATGTCCTTCTGGAGTTTATATATTGTATGATAATTGTTAACATCATGTTGAGTTTTATATCATCATTAATCATTAAGCCTTGGTGTTAATAAGCAGGTATATCCAAGAGGGTGTCGTTGTGGAAAGACAGCGATGAACATTTGCCTGTAATGTATGCCAGCGTCAGTTCTAGCTAACGTGGTCTCCCCTGCAAAGACTTGGATTTTCTATGTTGGTCCTACTGGCCGTCTCGGAGCTAGGCTGGCTGAGGCGGGCACTTCAAAGCTCACCCAGGAGTACTTAACCCATATTTATACTGTATATATAAATACTCTACTGTAAACACCATTGAATAACTACTGGTGTATATCTGGTGCGATACTTTCTAACACCTCAGACGATGGATACTGACTGAAGATTAGTTTGTTTATTCACGGCATCATTTATAGAATCAATCAGACCACTCGTGCTCCATAATTTTTGTATTTTTATTTATGTAGTTATTATTATTATCGTGTGTATGTATTGTGGTATTTTCTTACTTGACGGTACGTGGTGCACTGAAAGAACATTTTGGACGCAAGTAGTTCATTTTCAGTGATGGATGGTGAAGCTACGGGCTATAGATGATATTTTTTTATATTATAGTAGGGTAAGGATGGACTGGAATACACTCACGACGGACAGAGAGGGATGTGTAGGATTTTAGGAAAGGACTGTTAGGAAATGGCTGTTAACAATGGTAATACAATTTTGCTTTGAATGGTGAGGTGGAAAAGAAAACATGAGGTGATGAAATGATGTGAGGTGAGAAAAAGAATTACTGGGTTGAAAATGAGATGAAGATGAATGGTGAGGTGGAAAAGATCATATGAAAATGACATGAGTTAAGAGAAACAAAAAATAGTGGGTTGAAAATGAGATGAAGATGTATGGTGAGGTGAGGAAGATGATATTATTCAGATGACGAGATTATAAAACAAAAATGGGTATTGTTTTGAATATATGGTGAAGATGACAGTTGAGAGGAAAGAGATTATAAAAAAAAAAATGAGATGAAGATGAAGATGAAGATGAAGGGAGAGGTGAGGAAGAAGATGATAATTATGAAGATGACAAGGTGAGAAAGCAAAAATGAGTATTATTTTGAATACGTGGTGAAGATGACAGGTGAGGTGATGAATATGACACAGAGAGGAGGGAGGTGGACAGAGAGAGGGGAGAGTAACGTGATGACACTGACCACCTGAGGCTGACGTTAATGGTCATCTCACCTCTCTCTCTCTCTCACTCTCTCTCTCTCTCTCTCTCTCTCTCTCTCTCTCTCTCTCTCTCTCTCTCTCTCTCTCTCTCTCTCTCTCTCTCTCTCTCTCTCTCTCTCTCTCTCTCTCTCTCTCTCTCTGTGTGTGTGTGTGTGTGTGTGTGTGTGTGTGTATGTGTGGGGGGCGTCTATCGTAGTGTTAGTTTCAGTTATTTACTCCCACAAAGCTTCATTGTTTATTTACCCAACCTGTACAGTCACGACCAAAAGTCAAGCATCGAGTGAAAGACAGTGAGCCAATCGAATGAATCTTATGAATCAACATTATAGACACCAAAAGCTATAGATTTATAAATTACACATCATATTTAGAGACAGATTCATTTCAAGGTGGTGAAGGATCTTTTGACTGTGACTGTACATGAAGTTTGGTTGCCTCAGTATATGTGAAAACTCGATCGTTCTTAATATACTGTAGACTACCAATCATAACATAAAGGACAATAAGTATAAATATATATGTGTTTACTGTATGTATGTATGTATGGGGTAACTGTAAATGGGTATAAAGGCGTCTAGTCCCTGTGTGGCATGTTTGAAAAACATATGGAAAGAAAGGGCAAGAAGAATGTTGAACGAGGAGGAAGAGATGAGAAGAAAAAAATAGGGATAAAAAATGTGGAGGAAAGGAGAACAAGGCGGAAAGAATGAAGAGGGAGAAAGATAAAAATGCGAGGAAAATATATTGGAAGAAGACGGCGAATGAGAGAGAGGGGAAGAAGAAGGGGAAAGGGAAGAGTGAGAGAGACATCTTTGTTGTGTATAGGGAAGGAGGAATGGAGAGGAGAAAAGGAGAGGGGAGAAGGGATAACCAGAGGACGTAAGGAAGGGGAATTAGGGAATGGGAAAAAGAGAATAAGGATAGCAGGAGGCTTCTTGAGTAGATGGAGGTAGAGAAAGGAACAGGAGAAAGATAGATATATGGGTAGAAGGGAAATAGGAGAAAGAAGAAAAGGGAAAGGTGTAGAAAATGGCTAGATGGAAGGGAAAGGATGGAGATAAGTGTATAGAAAGAAGAGAAAAAAAATGGAGAAAAAGTAAGTGAAAAAAACCCTAAATGGAAGGAAACGAGGGAGATATCTGTGTTGTTACTATAAGGGGGTGAGGAAGAGAGAGAAAAGTGATGTACTGTTAAACGAGAATGTAAATAACGGAGGAAAAACGTAAGGGATTAAATGGAGGGGGAGGAGGAGGAGAGGTATGATAAAAAGTAAACTACTCGTAATTGGGAAGGAAAGAAAAAGAACAAGCGTGAAGAGGGGGATGAAATGAAGGAAGGGAGGGAGGGAGGGAGGGAAGGTGTTTTGTATAGGGGGAGTGAAGAAAGGAAAGGGAAAGAAGAGGGAGAGAGGGGATAGAGGTGTTTTGTGTGAGAGGAGTGAAGAAAGGAAAGGGAAAGAAGAGGGAGAGAGGGGATAGAGCGAAATATTCATAAATGGGAAGGAAATTTGAGGTAAAAACGTGGGGGGAGAATTTTGGGGTTGGAAAGGAGGAAGAAGGATGAGGGAGACTAAATGAACGAGGTGTTGGAAGTGGAAAGGAAAAAGAGAAAATAGACAGACAGCATTGAGGAAAAGGAAGGAAGGAAGAGAAGAGAAGAGGAGGCAGGCATCATTGTGTAAATGAAGGAAAGAAGGAAGGAGGAGAGAAGAAGAGGGAAACATCATTGTGTAAAGAAAGGAAGAAAGGAAGGAGGAGAGAAGAAGAGGCAGGAATCATTGTGTAAAGAAAGGAAGGAAGGAAGAGGGAGGGAAGAGGGAAACATCATTGTGTAAAGGAAGGAAGGAAGGAAGGAAGGACACCAAGAGTAACATGTACCCACCCTCGGCCCTCCATTATATCTCGCCTCAGGCTAGTCCAGTTCACAACATTTTTTTTATATATATATTTTGTGTATTTTTTTTTCCAAGACTGGGGGATGGGGTGGTTGTGGGTGGGGGTGGGGGGGTTATTGATGGAGGGTGGATGTGAAGGGATGAGGAGTAATTGTGGGTGAAGGTGGTGGTGGTGGTGATGAGGGGAGATTATGAATGTCTGGTGGTGATGGTGATGGTGGGGAGGGATTGTGGTTGGTGGTGATTGAGAGAGATTGTGGTTGGTGGTGATGGAGGAGGATTGTGATTGGTGGTGATGGAGAGGGGTTGTGATTGGTGGTGGTGATGGTGGAGATTATGGTTGATTATCGTATCATATTCCCTCACTTTCCTCACTTTTTTTTCTTATCTCCATATTCTTATATCTGCTGGTCCCACTCGCTTATTCCTTCCCTTCTCTTCACCTCTTCCTATTCTCCCTGTCAAAGATTTTCTCACCTTCACATCTGTTATAAATATGAGAGAGAGAAAAAGAGAGAGAGAGAGAATGAAGGGGGAAGGAAGAGAAAGAGAGAATGAAAATGAAGGAGAGAGAGAGAGAGAGAGAGAGAGAGAGAGAGAGAGAGAGAGAGAGAGAGAGAGAGGGGAGAAGCTATACTCACCACCCCCATCCAGCCAGCCATCCAGCCAGTCTGAGATAATGATGATCCTCTAATTATATTATTGGCTCCCCTGAACCCCTCACCCGTCTTCTTCTTTCACAGGTAATCCCGAGTAAGAGGGGAGGAACATGATGAGGAAGGGAGGGAGAGGAGAGGGAGGTACTGTATAGAGTGACGCTGAGGGAGGGAAACAATGAGTGAGAGAGGGAGGGAGGGAGGTGGATTGTGGTAGGCAAGTTAGCGGGAGATAATTAAATGGAGGGAATGAGAGAGTGATGGGGAAGTAGACACTGTTAGGGAGGGAATATTTTTTTTTTCACTCTTGTTCTTATTCTCATTCTCTTTCTCTCAATTTTTCTTTGATTCTCTTCTCTTTTCTTTTCTACTTTTCTTCTCTTGTCTTCTAATTTTCTTCTCCTTACCTCTAGCTCTGCTCAAGACATCATTGACAACTCTCCCTTCCCTCTCACCAAACTCCCTTTCCCTCTCACCAAACTCCCCTTCCCTTCCTTTCTCTTCCCTTCCCTTCCCTCGCCTTCCCTTCCCTTCCCTACCCTTCCCTTCCCTTCCTTTCCTTTCCTTTCTCTTCCCTTCCCTCGCCTTCCTTTCCCTTCCCTTCCCTACCCTTCCCTTCCCTTCCCTTCCTTTCTCTTCTCTTCTCTTCTCTTCCCTTCCCTTCCCTTCCCTTCCCTTTCCTTCCCTTCCCTTCCCTTCCCTTCCCTTCCCTACCCTTCCTTTCCCTCCCCTTCCTTTCTCTTCCCTTTTCTCGCTGTGTACTTGCATCCGTGCCTTCATCTCCTCTCTTCCTTTATTCTCCCTTCACACTCCTAAATCACCCCTCAACTTCTCTCTCTCTTTCCCCTCACCGCCAGCACCTTATCTCACACCCTCTCGCCCCTAGGCATTCTCAAGCTTTCCAGAGAGAGAGAGAGAGAGAGAGACAGACAGATAGACAGACAGACAGACAGACAGACAGACAGACAGACAGACAGACAGACAGACAGACACACATACACACACTTCTGTACTGTATATCAAGCCATTCTCCAGTTACTTCAGGTAATTATTAGCAACTCAGACCGTAATGAAGTTTTGTCCTGATTATCATTAATGAGTTTCCTATTTAAATTTCATCAGGCCACCAACACGCTGACTTGTACAAAGAGGGGAGGAGAGAGAAGGAAAAAATGACGAGATGAAGAAAGTGGAGGGAGGTGAGGAAAGGTTGAGGGAGAGAAGCAGGGGAGAGGGTTAGGAAGAAGAGGTGCAGAGGGAAAAAAATGCATGGGTTGAGGTGAAACGAAGAGTGGGAAATAAAAAAAGTGAAAAAAGTTGGGACATGTTATAGGGACGAGGTGTGAGGGAAAGAGTGGGACGGACGAGGGAAAAAAGTGGGACGAGGTGAGAGGGAAGAGAGAGAAAAGGTGAGAAGTGAGCGTGACTAAGTGCACCAAATATACAAGGTGGTGCAGAGGGCGGATGCATAGGGATGTAAAGGGGACGGGAACAACATCAAAGGATCTTAAGAATGGAGATGGGAGGGAGAGAGGGGAGGGGAGGAGTTGAGGTGGTCTGGGTGGAGGGAGAGAGGGAAGAGGAACTGAGGTGGTTAGGGTGGAGGGAGAGAGGGGAGGAGTTGAGGTGGTCTGGGTGGAGAGAGGGGAGAGGAGAGGAACTGAGGTGGTGTGGGTGGAGAAAGGAAATGAGGGAGAAAGGGGAGGAGAGGTGATGTAGGTGGAGAGAGAGAGAGAGAGAGAGAGAGGGAGGGAAGGAAAGGATGGATGCTGACTGGAGGAAAGAGACATGGGGAAAGAAGGAGGGATGGATGCTGGCAGTGGATGGAAGAGAGAGAATATTATTGAGAAAGTGATAAGAAAGATGAGGAGGCTTTCTAAAATGTGTGAAAATAAGAGAGAAGAGCAGAGGGAAAAAAGGTGTTGTTATAAAGGGTTGACTAAGTAGAGGGACGAGTGTAAATAAAGTAGAAAAAAATGCAGTTTGAGTGCCGGAGTTGGTATAGGAAGGAAGGGATGGAGGGAGAAGATAAGTCAGGGATGATGAATAGAAGGAAGGGAGAGTAAGAAGAATATACTCTAGAGGGTTTAGGAAGAGGCGTTAAAGGGAGAGAAATATGAGTGGAAAATGAGAGAGACAGAAGGGAGGGTGTGGGGTGTGGGGTGTGGGGCTGGAGAGTGGAAGTGAAGGGGTAAGAGAGTCGATAATTATACAGTAAGAAAGAACTGTGTGTGTGAGAGAGAAAGAGTGAGAGTGAGTCTGGTTGTCTGAAGGGGTAGTAGAGACAGAGGTGAGGAAGGTTGTTACATTCTTTGATGTCAGTATCCCTTCTCCGGTTCCCCCCCTTCTCACTCACTCTCTCTCTCTCTCTCTGTCTCATATATATATATATATATATATATATATATATATATATATATATATATATATATATATATATATATATATAGGTTATATGAGAAGGAGAGCAATCCATTCATAAATTTATATTTTGTCATTTAAAGAATTTAATAAAACAAAAAAAAGGAAAATAGCCTGCGGTGATGTGGGCAGGACTTTAAAAAAAAAAATGGTTAGGGCGCACCTTCGGGCCCAGTTACTCCCTTTCAATTCTTCATTTGCCCCTCTTCCTATTATTTTCTTTGTATTTGCATCTTTTTGGGAAGTTTATAATGTGGAATCCAATAGTTTGATTAATTTTAAGTGTTGAAAGAGGTAGGTGAAGGGATGCATCTGTGGGAATCTGTGTACTATATGTGTGTTTGTGTGCGTGCGTGCGTGAATGGAATAATATACTGGCTGGCCAAGCGTTTGAAGAAGCTGCATATAAAAATATGGGAGGGGGGGGGGGTTGTTGCTGGAGACATGTAGACACAATTGAAGATGGGAGAGAAAGCAGCTATGTAGGGTCGGGGAGGACATGGAAAGGGTTGGTACAGGGGAGGGGGTGGGGGTGAGGGGGGTGGAGGCGGAGATCGATAGATGAAGAGTACAAGGGGTGACGTGATTTAGGATGCAGTGTGGGAGATCAAAGGGTTTCTTTCATCGCTAGGAGGCCATAGGAAGGAAGGTAGGGTGCGGTAGGTAAGGCTGTCTGGGAAGAGAGAAGACACAAACAAAGAGAGAGAGAGACATAGACAGGAAGAGAGGGAGGGACGGGGTCAGTATACGTTGCATCAGTTGGGTCAAAATGTAGGTCAGGATGGATGATGTATTGTTAGTCTGAGCTGCATTGGTGGTTGTATATAAAAAGCCCATACAGCATCACCTCTATCTAACCCATGCAGCTTACACCACGACTTTGTGTACAGGCCTTGGAATGAAGGTCACGAGGTAGATGACGACGCAAGAAAATTAGGAACATGCTAGAGTGTTAGAGGTGGTGTGTAGGAGGGGGGGGGGGCAATATAGGTAGGGGTATAAGGGGGTTAGCTTAGGGCTGGGATGAGGTGAGAAGGTGGGGGTAAGAAAAGATGAAACAGGCCGCGTGTTATGAGTAGGCGGTGTTGGGTGGGGGTGAGGGGGGTAGGCATGTAGGGCATATGGGAGTCAATTTGGAAGGCAGAGAAGAAGGGTTATATAGGCCTCAGACTGGAGAGGGAGGAAGGGTGTAGGGGAAGGGAGGAGTGGAGTGGGAAGGTGGTGATGGGAGGGAAGGGTGTCTGAGAGGCAGTGTCTGAGAGGAAGAAAGGAAGGAAAGAAGACACAAGTTAAGAGGCCGTCTGAAGGAGTTAGATAAGGAGGAGAAAGAAGTGGTTAGGTAAGAGATGCACTTGGTTGAGAGCAGCAGCAGCAGCAGGAAGAAGGGTTAGTCTTAACGATATAGAGCTGCAAGTATAAACAGAGATGAACTGAACCAGAAATAGAAGTATAAACAGGGTTGAACTGAACCAGAAGTATATATTGACGTATAAACAGGAATAACCTGAACCAGAGTATAATCAATTGTTTTAGTTGGTAAAAGTAAGATATACGACTGAAATAATTAAAGTACACCGTAGAAATAAATTACACTTTACGACCAGATTAAGATTTTATCAACTGACACTGAAAGAAACACCGTAGGTCGAATCCAGGAAAAAATACGAATGAAAAATATGTGATTATCATATAGGTTTCTTGATGGTAGAATGGTAACGTTTGGTGCTCTTGGCCTGATTGGTCTGGGTTGAATCCCCCCCCCCTCCCCTATTCCTTCAGGATCAGTTGATGAAATCCCTATTTGACATTTCAAGTGTAACTGATTGTTGCTGCCCTGATTTTAGCATTTCATTGTCACCACTGGAAGGAGAGCTATTCCATTTCATCACACACACACACACACACACACACACAAACACACACACACACACACACAATCATTTTGGAATAACGGCATTGTTGGTTATATTTAGATAGATGGATAGATGGAATTACATTACTGGGTGTATCCCATCATTAGAAAGGGTGTGTTTAAGGGGATTATTGGTTTTACGTTCAAATGAGGTGGCTCAAATCATCCCCGTGCAAACGTTTGAAATTATTTACACTTTGAGTACTATATATATATACCACTATATGATTATAATTATACTCAACATTATAGTAAACACCAGATGTGCGTTAGACGAATTTGAATATAATTACATATGTTATAAACACAGGGGAACATAAGTAGAATCGTATAAATTATTTATATTATTTTTATCAGAGTGATAATGTTCACTCTCCAGTAATGATGGTACAGTTTCTTACTTCACTACCCAACCCCTAGACTAAGTGTGGAAACTCAATCTCTATTCACGTCCGCTGTAACAAATGGAATATATATGTCTTCCTTCATACCGACGTTCACCACCATACTATAACACTCCCACCTTTGGTCTATAGGGGCAAGGTAGAGAGGTAGGAAAGGGGATATGGGAACTCTTTTACGTAACTGTATCATGATGGTTAGTTGAACCTCACTCTTACATGAATAAGTTTTAGTTGGTACCGTACTGATATTTACAGTTCTGAACTTTCTACCTCCTAGTGGAAAGCGGAGTCTGCAGTGCCTCAATGGTGTCAGCCAGAACTGGTATATATTTAGTGTTTTCTGTGCAGCCAATGACAAAGGTTGGCTGACCAGACATTGTTTAAGGCTGCTGACCGGCTAGTACCTATAGCTGCTAGTAAAAGATTCTGACACCCGTAGGCACTACAGGTGAAGAAACATACTGTATAGTACCATATGCACTGGTAGGGCTATTGCTCTTGGATATGATTATGCTGCCTATATGGTCGAAGTCAGGTTTGCCAATGAGGACCAGAATAGGTTTTGGGGACTCATGTTTCTTTTATTGTATTCTGGGTGACAGTTTTAATTCTTGGATGTGTGGGCTTCCCTTTTCTGGCGAGAAGAATTTAATACCACAAAGGTAGAGACTGGGTGATATGTCGTTGTTATTTTATAGGGTGAGGACGCTGTGGGTCGGCGCCACTTTGGACCCTATAGCCTACTCCTTCTAGTGTTACTCGTAGAATTTACTGTATTTTCAGAAGCCTCCATACTTTCCAAAAACTTTAACTACTTTTACAATTCCTCTTTTTAAATAATTCTTCAAAGTTTGTTGCTGTGTTGCTATCTCCTCTCTATCTACCTTCTTGACATATGAAAAGGGTTTTGAAGATGGAAGTACCAAAGTAGGTTTATGGATGTGATAAGGGATTATAATGATGTAAATGGTTGGTATGACAAAGGAAGATGGAGATGTTTGATCCGCTGTGCAAACCCTAAAGGAAGTAGCCGAAAGAAATACTGTAAGGTTGGAGAATTGGAGGCTACCTATCCATATAAATGAGAGTACAAAGCAGCGGGTAAATATACCGTTGTTAAGTGTGTCATTAGTCAAGTATACATTTTACGTAGATACTTTTATCTTTGGTTTTGATTATACAAATTCTAAGACAAAAGGCTGTGCGACAAAATTGCTTCCCAATAAAACGTAACTTGAACGTAATAGTTTACATTATCCTGATCAAGTAGGGAAAGTTTATTAATAACATATGGGTAATATAAATTTTGTAAAATCGGTAATGAAAAGTGCATTATAAGTGTCACCATTACTTTATTTAAAAAAAAATCCCCTATCATCATTACTAGGTAGACATAGTTTGAAAACGTTTGCAACACACCCACCCACAAAGCTGAAATGTTTGTGACACAAGGGTAGACATGAGTCCCGTTACAAAGGTCTCCATCAGCACCAACTCACTCACACTTCCGATTTGGCACCTGACTTATGAATTGGCACCCGGTCACAGAGAGAGGAATGTGAGGGTATCTCCAGAATACTACATCTGTTAAGGTACCAGTGAGGTGGTTTTAATTAAGGGACCCCGTGATGTATTAAGAAAATTGGAGGTAAGTGAGTCCTTTAAATATTGCCACGAAACTTCACCAATATTGAAGGACCTTGTTTCGTGGCATAGTCAGGAGTAATTAGAAGCCACCAAGTCTCATACACGATCACAGGGTCCATAAGACGTTTGGTTACCTTATGAATGAGGTTATGGAAATAGTGGTCATGCAGTAAAAAATATCATTATAACGAAATAGTGAATGGGAAGGACTAACACAGCATCGTAATGATTGGCTATACACACTCAATATAACATACTTACATATTCCTTCAAAAACATCTATTCTGGAAGTCTATTATTGTGTCTTAATTTGGAGGAAACGGCAGCTCAAAGTTCGCAGAGGAAACCAACTTCCCTTAATTATTTTTTTTCATTTCATTTTTACGTCGCTCGGTTAGTATTAATAATCTGTTTCTGCTCTCTTTATGAACACTCTCACACTTTTCATTCAGGATTTATGTATGTGAAAGACTCCCGCTCACTCAGACGACCGTGTACAGTATAGTATTTTAAAATTCTAAATACAGTGAATGGAAACATGAAGCGCCCGGGGACTCATAAATTCATAAAGTATAGTATAATTTATTTCGGTGATAATTTTACTTTTGATATTTTACCTGTTACTCATTTCTCTTTGAATACTGTATCACATTACATTATTACACTTGTAGCTTTGGACTAGGATATAATTCTACCAGTACGGCACTTTATTGTACATACATATAACAGGATATTATTATACCATACGAGTTATATATATTTAATTTGTTATCGTAAAATTTGTATGTACTTATTTCCATAGCACAAGCTTTTATGTCTGCTTGTATACGAACACGCTTGTTAAGAAAAATGTATTATTATGCAAATATTATGATGCGTGTACTATTAAATAAACATTTGTTTTTATACCATAATTCATATTTCTATTTTCATTAGGCCTATCAGGAATATAGCAGGTAACTAAGCTTTTTCTTGTATAGACCAAAGGTGATCGTCTATGTAGCATAATCAGTTAACTGTATCATTATGCACTTGTACTTTTTAATAAACACGGGATTAGTGAATTAGCTTTTTCCTGGGAGACTTACTCAGCTCGGTTATATGATTAATCTTTTTACTATCACTGGTTTCTCCAAAGTTGAAATTATATTGTTTGAAATATATCAGGTATTAGTTTTATTTTATCTAATTTTTTTCAAGACTAAAGGTAAAAGTCAACTTGGTGTCCCCACCTGGGAAATAGAATGAGTGATGAAAGTCGAAACTCGTGTCCATGTTTATTTTTACTATTTTTATGAAAGGCTTAGACACATTGTGTCTGAAGGAGCACAAGTCGTAGAAACAGGGAAAGGTGAACCACATCGCTAAGAAAATGGTTACAGAAGTAATGTTTAATTTTTAACTTGTAAATTCTACATTTTGTTTTATGTCAAATGAATAAAATCGTCTAGAGTTAGTAAGAATTCAATACCAGAAAATAACCTAGCACTCCAGATATTAAGAACCTCCTGTTAATGTGGTGTTTGTATACAGATTTTGCGGTGATTTATTTCATTAACATTCACCCACTGAAGCATTCACTCACCGACAAACTTCTGAAAACACAGAAGAATCCCAAGCAAGTGTTGGTATGAAATCCCTTGCTTTTCTTCTCCTTCATGAATTGATAGGCTGTTATGGATTGTTTATAACTACTGGTATTCAGATTACAAAATGAATTATATTGTAGACATGGGTGTAAGAACTTATGGTGCATGAGGTATTCCCTACTTGTGTATATTATAGTATTCAAGTCGAGGTATGGTTAACATATCGCCTTCCAGATTATTACGTTACGACACGAATGTCTTAATAATATAGGCGGCGGAGTAATCATTTTATCACTTTCCTGGTAAATATATATATATTTTTAATAATAATGAATATAATAGCTATAGTACTATTTGTAGGCAATGTTTTTACTTTTATTTGCATGGAGAAAATGAATATATGAATAATAAGAAAGAGTACCATGTAATTATATATTCAACTATATAATTATCTTGGACCATCATTCATTATCATCAGGGGTTTGGATGTAAAGTCAGTGAATTTCCTGTGTGTGATCAAACCACAAAGTTAACGTTTTCTCAGTGATTGCAGGCCTATTGAGCTGTTGGGTTACTTCACCGTATTATATTGATGGATTTGCACAGGTTGAATACTAATGAACCTAGTGTAGATTTAATAATAATAATAATAGACTGTTAGATAAGTTGCATGTTTGGTTATGTCTATTGTGGAGTGTTTAATTGTAATCCCAAAATTCTGAGGACAACGTACGAATGTGTCAGCTTATGGAGAGAAAAACCGATGCCTGCTCTTGGAAATTTGATCTCTTATATTCCGTTTTATTTTCATTTTTATTACGTGTAGGATTTTGGGTGCATGACTAATGTGAACTTTGACCACAAATGTGTCATAGTGTTGATGGTAAATTATCCAGTGTAAGTAAAAATGGTGTAAAAACTGACGGCGTGTCCTTACCTCCTTTCCACGGCTGGGCGCGGCGAGTGGTAGAAAAAATGACAGCCAGCGCCATCTATTGATCGAATTGTCAAGTGAGAGGTGGAGGAGGTAGGTCTGGGCTTGGGGGCGGTACGGGAGGGGGCGTGCCGGCAGACTACACCAAGGCGGGGAGGCAGTGTTGGAAGGTGGGAGGAGGGACAAGAGGGAGGGGGAAAGGGAAGGAGGATTAGAAGAGGAGTAAAGGGAGAGGGGGAGGGGTATGAAGGATGGATGGATGGCGGTGGTGCTGAGACTGGAACCCTGGAAGGCAGAACTGGAGGGTATAGCGGTGAGCCTTTCTGTTCCAAGTCTTCCCGGGACACCTTCAACTATATACCAACAGATTAATTAAGGGCATAGTACACCTTTGGTACATTGGAGCGCCTTGATTCCTCCAAAGTATGCCAGGAAACAGGACCAAATAAACACAAATCTTGATGCCCTGTTGGTTGGAATTGTTTGGAGGAATCATTTGCCCCATATTTTCCAACACTGCACTCTCTCCTTAAGGGACCTCTTATGTCGACTGATAAAGGATACTAAGTCTTAATTCCTACAAACTATGCCTCGAGACGGACATTGATTATAGGTTGTGTTTTATGATGTACTTTGGAGGAATCAATAATCTGTAATTCGCCGGGAAAATTATATCCCCATAAAGCTTCTCACTCGTGTAAGATCTCCTCTCACTTTGGCTTTATTTTCAAGGAAGAGTGAAGCAGGAACATTCGGTAGAAATTAAGTCGAAAGAAAGGTAGATATCAAGTTTAAACACGCAAACTATAAAACTTCATACATGTAGCTGAATATGTATTGTAGGCTATTGGATAGTTGGAGAACATAATATATATTGACTGATTCTTTAAAAGTCAACTGAGAAAACCCCTTAGCTCTGTCTGACTCATGAGAATTGTATACAAGTCATAAACATATTCGTAGTTTTGTATTTATTTACAACCTTGATCCATCCCCTCGGCTTTAAAACAAATAAATGGGAATGAGTATTTTGCCATGTAGGGAATATATATGTATGTTAGTGGAAATTGCGCCACTCCCATTTATTTGAACTAATGATACCTCTTTCTTAAGACTTTACAATATTGTCATTCCATGTAAACAAAACATTGTAAATGGTAGCCCAAGAAGCCTGTCGTTAGATAGAAAAGGTTCCTATATCGATACTCTTAATTAGAAAGTCCCAATTGCAGAATATAATACTTCTACATAATTTATTAAAAAACAACTGGTGTTTTTGGAGACCCTCACGGTTTTCAGAATATTTGTATGATATAATATTAATTCCAAGTTAATCTCCTTAGCATGTTTAGGTAATATTGCTGTACGTATTTTACTAATCCTAACAGAGACATGTTACTTTTATCATCACTAACAATACAGAACCTCGAGAGTTTCGACTCATCATTTTAAAGTAATATCACTGCTCCCTTACACATGAGACGGCCTTGAAAAGTTTCAAATTTCAAGAGTCAGACTTTACAGAAAGGGAAGATTGGCAATGCTTGGAGGATATCCACTGCTCGGTAAAGATATGGGCATCAGTCAGTACCGGTGATGTTACTTACTGGTTCAGTGGGTACTGGTGATAGGAAGGGACTAACGTTTCCAACTTACTGTACGGTACTAGTTTCATGGTTCCCGACTGTCCCTTCATTATATTAACATTATTGCTGACAGAATGCAGTACAATAATAATATACCACTTTTTTTTGCATAATTATGTCCTCTATTTTTTATTTGTGGTCTCTGGAATTATTGACTTACATTCTTTGGAACTAGCGTCGCTAGGATGAAAATTGTGGGTCCTTCAGTGTTGTCAGTTAAAGAGTTAATTCGTCTCGGATTATCCAGTATATAAAATGATTGGAGAATGTTATACTGAAGGGGTTACTGGGATACTTGTAGCTCTTGTGAGTGAAGATCTACAGGATATTGTGTATTGGATAATTATTGTTTCGTTAAAATATTTACTCTTTTTCTCCCACGACAAAAGGATTATAGATTTTTTATAATATAGGCTAAGCCAAGCGGATTAATCAAGTTTCCTTTACCAGTGAGATTCAGGAAACACTCAGCTGGCGTCTGTCATACTTGTATCTTAAATATTTCATTCTCTTGTGTTTTGTATTACGAATTTAAAGAAAAAGAACGTCCAGTTTATTATAGTCCAGTTCAGGGTAGAATACCTTTATTACGGGATGATACAGATAGGAAATCCTATCCATGCATAATAATGGTGTGTTGGATAGTGATGGGTAAGATGATGGTGGGATACATGTGATACAGTATTAGTGTCTTGTGTTACTGTATGTTAGAAGTCTGTAATTTTTCACCATATCTGTAACTCACTATAGTCGACGACAAAAGTTCCTGAAGGCGGCTTGGTGAACAGAGACAATAATTAAGAGTTTAGGAAAATTGTCCAACAATTATTCTCCTAACAAGACTAGCGCCATGGAATAGCTCAGATATACGAATCCTTAATGACGAGCCTGAGGGTGTTAAGCAGAAGGTATTAGCAATGCAATTTCTAATATGGCCGTGACGACTAGAATAAAAGTAACCGATTCAGAAGTTAATTTAGTTCATTAAACGCAATGTTGAATACTTAGGTCAACAAACTTAAGCCTTTTGAAGGCTTACGCATGCAGTCCTGTGTTTCTCACTCTGAATGGTTCGCATATGATGGTATTATGCTCAGTTATGTTTACTCGTCGAAAAAGTAATGTTTCTCGTAAAAGATACAGCATTTGTAAAAGACATGAATATAACTTATTCACGTGAAACTACTATATATTCTTAGCGGATGATAACTATCATATATATATATAATGTGAACTTTGGTTGATATTTGCGATTGGTTTAATGTTACTACTACACACACTTTATTTGGTTCCTTAACATTGGCACGATTTGTTGTGTCAGGAGTTAAGAAGGGCTGGAGTAGGGACGAAATATTTGTAGTTGGATGAACACTTAATTAACAAGTATCTTATAGGAAAGGTTTTATGCATTTCAGAATGAACAATACACTATTATTTTATGTGACTTCATAGAAAGAGGCAAGAGCCCGAAGTAATATTAAAACTATATTGTAAGTACTACAGTTCTTTAGGAATGAGGAAGGAATTGGAAAGGATGGTGGTGCACTGGGAAATTAAGTGTAGTGAAAATGGGAGGGTTTGTAATAAGGGAAGAGGGCTTAAAGGGGAGGGTTACTGGGAGAGGAGGGGTACTGGGAAAGGTGAACAGGGAGAGTAGGAGGTAGGGGTAAAGGTGGAGGACCGGTGGGGGGAGGGGTATTTGGAAGAGAAGGAACAGTAGGGGGAAGGGGGTACTAGGGGTACCAGGAACAACTGCTGTAGGTGTAAAAATTACCAGGGGGGGAGGAGGAGGGTGCATAGTCAGGGGGAGGGGATGCAGAAGGCCAAGGAGGGATTATACAGGGACGTGGAGTACAAGCTGAGTGATAAGAAGTGTTGGTTGTGGTGTGAAGGAAGAGGAGGAGAAGGATCTGAGTTGACATTAGGTAAGAAAAGGATATGATGGCCTGTTGTTAAAGGGATAAGAATTTTATTAGCGAAATGGATTTACTAAGTTTTCCATGCAGACTGTGATGGAAAACACGATTATTGCCAGAACTAATAACTACGAATGGATATCCTTCCATCAAACATAAATAGATTTGGTAATACAAATTCCGACTCATGTTCTTTTGGTAATGTTGCCAAGTGTTTTGATTATGTTTCAGATAATTTTATTAGACTTGTCATATGGTCTCAATACAAAATCGTAAGGATGTTTATTATATAAGTACTTTGTCAAAGGTATCTTAGGTTTATTAGTAATAATAATTTGCTGCTGTGTAAATAGGTTTGCTTTCGTTGACTCTGTTTCGTTAATCTGAATGAGTTAATAATAGACTGTGACTGTACAGTCATCTTCAGTTCCACGTTCACAAAACTCAATAATGAATTACTGGGCAATGAAACACTGAATTAGTTTGTAAGCATTTACGAATTTCTTCAAATTTTTAGTAAAATTACTGAGGATTATAATTATCCACCCCACTGATTATAACACACAGGAAGAAAATAATAACAACAAATATCCCATGAGTTTTGGAGTGTTAATGAATTATAACCTGTAACATCACAGAGCATTGTGTTCAAATATACAGAGTACAAAATCACTCTATTCACTTTCACAGTAATTGGCAGAAGAGATAGTGCATCATTACATTGTCTTCCCAAGTAGCGGCATTGTAAAGCGTTCAAGGTAATGAGGTGCTTGTAGTAACACACCATGACACCGTTTCTCACCCTTGCATTTACCCACCCGCCGCCTCCACCACCACATTTGCCAATCTTATCCCTCTAAGTACCCCCTGGCAAAACTGGAAGCGAGAACGGTGAGCGTGTTTAAGATGCGTTTTTACCATGGGGCCGAGGGGGAAAGCCGGCGCTCTCACTGAAGAGTTTTGTCACTGTGGGGATTAGTGGATAAAGAGTAGGTTGTGCAAGTATGGTGGTGTGTGCTTGTTAAACACCCGCTGTGTGGCTTGACGGCCTGCTAGGTGATGAAGGCAGCATTACTCTTGCCACCTCATTTGCATACACCTACTTAATGGGTTTATGTAGCGTTACCGATACTAAATGAGCTTTTGTGTTGGCAATTGATTCAGATTAATGGTTTCCAGGACGCGGTTTGTTTATTTTATGTGTATTTATAGCAATTAATTAGGTTTGTCTCTGTGTTTGGGTTCAGTATAAACATGACATCATAACAGAGAGGGAGATATATATAGCTCTTACCTCCTTTACGTTTTCTGTCAATACAAACCAATTATTTACAAACTCTACGGGATGAACAAACCATCCTTGGACAAAACTCCTGGATATTAAGGATATAATATACTTTTCTTACACTGGAGTGCCTTGATTCCTTCAAAATACAACAGGAAACACGACAAATGAACAAAAATAATGGTGTCCTGTTTATTGGAATAGTTTGGAGGGATAATTTGCTCCAGATTTACCAACACTGTATGTACTGCCCCCATCGCCGTCAAAAGTCTTATTCCGTCTACAAGTTTATCGTACCTGACAGTGATGATGTGTAACTCATATAACAATGAAACCTGAAGCTCCCAAAATTGACAGTGAAAAACGTGTATGAGCTGTATCACTGTCTTTCCGTCACAATACAGAATCGACGTGCTATAGTATAGAGAGAAAAAAATAGAATGTATCTGCGGAACAATAACAACTTGAGAATTTCGGTATTATTAGGTTAAGGAGGTCAGCTGTTGTAGTTGTGATACAGAGGGCTTCCGAGACCTCTGAACTATATAGTATAACAAAAAATATAAATAAAATTTCTTCTGTACAGAGATGCTTGTGGTTCCAGGCATAGTTTTGTGGTAGCAGTATTCCCCCTTGAATGTCGCACAATCGATGACGTTTAGAGTTGAGGATGGAACATTACTTTTGTTCCTGCTCTGGACGTCAGTATTAACTCTCTCTTTCAGTCGGTTCTTCGTTAATCCATATTAGTATAAGGGGCCGTAGATTATATTGTGTTGTATCGGAGTCTGCTGATTCTAGGAAATTACACCACGATATTGACTGGTTTAGTAGAGGTGCTGTTTTGTGCATGACATTTTAATTTCTTGCACAGTTCATTTCTATATAGGATTGACTTTAAAGGGGAATATATAAAAACGATAGTAAATGCCGCTCTTCGTTTGACTGACTCATTTTGGCGTCTTTCATTTCCAGTCTGATTTGGGGAACATTGTTTATTTTTATTGTACAAGCGATTGTGTTTTGGTTTGTTATATTCATCCATATTATATTCTCTCACTTCAGGTAAGGCGACACGGACACACATACAAACAGTGATGGCGGCAGTGTAAGTACAACCCCTATATAGCTTAAGTTTCTTTCAAAATCACACGACTAACAAGTATACGTAACTGAA
>JAWZYT010000744.1:172500-196993 GCA_034508575.1 Petrolisthes manimaculis
CCTGTTTAAAGGGGTCATCTGTTCTGCTTTGTGTGTGTGAATTATTGAAGCCCCTACTAACATCCACACTATGCCAGGAAACATAATTATACATATATAGGTACTAACTAGACTGGTTCCTTGTGTAGTTTGGAAGAATTAGTTTACCTTTATTACAGCCACAACAGATGACCCCTTTAACTCTGACAACTGCATATTTTTCCTTTGACGTAATAAAACCTCGTGGCGTTAATGCAAGTATATTTTATCGGCGATTTGGAGGCTACTGATTCCTCCACAAGTGATTAGATCTGGATATGGGTCAGAGATTATTACCTACTTTCTTATTTATTGACGTATTTATTGTATTTCCAGTGACAGCTGTTGTAAGTGCAGATACCAAAATTTGGATTGAGTATGATGATGTGAGAGTTTAGGTTACGGTGGTATCCAAGAAATTCTCTCTCTCTCTCTCTCTCTCTCTCTCTCTCTCTGTGTGTGTGTGTGTGTGTGTGTGTGTGTGTGTGTGTGTGTGGGTGTGGGTGTGTGTGTGGGTGTTATATCTCATCGTCCTTGCTCTTTCTTTTCGTCCTGTTCCTTCAAAGTAAAATCAGGCCAAGGAATACTAGTGTCCTGAGGGCGAGTATGAGCCTGAGAGAAAGATGGGATGGATGGTGGAACGAGGGAGAAGGCGTGAGGGTGGAGGGAGAGGGTGTGAGGGTGGAGGGAGAGAGAGGAAGGAGAGGGAGCAGGAGGGTGGAGAGAGAGGGAGGTATGGAAGGAAGAGGGAGCAGGAGGTAGGAGAGGGAGCAGGAGGGTGGAGAGAGAGGGAGGTATGGAAGGAAGAGGGAGCAGGAGGGTGGAGAGAGAGGGAGACATGGAGGGAAGAGGGAGTAGGAGGGTGGAGAGAGAGGGAGATATCCTGGAGAGAGAGGGAGTAGGAGGGCAGACTGACGCCACCACAGCCGACAGATGGCGGGAGGGGGGCGGCCGCGCGAAAACTGTCCAAAATGGCGGCGGGGGCAGCAGGAGGCAAGGATCAGCTCTCACTCTCTCACTCACTCGCTCACTCTTGGTCCGCTTCTTCCCTTCTTGCTCCACCCTCTCTCTCTCTCTCTCTCTCTCTCTCTCTCTCTCTCTCTCAGGCACCACCCGACCCCTCTCTTCTCACCCCTCCTATCTTCTCACCCATCCTCTCTTCTCACCCCCTCTCTTCTCACCCCCTCTCTTCTCACCCCCTCTCTTCTCACCCCCTCTCTTCTCACCCCCTCTCTTCTCACCCCCTCTCTTCTCACCCCCTCTCTTCTCACCCCCTCTCTTCTCATCCCCCTCTCTTCTCACCCCCTCTCTTCTCATCCCCTCTCTTCTCATCCCCTCTCTTCTCATCCCCTTTCTTCTCACCCCCTCTCTCCTCACTCCCCTTTCCTCACTCCCCCCCCTCTCCCCTCACTCAACCCTCTCTCCCATTACTCAACCCCCTCACTCAAACCCCTCACTCAACCCCTTCACTCAACCCCTTCACTCAACCCCCTCTCCCCTCACTCAACCCTCTCTCCCATTACTCAACCCCCTCTCTCCCTTCACTCAACCCCCTCTCCCATTACTCACCCCTACCCATTCCCCATTAACCTAACCCTCTGACCAACTACACTTTTACTCACTTCCGTTTTGTTTACCTTCCAGAATTTATATATATATTTTTTTCTAGATGGTGGAAAAAGTATTAAAAAAAAAACAGGTTAACCCGTATATGTTTATCCCCCAGTAATAACAACTCGGTCACCTGTTATGAATGTTCATGGACTTGGGATGGGTTGGTTGGTTGGTTGGTTGGTTGTTTTTTGTATGATTGGTTGGTTGGTTTGTATGGTTGGTTGGTTGGTTTGTATGGTTGGTTGGTTGGTTTGTTCATGGACTTGGGATGGGTGGGTTGGTTGGTTGGTTTTTTGTATGGTTGGTTGGTTAGTTGGTTTGTATGGTTGGTTGATTGGTTGGTTGGTTTGTATGGTTGGTTGGTTTGTTCATTCATGGACTTGGGATGGGTTGCATGGTTTGTATAGAATTAAAACGTTTATGATCGAGGTGTGCTGTTGTGATTAGTTTCATAATATATATAGGCTATACCTCCTTGCTTCCCGGGATTTATTTTTCCTTCAGACCCTGCCATCCATCCTCTGCTGTTGTTGTCTCTCCCGGTGCTACGCGTTTCTCCTGTTGTTACTCTGTCTGTTTGTTTGTTTTTGTCACGTGCTCTCTTGCCTGTTTCTCATTTTACTGGTTTTTTTTCCTGGCTGTTTCTGTCACGTGTTTTCCGGTCTGTTTTGTCTTTGTACCTGTGTGTGTGTACTGTCTCCTTGTGTGCAGGTGTGGTATGTTGTCTTTTCTTGATTATGAGTACCTGCCCGTCATCTGTCTGTTTGTGTCTTTGTATGTCTGGTTGTTGTCTTCGTATGTCTGCTTACTGTCTGATGTCCTTTTACGCTTGACTATTTACTTGTTTTCTTTTTCCTGCGGCTCCCTTCTGGGTATCAGTTCGTCGTTTTTTATGTATGTATGTATGTATGTCAGTCTGCTGTCACTGTCTACTTCTGTCTGAATGTCCATCCCCGTCTCCCTTTCAGTGTTACATAGTCCTGTGCCTGTCTGTCTGTCTGTCTCTTCTGTTTCCCTGGATTCCTACGGTACCTGTCATGCATGCTTCACCGAGTTGTCCACCTTCCGTCTCTTTCCGTCTGTTTGCTTCCTGTCTTCTTTACTGTATATCAGAATCGTGTCCATGTCTGTTTGTCTGTCTGTCTGTCTGTCTGTCTGTATCTAATATCTACCTGGATTCCTACCTGTCGTGCTTCCCTGAGTGTCCACCTTCTGTCCCTATCCCTGTCTCTATGTCTGTCTGTCTGTCCCCTGTCTTCTTAACTGTCCGATTCCTGTCTCCCTCCTTGGCTGGCTCTGATCAAGGGGAAGAGGAGGGAGGAGGGTGAGAGTGATGTGTTTGAAGTGGGCCATTATAGGTTGTATTAGAATCTGCCTCGTGTTCCCTTTCCTTCCCTCTCTCCTCCTTCCATCTCTCCTCCTTCCATCTCTCCTCCTTCCATATTTCCTCCGTTCCTCTCTCTTCCTTCCATCTCTTTTCTTTCCATCTCTCTTCCTTCCATCTCTTTTCCTTCCATCTCTCTTCCTTTCCTCTCTCTTCCTTCCCTCTCTCCTCTTTCCCTCTCTCTTCCTTCCTTCCCTCTCTCTTTACTTTCTCCTCATTCTTTTCACCTAATACCCTCTTCCTTTCTCCCCTTTCCCTTTCTCTGCCTTCCATCTCTCTTGTCCTTCCTTTCTCCTTGTTCCCTTCCCTCACCTCTCTGTTATTTTAATTTTCCTCCGTTACTTCTCATTCCTTTTCCCTTTCTTCTCTCTCTCTCATTCTCTCTCGTATCTGTCAGTGTGTGTGCCTGCGTGTATGTATGTATGTTGCACCCTCACTTGCCTTTCTTTGTCTCCCTGTCTTTTGTGGTTGCAGCTTTCATTTACCTGTCATTCAATGTCTGTCGCCACCCCTCCTGCATCTCTCTTTCTCTCTCTCTCTGTTTCGCTTTATCATTAACCATCATCACCTCTTTTCATTCCTCCCCCTTTTCTCCTTTTTCGTCGGTTTTGTTATGCGATATTTTTCAAAGTTATTCGACCATCCTCTAATCCCAGTTTCTTTCTCCTCCCGCCTTGTCTTCCTTCCCTTTTCCTTTCTCTCACGCACTATATATATGTTCTATCTCTCTCCTTTATTCTCCCTATCTGCCTGGCTGTCTGCGTCACAGTGAGGGTGGATGGATGGATGTATGTCTGGCTGGCTGGCTGACTGGCTGGTGGTGTGCATGTACAGTTCCATTCACATTTTCACATTACACTCACCGTAAAAAGTATACAGAGGAACCAAGCGTCGCCGAAAGATCATTAAGGTTCTTGGAGGCTAATGTCGGGTGTCGTGGTTGAAACTCACTACTTTCTTACTATTTTATAATATTATTAACTTGGTGACTGTCCAGTGTATATGTTTTTTATCCATATGTTGAGTAGATAGTATAATGATCATAAGTTTTACACAGTTTACGTATTGGTGCAAATAATTGTTTTGATTTGTGGACATTTAATACAATTACGTTTACCTAACAATGCCAAGGAATGAGAGGTACTGTTATATATCAAGAATACCGTAGCCTATATAGCTGGTGAATTGTTGTTAGGTACTTTTTTTTAACATATTCAAACTATTTTTATTATAACTATAACCAGAAAAACTGAGACAGTTATTGGTAAATATATTTATTTTGTGAGTAGTGTTTTCTATTTGCAATAATAGTAGAATTATATTGTAGGAGTTAAGGTGAAAAGTTTGGCATATATGAAGAAAATATAAAAAAAATCAATTAAATAAGTTATTATTAAATCTGTCACTGAGACAAAGAATATAGTGATATATTATTCTGGAGAAACATTTATAAGTTAATGTATCAAATATGTTGGAAATGAACATAAAAGAGAGACAACAGTATAGGTAACACGTATGAGGAAAGTGTGTGCATATTTATTAGGATCATGTGTTAATCCTACACTTTCACTCTAAATTCTTCAGGAATAGAGTTTAATGGAATGCAATGACTGAAAATATTAATAAAGCTGTAAAACCTCTTTCTGATATTGTTAAATTTAAAAGCACACGAGACACCCTACATACTGTACTGTTTGTATATATATATAGAGAGAGAGATTGCAAGTGGAGGAAGGAAGGTAGGGGCAGCCGGAGGTGGAGGAGGTAAACGGTGGGAGCCTGCCTGTACTGAGAGACAAGCAAACAATCAAGTCATTTGTACATGCAAACACACCGGGTGAAGGCTTCTAACATTTTTACACCCGCGTGAATGGCCGGCGTCGGGGATTTTTTGAGGGCGCTTCTGGAGGGGCGCCATACAGACCTTGGGACCTACCTACCTACCTACCTACCTACCTACCTACCTACCTACCTACCTACCTACCTACCTACCTACCTACCTACCTACCTACCTACCTACCTACCTACCTACCTACCTACCTACGGTACCTACCTACCTGTTTGTCTGTCTACCTACCTACTGTACCTACCTACCCTTCTACCTACCTTTGTTGCTGGTGAGGCCTGGGTGGGTGGAGTGTTATGAGGAGGTCTGGGTGGTGTCCAATGGGGTGATGGGTTATAGAGTAATGGGAAGGTATGGTTGAGATGGGAGGACTATAGAGATGGGGTGCAGATTACACGACTTGAGTGGAACCCTTAGATTTCTACATACCAAAGTTTTATGTGGCTGTTTATATATGTGGATTCATGAGGTTCCTTGGGTTGGTTTGGAGTGACATGGGTGTTTGTGTTATGTAACGATGTTTGTAAACAATCATGAGTTTAACGGTGATGTTTATGAGAAAATGTGTGTGAGACATTAGCACATTTCCCTCGTACACTATAACCTTCTTTATGTGGTCAAACTAAAGCTTCGTTTGGAACCCAGTTTATTTGACCGTAGATGGTTCTTCAGCATTTTAGTCCCCGAGTTCTTCATGATTACATGATTATGAAGTATTAACAATGTGTTTGGTTATCTCCGTTAGTGACAGTCGTTCAGATGTCCGAATCACAGTGACAAGCCAGAGTGGTAAGATGTATGATTATTAATGCATAAGCATTAAAATGTATAAATTAGCATATTGTGGATAATAGAAAATTTATTGTACATTAGCTGATTCAGGTCGTTAGATTTCTCAGATTGTTATATATTTATGTAAATAGTTCACATGAAATCCTGGAATTACAGTATGTCCATCCATGTCTTGCCTGTCCATTAATAATTGTAATTATTATCACAGTTGTATATGATTCTTCGTGTTTCTAGTGAACAAAAATTTAGTATTATATGAAGTGTTACACTTTTTATGAAAAACGTGCTCCATTTTGCGCATTATATGGAAAATTAATGTTTTTGTAGAAAATTCAAATAATGAGATAAGATAAACTTCACTAATGGAAGACTGTTAAGGCCTTTAAGGACCCTTTCTAAGTTAGCCATTAGTGGAACAGTGAGTAGGTCCTCTGCTGCTTGCTCCCTCCCTTTCCCCTCACCCTCTCCTTCCCTGGCTGCATTGTGACCCTCGCCCGCCCACCGCCTCGCCTCGCCTCGCCTCGCCTCACCTCGCGATAAGAAAAATGAAAAATAAAATGGAGGGGAAGGAAGGGCTCTAGCGCCTGTGAATTCTGTGCCTTTAGTCTGCCTCCTTCCCTCCCTCCCTCCCTTCCTTCTCTTTTCCGGAGGTGCTTTCTTTCTGGCCCAGTGTGTCCGCCTCTCTCTGCTCTGTGTGTATGTCCCCTCTCTTTACTGTGTCCCCTCTCCCCATCTAGTGTGTCCCCTCTTTCAGCCTAATATATTTCCCTCCCCCTGTCTTGTGTGTGTGTGTGTGTGTGTGTCCCCTTTCTTCAATGTGTCTCCTCTAAATTTCCCCTCTTTCAGGCCTATGTGTCCCCTCCCCTTGCCTTGTGTATGTCCCCTTCTCTTCCTGTGTCCCCTCTACTAACTGTGTGTCCCCTCTCCTTTATGTGTCTCCTTGTCCAACTCTTCTCCATTTAGGCCCTTGTGTCCCCTTTTCCACCCGTGTCCCCTCTACCTTCTCTATGCCCTCTATTCCAGCACTTGTGTCCCCTTTCCCAGTCTTCTATGTCCCCTCTTTTAGTATCCTGTGTTTCCTCTTGCTGACATACGCTGCTCCCTTACTTTCAATACTTATTACTTACTCCTCCTATCTAGTATATCCTAGTTCATTTTTCTATCATCTTTGTTGTGTGTGCATATGTAGGTGTGTGTATGTGTGCATATGTAGGTGTGTGTATGTGTGTGTGTGTGCAAATGTAGGTGTGTGTGTGTGTGTGTGTGTGTGTGTGTGTGTGTGTGTGTGTGTGTGTGTGTGTGTGTGTGTGTGTGTGTGTGTGTGTGTGTGTGTGTGTGTGTGTGTGTGTGTGTGCAACTGTAGGTGTGTGTGTGTGTGTGTGTGTGTGTGTGTGTGTGTGTGTGTGTGTGTGTGTGTGTGTGTGTGTGTGTGTGTGTGTGTGTGTGTGTGTGTGTGTGTGTGTGTGTGTGTGTGTGTGTGTGTGTGTGTGTGTGTGAGTACGAGAATTTATATAGTAGCTTGTCTGTGAATAAATCTGTCTTTACATTTATATTTACTTCAGGGTATGTATGTCTGTTTGTATGCATGTATGTATGTATGTCGGCTCGTCCTTCCAGCCAGCCAGCCCCTGTCACCATCACTTACATTTTACCTCGCCCCTCCCATCCAGACCATGACCTGAAACGTTTAGAGAAATATATGTATATCTTCAGGGCACAAGGGGCGAGGGAGAGAGATAAAGAGAAAGAGAGAAAAAGCTGGATCGGAAAGAAAGGGGGAGGTCTGGTATAGTGATGGTCGAGGGCAGTGAGTAAGTAAGTGAGTAGATAGTGAAAGTGAGAGCGAGCGAATGAGTAGTGAGGGAGCTTTATCAGTGACGAAATGTGAGAGAGTGTGAGTGTTGAGTGTGTCAAGTACATGTCGTCAGCTTAAAGATCATTGTGACAAGGTTTGAAAATGAGTAAGTCTATATATATATAGGGAGGTTTGTCAGGGTAGAGATAATACCGTACTGAAAGACGAGACCTGTAAATGAGTGAGTTGGGGCAAGAAGAGGTGAGGTTTTCATCAGTATAAAGACATTAAAAGATATGCCTGAAATGAGTTGAGCGAAAGAGAAAGGATTGTCAGTCTGAATAGATAGGGATGCATGCAGGCCAGTGACTATATGCTGAATGGACAGGAGAGGGATGGAGGGAAGGATGAAGGGAAAAGCTCAGAGAGTCATATTATAAAAGCCAGGCAAAGGTAAATGCAACCTCCCTTCCTCTCCCTGCAGACGGTCTTCAGTATTACATTCATGCAGTCAGGTAGGCTATGTTGTTAATATTAGTGTGGTTATTTTGTAGGTGGGGCGGTAGATTTGTTGGATGGTTGGGAGATTGGTAGGTTGGTTGGTAGATAGGTAGGTTGGTTGGTTGTTTGGTTGGTTGTTTGTTGGTTATGTTAGTAATCAGAAGTGTGTGAGGGGAGAGCACAAACACACACACACACAAACACACACACACACACACACACACACACACAGAGAACACACCAGGTGGGGATCAACATGTAGGAAAGGGGAGTTAGTTCCTGATCTCTCTGTAATCTCTCATCGTCATTTTCATGAGGTATTAATATATATATGATATGTATATGGAATAGAGTAACGCCAGACAACGAAAGAGGAATTTATCTTCTTGCAATGTTATATAATTAAAGTTATTAATGCTAATATACAGAGATTTTGTATCTTGGATTGATTTTTGTAGGTCTTTTGTTACATGTTACATTCTGGTATTTTATTTTGTATAAAGAGTGTAAAGCAATACTACCCATACTTAAACGCTCTCCATTCAATCCATCCCTTCTGTGTCAAATATATAATTATCAATACCTAGTAGAAATTGATAGCTTATACAGTATTTATATATGTCTGCTCTCAGTTTCTACTGGGCATTGACACTATACATGAAAGTAAACTGAAATATAAAAAAAAGGTCTGATCGCCGCCAGCCAACTTTTTGTGTGTGTGACTGGTGTGGCCCAGGCGACACGCAGGGCTTAATTCTCTGCTCCCCCACCCCGTGTAAAGGACGTAATCTGTAATGAGTTTTTGCGTGGTGCTGGTGGCCGACGTGTCTTACCTGAGATTAATTAAGGGAGGGTAATAAGCGAGGACGGCTGCTGGGTGAAAAACAAGGGGCTTCGTGCTCTTTAGTTCTCCCCCTCGACTTCCCTCCCCTCCCCTCCCCTCCCCTCCCCTCCCCTCCCCTCCCCTCCCTTCCCCTCCCCTCCCCTCCCCTCCCCTCCTATTTCTAACAGCAGCACTAATCATTATAACACATCTGATGTCTAAGTTACACATTCATTTTCTTCTGGTTGATAATATAAGAATAATTTGATAACAGAAATACACCATCGCTCATGAGTTTTAAGGGAGTCGTGTGTGTTGTGTGGCAAAATGATTATAGTGCTGATGATCCCTCCAAACTATGGCAGGAAACACACTACCGGTACCTCTCTATACAAACAATTACGTGATCTGTTTCGTAGCATAGTTTGGAGGATTAGGTAGCCCTCCTTTTTGCCCTCTATACAGTATTATACAGTACAGTATTATACCGTATTATTGAATCTCCTGCGATGTTTAGATTCTTGTGATTTTTTTTGCGGTAGATTAAGCCAAAAAATTTAACCCGACAGATGATCACCGTCATTTAAGATATGATATAAATAGAAAGGATAATATATAATAAACCAGGTGTATGTGTGATGTTCGATTCCCTCACTGGTTATAAGTACAACATAACATGAACACGAAGAAGAAATAAGGGAGAGAAGCTGGAATAAGGAGTAGTTGTAAGGAAGTAGAGAACACACACACACACACACACACACGGGAAGGAAACAGGGGTGAAGGCTAGAGAATGGAAAGATTAATGGCAAGATATATTGAATAGACATAATAGGGAATAAACGGAAAATGAAAGAAAGATGGAAGCAAGACAGGTATTGGGTCTAGTGAAGGAGAAAAAATACAATAATAGTAGTAGTTGTTGCTGTTTATGTTGTAGTAGTAGTAGTAGTAGTAGAAGTAGTATTAGTAGTAATGGGAGGAGGAGGAGGAAGAGGAGGAGGAGGAGGAGGAGGAGGAGGAGGAGGAGGAGGAAGAGGAGGAGGAGGAGGAGGAGGAGGAGGAGGAGGAGGAAGAGGAGGAGGAGGAAGAGAAGGGCGAGGGGCGGGAGTAAGAAGCTTGTGAGGGTAAGTACGGGCATGATCTCGAGGCTCCAGGAGGGGTAGGTCTAATGAGCTCACGGTGTAAGCTGCTTATCTTAACGCATCTCATCTCGCCCCGTGATGCTGCCAAGCGGGTAACTGCGGCCTCGCTAAGGTGGATCACATGTGGGGAGACGGAATGGAAGGGCAGGTAGAAAGGTTTTGTTGACGACGGAAGGAAAGAGGGGAATGGATGGTGAATGAAAATGGGGATGAATCGAGTTGAAAAATAAGGTTTAAAAGAGATGGAGGAAGGTTGATAAAAGTGGAAATACATTGTAACAGAGACGACATAGAGAGTATTTCATAAGATGAGAAAGTCGACAGGACCCTTGGCTGTGTCTGTATCCCATGAAAATATTATCTCCTTAGAGTTTGTGTTTCAATATTTTAGCTCATTATTATTATTTAGGTCACCATTGTTTAACCTATACCAAGCCTCTGTCAACCTCTCCTGCCTCACCGTTGCCACACCTTACCTCACTAGAATATCTGCCTCAACTTTAGCCAGGCTTTCCCACTTGTACCACTTACCTCCCTCACCCTCCATTGGCTCACCACCTGCTCCTCTCCCTCTCTCCTCAGCCTGAGTAGAGACCTTAGGGTATTTTGTCGTGAATATTTGATGATTCTGACGGCAAGCTAAGCTGGTAAATATTAAGCCGTGGAGTGAGACGGAAACTGTAGGGTTGAAGATGAAGAGGGTTCGGTGTGGAAGCTGATTAGACTGGCAGGTGTTGACAGTATTCTTAGTCGCTTGGAGCTAGATATTTTTTCTCTCAAATCCCTAAACATCAGGTGAATGAACTGTAATCGGACTCGTAGTATTCGTATATTCAGTTCTCAAGGCCTACATATCATTGGGTTTGTTAGGAAATAAAAATATACCAATCTAAGGTGTTGTAAGTGTCGATGGTATTTTTAAATGTTTTGAGGTGAGACTTGGGAATGGGACAGAGATGGGGTGAAGTCAGGGGTTGGGGGTAGTGATGGGGTGGAGTCAGGGGTAGGGGACAGTGATGGGATGGAGTCAGGAGTAAGGGGCAGTGATGGGGTCGAGTTACGGGTAGGGGGCAGTGATGGGGTGAGGTGGGGTCATGGGGTATGGTGATGGGGAGGTAGGAGGTGTACACAGTCATCTACCCTGTATGCCCTTTTTGCTATTGGCAGTTTGAGTAGGTGGGGTGTGGTGGCCTGGGATGATAGCATATTGTTTGTACTGTGTTGGTATGTGTATGTGTGTGACGATGGATGTACTGTATGTGGATATGTATGATGGATGGATAAATGGATGAATGTACTGTATTGTTCGCACGAGTATGCATGTTTGTTTGTATGTATGGATGTGGGTTGATATGGGCGATTATATGTAGATATTTAGAGGCATGTACAATAAGTGTGTATGTATCGGTAGGTATTTACTAATATGTATGTGTGTGTGCGTGTGTATGTGTGTGTGTGTGTGTTGGCGTGGTGGATGCTAAGCTCCTCCACCAGCATCGAGTTTGTTCAGTGCTGGGTGCGGGCCCAAGACGACCCGACCGTGAAATGTTCTGGTAAACAGTGCCAGCGGTGGTGCCACTGTTTGACTTGGCCCCGATTGGTTGGTTGGTTCTGGTGCCTGCCCTTCCCTGCCCTGCCTGGCCTGCCTTACTCTACCTAAACCTGTTCTACCCTGCCATACTTTGTCCTGCCCATCTCTGTCCTGCCCTACTCTGTCCTACTCTGCTATGTCCTTACCTTTTCTGAACCTGTTCTACTATGTCCTTATCCTTGCTTGCTTTTTTAACATTGGTATACCCTGCGATATCCTTCCTAATCCCAAACTTTCCTCTCTGTGACACCTACCCTGCTTAATTTCTCTGCCCTGCCTAACTTTGCTCTACTCTGCCAGCCCTACGCAGCCCTGCCTTGTCTCAGTCTACTTTACTTACCTATCCTCTAGAGTTCTGTCCTCTCTCTCTTCCTGCCTCGCCTCTACACACCTTACCGCTGGTGGTGTCAGTGGTGGTGGTGGTGGTGGTGGTGGTGTCGGTGGTGGTGGTGAGGCGTGGCTCCAGGTAGATCTATGAAGACTAGGAGATGCAACAGTTGATTCGACGAGACTTTGAATTCAAATGGGTAATGTTGCATGAGAATAAAAAAATGCAGCTAAACATTGTAGAAGTATGAAATTATATTGTTGGTGCTACAAGATTATTAAAAGTATCCATTGACGTTGCAAGAATATACTGTTTAACTTGGCATTAGAAGATCGTGATTTGTGGTAGGTGCCATTACAAACCTTTGAATTGTATCAATTGACATTAGATGTAATACAGTAAGTCCAACTTGACCAGGGCCAGAAATACTATATAACAGTGACCATGGAAATGATTAACGACTTTGATCTGACCTGTATGTGGCGAGCAAAAGTGAATGGCTTTAGCTAAAGTAATATTGAAATGGAATCGCCTTACTAAAGGGGTCAACTTTAAAATGTTAGGAGTGTGAGAGTTTGTGCATTGAAATGTGTATAGTGTGTGTGTGTGTGCACCTGTGTGTCTGTGTTTGCAAATGCATTTTTATGTTTGCATCCGTGTGTGTACCTAAATGTGAAGTCATAAGTATATCTGTGTTCCATGGGTGTGTACGATTAAATGTTGATATTGAAAGTATGGCCTCTTATCTAATGCCTAATAACATTAGGAATATGATTGAGATGCCAGAATACAGATGTTTGTGAAATTGTAAATAGAAAGAGATGGAGGTGGTGACGGGCGGGTTGTTATGTGACGGACAGAAGGACGGACTCTTGTTGACAGCACCTTGACGTGCGTGACGACCTACAGGGCACACCGCCAGGCCTTCACCCCCCTCCACTCCCCTCCCGTCCCTCACCTTACCAGGACCTTCCCTCTCTCCCTTCCCCTTCACCTCTCACCCTGTCAGATCCTGGCCACCTTACCTTCCTCTTGCAAGAACATCTCCTCCTTCCCCTTGCTATGACCTCTACTCCCTCTCCCAGGACCTCTCTGTCCCCCTCCCACACTTTCTTTACCCAGTTTGCCTTCCCTTGCCTACTTCAGCACTGTATACATTCATTCGTTTGTACATACATACTTACATGTATACATACGGTACGCACATATTTGCTCACCCGTCAGTGCATTCATGCCTGCACTAGACGAAAATAGGACAGCAAATGTATATGTAACAATTTGCTGCAGTTGCATTTGTAACACATTCTGCTGGACACACTGTAGGTATAGGTAAGATGTACACCAATGAGTCCCCTCAAATGCTCATACACATGCAGGGCTACACACACACAGCAGTGACACAGACAGACAACAAACACTAAGCAATCACACAGCAGTAACACATGACAGTAAACAGGCACTCGACGAACACACAGCAGACACACCATTAACACAGGTTTCATGCAGAAGACATCGCAGCTGAAACACAGTTGACACAACCTCATAGACACACTGGAATAAACATATACTCTTATTTAGCTTCTTACTTTCCACTTTTTCTACGATCCAGCACACAGAAACGTTAATTACAGAGGAAAGCAAATTTCCAGACATGCACATCCCTCCTGAAATTTCTTGTCTTAAGGTTTAGGTTTGACATACATACATACATACATACATACATACATACATACATACATACATACATACATACATACATACATACATACATACATACGTACATTCCTTCTTAGGATGACCGACAAACAAAAGTAAGACAAAGGAACTGATGTATGGGTGATACAGGCACTCACACACAAACATGTTTACTGAGACCATGCTTACACTTACACACCAATACATTTTAGACACATCATTTTTGCAGGAAAACACACACACACACACGCACACACACCGCGCGCGCGCGCGCGAAGACAGACCTGAATGACAGAAAAATACAGACACACAGTGGGACAAGGACAACACAGTATGAGAAGGAGAAGAAGCCTTTATTGACGATTTTCCTCAACTGAAGAAGTATAGTAGTGGAAGTCGTCAAAAAGGATCCACGGCATACGGTCTTGTTCTTTACTCATTATGTCAGGATATGCTACAGTTCACAAAGACACATAGAAACAGAACTGGATAGCAGACAAATGTAGACACAAGGATACGGACGGAGGAGGGAGTGAATGACAGTGTAATAGACAACGTTATAAGATGATATGCCTGATGCTACAGTTAAACCAGAAAAAAAAACAGAAAGAAGGCTGGGTGACACAGACAAAACAGGTACATGAGACAAAGACAAACTGATAAAATAAGAGAAAGGAGAGGACTAGGTGACAGACATACATACACAGAAACAGACAACTCAAGTGAACATAGAACTGCATCAGCTAGACTACAGGGACCCAGACAGAGAAACAGACAAGCACAAGATAAGAAAAGAGAGAGGACTGAATGACAGACGGACTGAGAGGTAGACACAGACAACACACAAGTGAACAGAGAGAGAGAACTGGATCAACCAAAGGCACACAAACAGAGAGAAACAGACACACACAAGACAAGAGGACAGAAGGTAGCCCACTTATGTCGCCTTTTGGGGTCCCTTCCTCTAGGCTGGTCACAGGGAATATTATCCGGAGTGAAGAATGGGCTGAATGAAGGACCGGCTGGGACAGGTAGTTTGGTCCAAATGGGATTTAGGGCGGCTAAGAGTAACGTGTAATGGAGGCCGACTGGATCACCCACGACGGGGAGGGAAGGAGGGAACTAGGGAGGGAGGCTTGGGAAGCTGGGTGGGTATGTGGTTGTAGGTATGGGGGATGGTTGATTAGTTGGTTGATGGTATATATATGATTGATGAAGCTGGGTGGTTGTAGGTATGGAGGATGGTTGATTGGTTGGTTGATGATATATATAATTTATGATTGGTGAAGCTGGGTGGGTATGTGGTTGTAGGTATGTAGGATTGTTGATTGGGTGGTTGATGGTATATATATATTATGATTGGTGAAGCTGAGTGGAAGGAGGATAGTTAAGAGGTATGGTAGGAGTAGGGAGAGGTGCATGGTAGATATGGGAGTAGATATATAGATTGGAGGTTTGAAAAGGAGGAAATGAACAGTCGTCAGCATAATTTCGTTTCAAGCTGACGTCCATAGAATGAACCATGCTATGTTGTGTTGTTTTTTAATGAGCACAAGGTAATTATTATGGTTTAACAAAATAACTGATAATAGAAAACAAACCGAAATACTGTAATTGTAATGCAGTAATTAAAAGAAAGTATATAAAGAAGTAGAGAACACGAGACAAGGTAGGCTATACCAGCATGGCAGTCAACGCTCGTCCCGGGGAGGTGAAATTAAGAAATCATAAAACAGACTCGAAAGAATAAAAAGAAAGCGCTCCCCTCACATTCTGGTGGAGAAATTAAGCAGGAGAGGAGGGTGGCTGGCTGGCGGACTGAATGAGGCGAGTCGCTGATCTCCTTCCGAAACGACCTCTCATGCTTTTTGTCGACTCCTCTGGCACGGAAAGGAAAAAATCTGCTCTTTCCAGCATAATTTTGTATAGTGGACATTCAAGAAAATCCCTCCGACCAACCCATGTACCTCTCCCTTCTCTCTTCCTTTCCTGTTCCCCCTCAACCTCTCTCGTGACCCCTCTCCTCCACCTATCATCTCGACCCCCCTCTCCTCCACCTACCATCTCGACCCCCCTCTCCTCTACTTCTCCTGTCGTCCCCCATCTTCCACATATCCCGCCCCCCCTCCTTCCTCCACCTCTCCCAGTCCTCCCACTCCCTTTCTCCACCTCTCCTGCCCCCCACTCCCCTCCTCCACTTCTCCCTTCCCCTCACTTGCATCAACTACCACCTCACCTGCCCCTCCCTCCTACCCAACCACCCACTAGTACCACCATTTTTTTAAGCCAAATTTTTTAAGCACCCACACACCCACCCACCCCACACACCCGACGCAGTGATTGGTGGGGTGGGGGGGAGGGGATGGGGACCTAGACAACCTCCTACTTCCTTCTTTATGCGAATCCCTTTCCTTCCCCCATTGCTGTAAATTCGCGTAAATGGGAGTGATCGGGCGTTACACAAGTGGCCGACTTCGTATATGGTTTCTACCTGCCTCCCTGCCTGCCTGCCTTACCAAGAGGCCTCTATAGCTATAGGGTATAATTATAATGCATAAATAATTGTTTATAGGTTTCCCACCGAAAAATAATCATGTCGCATTATCCGAACTTTACCTACCTATCTACCAAACCTACCTACCTACCTACCTACCTACCTACCACCAATTTTATCCCCTTTTTTTTTCTTTTTCCTTCTCCCCTGCACCCACCACCTATACCATGCACCCCTGTCTCATTTTTATTTTTTCCTCTTCTTTTGGCTCGCCTGAAAAAAGTCGGCCCTAGTAATTTGTGAATGGAAGTTTAATTAATGGGAACTTTTTTTTTTTCTCCTTCTACTTCTTCGTTTGGCGGGGGGGGGGGGAGCATATTGTGGCCCTGAAATTTTGACTTTTTGAAGTGAATGCGTTTGTTAGTGTTGTAGTAGTAATGTTCCCGGACTCGATCCCTGCCTCACCCACTTCATTAATTGTCAGTATATACCCGTAAATGGGAATTTTTAATGGCTTCTGCATGGTGAAGACTGTGTGTGTGTGTGTGTGTGTGTGTGTATAAATACATGTGTGTATGTGTGAATGTGTGTGTATGTGAATGCATGTGCGTGTATAAATGCATGTGTGTGTGTATATATATAAATGCATGTGTGTGTGTGTGTGTGTGCAGCAAGATCTCGTGTGCCTGTCCAATCACTGAGGTTCACCAATCACTACATTACTTTGTGCCTCTGTCATTCATTCCCTTAGTTTAGTCAGACCATCAGCCTCAGTCCTTCCTTTTAGTTCCAATGTTGTGCTCTGATAATCATTAAGTATATTTCATCCATCATTTTTTTCACATAATTACTGAAATTAGTGATGTATATATAGCTTTCCACAGGCTCTTATTTTGTTCAACTTCCTTTCCCCACCCCCATCTCTCTCTCTCTCTCTCTAAATAAAATATATGTACTATTTTAATCCATTCGTATTTTTCTGTGGGAGAACAGACGTCAGTACACGTCAACAGATACTGAAAATAGAGTGTGGTGGTAAAAATGGGATTACTCCTTCTTATAACTTGTATAGAAATTGTTATGCTCGATCCTCCGACGGGAATAGTTTTTGAAACCCGTGTACTGGTTGACTAGACTAGATGTATGTGTGTGTGTGTGTGTGTGTGTGTGTGTGTGTGTGTGTGTGTGTGTATACGTACCTTAATTGATGCTAAGTTGTGTTGAGTGTGGTGCTAAGCTCATGATTACTTAAACTCGACACTGGTTGAAGGAAATATATATTGGGTTTGTGGATTCTACAGGTGATTCTTTAAGGGCCAGTGGTGAGTTGCCTTGACAGAACTACCTAGCAACATTAATTATGGTTTTTATCTTTGAATATCCTGCATATTGAAGAAACTTTGTTATCGTATTGGACTTTTGACAACAAAAGACTTGTATTTTCTTTCAACTTGTTTGGTTGGTTGATATGCCACTGCTGTCCGGAAGGTCTCATATGTTCTTCCTCTCTACTGATTGCTTCTCGTTAGAGGTTCTCCATCATCATCATCATCATCATCATTATTAAACCTGATTATCCTCTTGGCTACCAGGTGCTCACTACCACGATGCCAGAAATAACTTCGTCTACCTTCTTTACCAAGTACTGTTATGGACTTAAGTTGTTGCTTTGTCTTCAGTAACTGGAAGCTGACTGTGTGGATAGGTGAGTCTCTGTGTATATAATTTATATATATTAGAGAGAGATGTGGTGTGTGTGTGTGTGTGTGCGTGCGTGCGTGTGCGTGTGGTGAGGTTTTTAGTGTTGCGTGGCAAAGGTCGGTATGTAGGAGGTAGGTACAAGTCTTGTGAACCTTGGGTAGGTAGGTATAGGTAAGTCGGTCTGTCGGTCGGTAAGGTACGCCCCCTTCCCTCCCCTCCCCCCTCCCCTTCCCCTCCTCCTCCTCTAAGCTCCCAGGCCTGAGTATCTCTGGTCAGCGGAGGACCATACAAAGGCTCAACAAACTTCCTTTTGTCCACAGTCTACCGGATTAGTGGCGGCGGTGGGCCAGAGGTTTCCGTCTGAGTCCTGGCAGCTAGATGTGGGTTGCTTCCTTCCTGTATATGTGGAATTCTGGAAAGTGGAACATTTTCGTGTGGAGTGGAGTTCTTAGTACTCTCTGGCTCGCACCCTGAACGGTTCATAGTAACTGAAGCGAGTGAATGAATTATATTGTGAATACAGTTTAACAAAAGAGGAAGTGTAAGGAAAGTATATTGTTTTACTGAAATGGCAAATATTATGGAGGGCCACATGAGTGTTAGTGAAAATGTGGATTGGTTCCTACGTTTGTTAATCTCTATAAAGTGGAGAATTTAGAACGAGGAAAAGGATAACATTAATAAACTGTTTGAGATGGAGGGAAACCACATGTGCTTCATGTAACAACACTGATTAACGAGTACTGTTAAGTCATCAGATGGAACACTGCCTTCTATTCCCTATAGACAATTAATTAGAGGTTGTTACTTTCCGAATTTCTGAACTGTGAACCATAGTGCTAAAGTAATGAACTCATAATAAAAAACGACCTACTACCAAAGTACCAATTGATATGTTATGTGATTATAACTGGCACAATGTTCCATGAAGTCCACCTTGCCATCAGTATATTTTGATTAATGCTTCACCAGAACAGACACACGGACCCACATGTTGTTCACGTGACGATTTGGCAGATGGTGGACAGCTGATTGTGGAAACTCATTGTCTGTACCTATGCTATGTCTCTGATGGTGTTAGATGCATAATTATTTACAGTACATATTTTTTTGTGTATGTGTACTATATATATATGTATATATGCAGGGAATCTTTACCATTTTTGAACATGTACTGGTTATTCGTTAATTTACTATTATTTACCGTGGATATTCCTTATTTATTCGGAATACTCGCTTATGTTTATGTAAGGTTAAGTCTGTATACATTTGCAGTAGTATATTCTATGTACATAAATTTATATGTAAGTGGTTGTAATATGTATTCATAAAAGAAGATTGTTTTAAGCGATTTTACCTCAAGATTTAATGTGCCCAAAGTACTTTAAATCTAAATACTAGATATTAAATTTCCAGTAACTTGTGATCATTAAATGAATATACTCGTCCAAGAAAAACACGACGTCCAAAGGTGAAAACCATTAAAGGTAAAAAAAAAATTAAAGCTTACGAATTACGATGGACTAATGTCAAGACGTTTGTATGTGACACGTGTTGAGCCACGTTATGTTAAAGTTGACTTGGGTGTTAATATATGCAGTGGTGTGTGTGTGTGTGTGTGTGTGTGTGTGTTTTAGGTAGTACAATGTTGTGCCACCCCTCATGCAGGTTACGTGAACACTCGATATGTTCTGCTTCAGGAAGTAGAAAAAGAGTGAATAGTTACACTGGTACGTGTCTGCAGGCCATCCACGGGAAAGGGAAGGCCAGTATTTGTACATTTGCTCCGGTCACCCTCTTTTTTTTATTTTTTTATGGAGTATATATATTTACTTTTTTTTTTTGTGGCACCCTGAAACTTGAAAGCCTTCCAGAGTGCTATTGTAGTTTTGTATATAAAACTATCTTATAATTATTGTACATATTAAATTGGTAAGCTGTACATAATAGACGAAATGAGAGAGATGACCTAAAATTACTAATTAAGGACTACATTGGACAAGGCTAACACTTCTAAGTATAGTTGCGATGACAAGTTTTTTCCATTATTGGATTTTTATATTGTTTAAACGAATGATTGAACAGTTAATAATATGAGTTGTGATGTTTTGTGTTATAGATATAATTTAGGTTTGGTAAATTCATAAAAAATATAATAAAAACCCTTCGTAATGTTTATGTTCTTAACGGTGACATGAAATATACCTACTGTACCATTAGTATGTGTGGGGTTGTATGGAATAGTGTTGTGATAACCTCTACTGTATGAGGTTGGATGGCGTTGAATATTTAGAAATGTTGGTATGATACTTTAACATTTTTTGTCCAGATTGTGTATAATATTGAATGATGTAACAATTCATATACAGTTAGTGTGTTGAGACTGTATGACATAACAATTAGAACCCAGTTAGTATTTGAGACAGTCTAACATAAATAAAATCCAGTTACCGTAGTATATGAGACAGTCTAACATAACATTTAAAACCCAGTTACCGTAGTATTTGAGAAAGTCTAACATAAATAAAATCCAGTTACCGTAGTATTCAAGACAGTCTAACATAACACAGTATATCCAAACCAACCAACCAACCAACCAACCAGTGTATGGGGTTGTGTGTGTGATCTCTGACAGACACACGGGCCCTCCACACTCCCCTTCGTCTGACACCCCTGGAGAGCACGGATATAAAAATGGTTATCGAGATATTGGAGAGCTGTAAGGGTGGGTGGGGTAGGTGGGTGGTGGTGGTGGTGGTGTGAAGGGGAGTGTGGAGGTGGTGGTGGTGTGAAGGGGAGTGTGGAGGTGGTGGTGGTGGTGTGAAGGGGAGTGTGGAGGTGGTGGTGTGAAGTTAGTGGAGGTAGTGCATATGGTGGTGTGAATGGTTGTGTGGAGGTGGTGATGGTGTTGGTGTGAATGTGGTGATGGTAGTGGTGTAAATGGGTGTTGAGGTGGTGGTGGTGTGGAGGTAGTGTGGGGGTGGTGTGAATGTGGTGATAGTGGTGGTGGTAAATGGGTGTTGATGAGGAGGAGGTGGTGGTGGTGTTGTGAGGGTGATTGGTGGTGATTGTGGTGTTGGTTGTGATGAGTGTGGTTGTGGAATAACTACAACACACATTTCCTTACCAACCATTTATATATTGTTTCTATACATAACTTCGATCAGACAGAAACAGGAAAAAATACTTTACGAAATTTTATACAAAATACGGATTCCAGATAAGATGTCATTATTTACAAACTATTAACAGAGGGCTGGAGTGAAATATATTATGGAGAGGCGAACGTGGAATCCTGAGTTTCTTTTTCTTTTTGATGAATTAGAGATGACCAGCTTCATCTTGTGAGTTATTCTCCACGTTATATACCGAGATGCAAGTATGTTGACCACTGAGAAACTTAGAGGCCACATAAGCTTTGATGCTGGTGGGCCAAAAGTTACTAATAATGTACAGTTGCCAGCACTTATATCTGGTACAGTCAGCGTTGTCAATTCTCCTTTCCTGTACCATTTATAAGTGCTGGCAACTGTACGTAAAATCAAACTAGTGTAAAAAATCTGAATCGACACTGTCATGACATTTACCTTCGTTATGGGAAAGAACTTGTGTCATCATTAGCACCAAGTTACATACCTTGGCTCCTGTGCCTGTAAAGTAAAAGGAAGCGAAGTAGAGGAGAGTTAGCAGCTATAAGTATTATTTCCGTTCCCTCACCAACATTCAGGAGTAAAGTGTTAAACTTGTTGATTCTCCTAAGCAGTAAAATTTTAAGCCTATTGACTCCACAGGCAGTAGAACGTTTAGGTTATACTGATTACCGGGCATTAGTATGTAAAGTTTACTGATTGAGTCTGAGTTTTGGTAGACGATAGATTATTTTACTAAGCTTATGAACCCAACACTGATAGCAGTCAGTATATATCTCCACCTCCATATCCCTATACCCTACATACCTCATCCACCCCAAGCATACCCCTATAAACTACATACCTTATCCACACCAGCATACCCCTACACCCTGCCTCCCCCAACATGTGCCCACCCTACCTTCCACAACATACCCTTATTCTTCATACTTCACCCCTCCTACAGTACCATCTTGACTTACTTCACCTCACCCCTCTTCCCACACCCCACACCATTCTTCACATCACCCTACTTTATTTCACCCCACCCTTCTCATCTCAACACCATTCCTCAAATCACCCCACTTCATTTCACCCCACATCATTCCTCACATCACCCCCACTTCATCCCACCCCTCTCCCCTCACCATTCCTCACATCACCCCACTTCATCTCACCCCACCCCACCCCACCCCAACTCACAACGATGGCGACTTGAGTAAACAGTATCTGGAGTGGTGCCTCAACTAACCCCGCCCTCAACCCCTCCCACCAACACCAACACCACCACCACCCCCACCCTCACCCTCACCACCACCACCCCTCTCTATACTCCCCTACTCTTTCCTTCCAGTGCTCTCCCTCCTCTTATCCAACTTTGTATACATCCCCCCTCTATCCCCCACCCCACATCCACATATCCATACACACTACTACTACTACTACTTCTACTCTACCCACTACCATCTCCACTCCGTATACTATACCCTATGCTGACTCTTATCAACCTACCCCATCCATCCATCCATCCATCCAGTTCGCCCCTCCCTCCATCCCTCCATCTCACAGTGTTTATAAAATACTTAGTGGTTACACGACCGCCCTAGGCATACTTTTTCCCCCCTCTTCTCTCTCTCTCTCTCTGCATACTTTTCCCCCTCTTCTCTCTCTCTCTCTCTCTCTCTCTCTCTCTCTCTCTCTCTCTCTCTCTCTCTCTCTCTCTCTCTCTCTCTCTCTCTCTCTCTCTCTCTCTCCAGGCCACAATAAGAGTGGCGTCGTAGCGTGCCGGTGGTTGCCTGTTTGTACTTCGTCTCAATTCCAGCTGCCTTTGTTTGCTTCCCTCGCAAGATCAAACTTTGATTCCACCAATGATATTACTGTCCCCACGGAAAGCGCCTGCAGGGATGGTGAAGCTTGGGGCTGTGGGATGGTTTGAGGGGCGGGGCTGGGCGAGGTGGGGGCGGGGTGGGGGTGGAGGGAGGTGGCAGGGGGTACAGAGAAAGGGGTACAGTGAGAAAGACAGACAGTGAGACAGACTGACAGATTGGGTTGGACTGAAGAATGATTGGGTTGGATTGAACTGAAGCGAGAGGAGCGAAAGTTAAGGAAGGGAAGTGGTTGTACAGTAGGGTAGAGAGGGAGTAGAAGAAGGGGGTGAAGTAGGCCCTACATAGGTGAGGGGAGAACGACGTGAGTGAGCTGTGTGGTGGAAATAAAAGAGTGGTATGGGTTGGGGTTAAAGGTGAGGTGGTGTGTGTGGAAGTGTTGGTTATAGGGTAGACATAGGGGGAGGTGGGTGGAAGGGACAGTGTATAATAATAATTATTATTTGTACAGGGAATTGCATGGACTATAGATAAAATGTAATATAACCTGCACAGTAATTAAAAACAGTATTATGTAAAGTCTTTATTTGTCACAACAGAGGTATAATGAAGATTAGAGGAAGGGTACAATGTAAAGCCTTGGTGTTGTTGTGGTGGATCTAAGAAAAGGTCCTTTATGGAGGGCTGGCGTCTTAACTGGTGGTGTACACACAGCGGCGCGCGCCCACCTCTTGTTTCACATAATTAGCCAGCTCCACGCCCAGGTATTAGGCCTGCCTCGACTCTCTCACCCTGCCCGGCCCTACCCTGCCACGCCACTATGTCCTACCCGATTCTGTGTGTGTGTGTGTGTGTGTTATGTCTCTGTTTGTGTGTCTGCATGAGTACGGTACGGTACGTGTCTATGTCTGTATGACTACTGTATGATCTGAGTATGCATGGAAGTTTGGTGTGTTTGGATGTGTGTGTGTGTATAGTAATAGACGGCGTCACTTGAGTGGCCGCCTGCAGTTAAGAGTTGTTCTCCTCTTCCTCCTCCTCCTCCTCCTGTTGGCTGGCTGGCTGGCTGCTCGAGTTTTCATGAAGTTTGCCGACTGGTGCAGCTTTGTGTAGTGGCAGTTTGTTTGTTGTTCTTGTGCTCTGTTTTCTTTGTGCCGCTCCTCTAACTATCTACTTAATTTCTCGGTTCCGTACCTTTTTTTTTTCTCTCCCCTGTGTGCTATGTAATGTCCGCTTCGGTTCGTTTCGGCTGCGTTTTAGGACCAGCATATTATTGGACTCGGTTTAGTTGTCTGTAAACATTGATATAGTTACGTGCCACACTTCTTACATTGTATAAATATAACAGCTAAATATATCTTTCTCATAATTACACGATCCTCAAAGTTACATATAGGCCTACTACTACGGGGTTCAATGATTGTATTTTAACCTGAGTATCCATCAATTTTCCCTCGTCAGATGAAAATGGTCAGTTGGTAGTCAGGGGATAAGGACCCTGTGATGATGTATGAAAATTGGAGGCTTCTAATTCCACCTGATGATGCCACGAAACAAGCTCCTTCCATATAGGTGTCATTTCGTAGCAATATTTGAAGGCCTCAATAATTAATCTCCAATTTTATAACTACGTCACAAGATCTCTTAAGGGGTATGTAAAACCCTAATGTGGATGAATCAGAGGGCCACACTCTTCCCCAAACAACACCAGTAAACAGACCTATACTTAGAAAATGAGTAGTGGGATATAATATGTTTTGTATATAGTATTGTATGAGAGGGTAAACAGACATATACTGTATATACTTATAG
>JAWZYT010000745.1:0-92500 GCA_034508575.1 Petrolisthes manimaculis
AACTGACTCTTTCACTGATGCAAGAGTAGGTCAGTTACCACGACCCTCTTCCCAGCTTCTCTATGTTCATGCAAATTTTCCCAGCTACCTGTCTCGGTACGAAGCCCATAAAGAGAGAAGAGAATGTATGTGTGGGTACGAAAGGGGAACAATACCGACGTGAAAATTAATAACTATAATAAAGGCAGGGATGGAGAACGAATAGTGATAATAACTTAATGAGACAGCATGCAAAAAAAAAATCATAAGGCTGATGACTAGATTACATCAGCGTTCAACATCATAATATCAGCTGTCAAAAAGTCCGAGTGAACATAAAGCAAAACAATCACCGGTTTTCAAAGGAACGTATTACCATATATAAATATTCACTATTGGACAACACTCGCTCATTTCCAAGAGGCAATGAATGGATTCGTTAAAGCGGAAACGAGATGAGAGAGTGGGGAAGGAGGAGGAAAGAGTGGGGAATGCATGGGGGAAGGAGAGGAGAGAGTGGGGAAGGAGAGGAAAGAGTGGGAAAGGAGAGGAAAGAGTGGGAAAGGAGAGGAAAAAGTGGGGAAGGAGAGGAAAAAGTGGGGAAGGAGAGGAAAGAGTGGGGAATGCATGGGGAGGGAGGGGGATAAGACTGACAAATGAATGAGGGAGGAAGAGGAGGAGGTGAGCATGTGGGAGGGAGGAGGGTGGGAGAGGTGGGAGTGCTTGCCAGTGAATGAGTGCGTGCTTAGCTGGCTGGCTGGGTTGAGGAGGAAGTAGGTAGGGAAGGAGGAGTGCTTGCGATATAAAGAAAAGAGACAGGGGAGGAAGTATGGGAAGGAGGGAGAGTGAATGGGTACGTGTTTCGAGAAAGAGGTTATGCGAAAATAAAATAAAAAGGAATAGAAGGTAAGTGGGTAGCGAACTGCAAAAATGAAAGGATAAACAGAGAGAGAGAGAGAGCAGAAAGAATCAGGAATGGGACAGAGACGGAGAAATTTTGTTGATAAAAGAGTATTATTACAGTGGGATGGCAATTGGCAGGTGGAATAAAGGAATGATGGCTAGGTTAGGTGGATGTGGTGTTATGGGAAAGAGAAGGAGAATGAGTTTAGTGGAGTGTGGAGGTGGTGGACGAGACGAGAGGAGCGATGGGAATGGGAAAGAGGAGGAGGGAAGGCAGGAAGTGAAGTGTTACGATAGTGATGTCGGTACTGGGTTAAGTTTTGTGCACACACACTTCAACACACACACATACATACATACATACATGCATACACACACACACACACACACACATCAACACACACATCAACACACACACACACACCACGACCCAACAACCCCACAGCATACCATTCATCCTCTTATATAAATTATCAGATGTTCAAAAATTAGCCATGAAAGAGACGTGGGCGTGATTTGCGGGCGTGATTGGTGGGCAGAGAGTAGTACATACCTGATGCAGAGCCCACCCACACCCCACCCCACCCTGGCACTCCCATAATCCAGGTCAAGTAGGAGCTATATACAGACGCTATGGGGCTGTTGTGGGGAGTGTGGGATGGGAGGGGGATTGGTTGGAGAGGGTGTGGGTTGGAGGAAGGTGAGGGGTAAGGATGGTGTGGGTAATAGTGGAGGGTGTGGGAGGGGTTGGAGAAGGTGTGGGTTTGAGGTAGGTGAGGGGTAAGTGATGGCGTGGGTGGATGAAGGGGAGGGGTAAGGGTGTGGGTGAAGGTGGAGGAGAAATTGGATAGGGTGTGTGGAGGAGAGATCGGGAGGGTTTGTGTGGACGTGGGAAGGAGTGTAGAGGAATTTGATCTAATGTAGTCTACAGCAGGATGGGGTTGTTAAGCGTGAGTAGCCTATATGTGGGAAAGAGTGTGTATGAGGGTGGGAGTGTATATTGAAACGAGTGTATGTGGGACCTAATGTGTGTGTCTGTGTGTATGTGTGTGTGAAAGAGTGTGAGACATAAACCTACCAAACCCTACCAGCTTCCTGTATCACCGTGTCAGCCAGCCAGCCAGCCAGGAAGGAAGCCGCCCCTCCACGCTAAGGGTAAAAAAGGTAAGGAAGGGGTAGCCTATGGTGGGCACTCGGTTCAAAGAGGGCACTCCTGGGGCATCCTACTACAGTGACCATCAAACACTCCCGCTGCCACTCCACTCCTAATGTGTGTGTGTGTGTGTGTATCTATATGTGTGTGTGTGTGTGTATCTGTATGTGTGAGAGAGAGACTGAGAGAGACAGAGACAGAGAGAGAGATTTAAGACATACAAAAACATATACTGTAAATATAAGACTAGACAGATAGATGGCGTCTAGAGATAAAGAAGAGGTATATATAGGTAAGGAGAAGAATAGAAAGTTTGGGGATGAAGCTGTAGTGTTTTGAAAAGTGGTTATAATACAATGGGACTTAGATGTAAAGAGAATGATAGAGGAAAAGTTAGGTGGTGCCAAATAGTGCCAGTGACATCCCCACCCGCTGCACACACCTGGCACTCTCCCTCTCACTCCTTCCCTACCATTTTGAAACCCTGCCTTCTCACATACACATTCGTCTACAGTGTACAGTGGATACAATATACATGCACCTGCTGTATCCACATGAACAACCACCTAAATACAAACCCATCTCTTGTACACACACACACACACACAACCACACCTGCCTTGCCATCCCATTAAATCATCTTTACCATTATACCCATCAACGTACCTACCCATTACCATCTACTCATCCCCACAATGTCTAGCTACAGGTACACCTAGATCATACACTCCTGCTATTTACCCATCTGAACCCACTAGTCTGTACCCATCTACACTATACTCAATCTACAGTATACCCAAGAGCCAAACCCTATACCTACCTACCTACCTACCTAGCCATTCACTTCACTCACCCATCAGAACATACCTACCTACCCACCTATACATTACACTCACACATGCACTAACAATTAGAACTTATACTGCACCGACCCACCTACACCATTTACCCACTTACAATCTACTCAGCCATGCACTACACTCAGAACCTACCTACCTATCTATCTACCTACAGCCCTTACCCACCTCCCAGCCAGCTATAGCCCATCTAGTCATCACTACTGAGACCCCCTGACCCACTTTAACACTGTCCACACACGTTCTTTTTTCAAGTGCCTTCTCTCTTGATGCTTGGCTATTGTCTTGTCCTCAATACTTCTTGCTGACTAATACAAATGACCTATAGACAGCGATAGATCTACTGGCCCGTAAGAGAAATATTATACTAATTCTTCCAAACTATGCCACGAAATAGGTTCCCTCAATATAGGAGCTGTTTCGTAGTACCGTCTGGGGGGAAATAGAAGCCCAAGGTCTGTGTTAACCTTGTAGAAGCCTTCAATTGACTGGCAACATCACAAGTAAAAGCAAAGGGCTGAATACAACTCAAGATACCGGTAGTATAAATAATGTTCTGTAAGCACCACGTCCCCTCCTCTTCATCGCCTTCTGCAGTAGTAATGGGCGTAACGAAAGGTGGCATGTACCGTATATAATTAGACTCAGCCTTCAGGAGTACTTTACTGTAGCTACCGTACGCGTAAACCACGTCTCGCCTGTCAAATATATCCTTCGCCTTTTATGTGTACTCGAGTGAATGGATGAGCAGGGAGGTAGAAAAAATGGCCAGAGCTCGGTCGGGCATTCACCCAGACACCATCATCACCCTGGCACTATATACCCACAACCCTCACAGAGTTGAAGGGAAGCATACACTCAAAGGAAGCAAATTGAACTCAGGTGCGTAAAGAACGAAAAAAAAAATACAAATAAATATAATAGAGAAGGATCAGCTGGACATTTATTACTAGTTGAACTGCTGATTCCTCCAAATAAAGCCATGGAAACCGACTATTACAATAAACATGTTTGCTATTGTTGGGAGTGATGAGGCTTCGTGCCCTTGCCTTACTCCACTGCCAACACAAAAATCAAAGCTTCAGTGACTGACATTTCGGGGCTACGTGGAAGAGAGTAAATAAGATATGTGACTCCCTCCTTACCTCCTTGGTGTTGTAATATCGTGTGTGTGTGTGTGTGTGTGTGTGTGTGTGTGTGTACGAGCATAAAAGGTCAGATAAGAGGGAGAGACGCCCCCCTTGCCTCAACACATCTCTCCACTAGCCCCCTTCATACGATATTTTCAGACATACTCTTAAGATAAACAACGAACGAGTAAGTCCATTTTTATCCATTATGCACCAGCAATGCTCATTAATATTAATCTCAAGACATACATGAATTATCACAACACAGGCACAACACACAATACAAGCGTGCAAACATGACCCCATCCCCCACCACCATGCACACACACACACACACACACACAGGGCCATAAACAACAGCACCATGAAAAAAATATATATCATCTTTCTGTGTGACTTGCAAATTTAGCGTGTAGGGCCTCCTTCTCCAGCTCCTTCTCTCCCTCCTCCTCCACGAGTGAGGGTAGAATATACGAGCATGTGTAGCTTCATTAGTGGGGTTGAGGGAGGGGAGTTACGAGGGGTGAGGATTTATATAGGAAGGAAGGGAGACTGGGACACAAGCCATGAAGGGGGGACAAGACAGCTAGTGAGGTACGAGTGTTGATGCTGCTACTGTGTGTGTGTGTGTGTGTGTAGATAGATTCTCGTGACACTGGAATAAACTGAGAGTCTGAGACAGAGACAGAGACAGAGAGACAGAGACAGAGAGACAGAGAGACAGAGACAGAGAGACAGAGAGAGAGAGACAGAGAGAGAGAGACAGAGAGAGAGAGACAGAGATAGAGAGAGACAGAGATAGAGAGAGACAGAGATAGAGAGAGATAGAGAGAGAGACAGAGAGATATCAGGGTACAAATGTTAATGTCATGGACGGGTACTTGTAGCAATGGGAAGAAGGTGCATGGAAGTGGCAGTCAGGGTGGGGTGAGGAAGGCAGGGTTGAAAATATATACATGAACAGAGTGTAAATAGCCAGTGTGGAGTGATGGAGTAGCCTGCCTGCAGTGAGATAGAGTGTGCAGTAATGAGTGTGAATAGCAAAGGGTCTGTGAATAATAATAATAATGGAGTGTGGAAGGAAGTGTTGGTAAAATAAGTATGCATACAATGTGGAAGGAGGAATGTGGTGGACAGTATAATATAGGTAGTGTGTAAGACAAGAGGGTTTGTTGTAAGTAAGGTGTGTGCAAGATATTAAGTTTGTAACCAGACAGAGGATGTGGAGGTAAATAGATGGTGGGTGTGTCAAGTGAACACTGTATGGTTCAAAGTATAAGTGTGAACGTAACGAGTGTTGAAAGAGTTCACGAAAAATAATAATAATTAAAAAAAAAAAGTAATATAAAACCATCAAAGATTAGCACTTAACATAACCGAGTCAGACACAAACATGAGGAATGAATGAGAACTGGTTTTCCCTTGTCACACCACCACTACAACCTCACCTGGCTGGCTGACTGACTGGCTGGCTGGCTACACTGGGGCTTACGTCACCCACACCTGCACAACACATACAAACAAGAACATACACACATGTATATTCCATCCCCCACTATCTCTCTATCACGCGCACACTCACATATTCCGTCCCCACTATCTATCTCTCTCACACACACACACGCACACATATTCCGTCCCCCATTATCACACACACACACACACACACACTTTCTCTCTCTCTCTCTCTCTCTCACACACACACACACACACACACAATGCCACCCTTAACACTGTGAATTACATCAGTGTCACGTAACACACATTCCTCAAGTGCAAATGTAAACCTCGTCCTTTTTGTTTCCGTGTACACATTTACATAATTGTTTCTCTTCACCAACATTCCTTCACGATGATAATTAATGCGTGTCAGCTTGTATATTTCTCTGTCATAAACTTCCTATCTAAATAAAAAAAAAACAGACATAAGAGGCACGTTCTGAATAATAATGTGCAAATGATGTGTTCAGTACCATCTCGTTGTTGGTCGTACAGTTTTATCCATTAAATCTACAACATATATTTTTTTAGCATTATGAAAACGAGATAGGTAATTGTGTGTTTATGTAATCAGTGACATAGTACCGTACAACTCGCTGATGCTACAAGGCAACTAACTAACTAACTATCACTATTATCATCACGCACGAAAAACAACTTAATGCAAGAAACACAAGGAATATAATTACATAACTTTTACTAGACAAATACCAGACCATCACCATGACCAGCTGTAGGAGAGACTGACTGACTGACTGACTGACTGACTGATTGACTGACTGACTGACTCTACTCTACTCTATGGCAACCTCATCACGGGTCGAACCTGGTGTTGTTTAGAAGAGAAATCCCAGCTGGCACAACCCAAATATCATCAGACATACATACATACATCACCACCATTATCGTACGTCGTTGTCAATATCGTTTCAAGGACATTGGACCATCATCCTCAATTGTTTCCACAACAGTTAAGTAATTTTAACACACACACACACACACATACAAACATAGAAACGGATGCAACTGTAACAAGATACATGGCAAAATGTTATAATAAGCCACGATTCAGAGAGAGAGAGAGAGAGAGAGAGAGAGAGAGATGAAAGTGTGAGAAATGTTAGTGAAGATGTGTACTATACAGGATAAAGAGGGGGAGTGGCGGCAGGCCTGGCAGTGACGGTGGCGGCCTCTGGTGTGCAAAACAAGCTTGGGAACCAGTTAATGTGTGTTGTTGAGGAGGGAAGGAGGGAGAGAGGCTGGTAGTGGAGGGAGGGAGAGAGGCTGGTAGTGGAGGGAGGGAGAGAGGCTGGTAGTGGAGGGAGGGAGAGAGGCTGGTAGTGGAAGGAGGGAGAGAGGCTGGTAGTGGAGGGAGGGCTAGTGATGGTGGTAGTGGAGGGAGAGAGAGGCTGGTAGTGATGATGGTGGTGGTGGAGAGGGTACAGCTGGTGGGTAGGAAGGAAGGAGGGAGAGTTAGTGGTTCGTGATGGTGAGGGAGGGAGGGAGAACTAAAGTTAGTGAAGGAAGGGAGGAAGAGCTAGTGATTAGTGGTGATGGAGGAAGGATGGCTGGTGATGCTGGTAGAGGGAGAGAAGGTAGTGGTAGTGGTGGTGATGGTGAAAGGATTCTAGTGATAGTGGTGGTGGTGTGACTGTCGTGCTGAGGTGATTGTCTGTGATGGTACTATAGCTTATGTGTGGGTTATGAATGTAATGGTACCCTATTCGTATTAGTATTATAATTATATGGTATTCGTAGCTGTAATTTTTCTGGTAGCCTGTGAACTGTTGTGTTTTGGTATGGCATAATTCGTTTAGAAAGTAATAATCCTGAAGTAATGGTTGTGGTATCCTGTCGAGGTGAAAGTAGTAGTAGTAGTAGTAGTAGTAGTAGTAGTAATAGTAGTAATAGTAGTAGTAGTAATAGTAGTAGTAGTAATAGTAGTAATAGTAGTAGTAGTAATAGTAGTAGTAGTAGTAGTAGTAGTAATAGTAGTAGTAGTAATAGTAGTAGTAATAATAGTAGTAGTAATAATAGTAGTAGTAATAATAGTAGTAGTAATAATAGTAATAGTGGTTGGTGCAGTAGTGTCGGGGTTGATGGCTATTGTGTTGTAAAGTTGCACTAGTACTCGTGATGGCCTCATTAGAATAGTGATGGTGGATGTGTTGAATGATGATTGAAGAGACATTCATTGAGGATATGATGGTCATGATGCGCTATTGGCCTGCTAGACTAAAGTGACGTTAAGGAACCTGTGATCGTGTATGACATTTTTTGTGGCTTCTGATTCCTCTTGACTAGGCTATATCTTATATGCCACGAAACAGGCTCCTTCAATATATGTGGGGTTTTTTTACTACACCACGGGGTTCCAAAGAGTTAACTTGATTCGTTTTTATAATAATTACCCCTCACCCATGGATGCAAGAACAGTATCTCTATCTCTCTCTCTCTTCATACTACAAGATAATATATAATTTTTTATATAAAGAAGACCTATGTGCAAAACCAACACATTCGCGCCTCACTTAACAACGTCACACAGATCAAAGCCCTCCTTGCTTCCCTTCCTCACCCCACCCTGTCTTACCCCCACTCCCCCCACCACCACCACCATAGATAAGGTTCATTAGTAGTGTCATGTCATGCAACGTTACACACCTATGACACTATAAGTCTGGCATTACCTGGCATCATCATTAACAACAACAACATCATACATTATCATTAACTGACACTACCATACACCAACACTACCCACAAGCAACAACCATAAATTATTGCGTGCAGGTAACAAACAAATATGGCGTCGTCGTTTTTTCTGAGGAATTCTTACATACAACGCTACGTCTCGAGTTCAAATGGTTCAGTAATTTTCCTTATGTTTTCACCAAACTCCTGGATATAACTTTTGTCCTTCACTGTTCATACATACACATACGTTGTTACATGTACACCACACATGTTCATACAAAAATATACCACACATAAGCACCACACATTACAAAGTACTCAACCTACCCCACACAACAGCAAACTCACACGCATACATACATAAGCACCACACTACTCAGTACTACACTACACACCAGCACACAACAACAGCAAACTCACATACATACATACATAACACACGACCTCACTCAACACCAACATATATTCATCTTGTCCCTGTCATCGCTGTATCTTCTTAAACCATACGTCAGTTTACAGTGCTACCGTCCCCCATCCATCTCTCTAACACACACACACACACACACAAAGCACAGAAACATTCTCCATTCAACGCAAACACACACACACACAGAAACACCCTCCCATTCATCACCAACCACACCTTCCTCCTCCCCACCCCAAACAGACAAATTTCCCCTCCCCACCCTTCATCACACACGACACCCCACCCAAACACCCATCCCTCATCCCACACACACACACACACACCCTCCCATATACTACATCTACCTCTCCATTTACACCCCTCCACCTGCCTATCCATTTATACTTCTCCACCTGCCTATCCATTCACACCCCTCCACCTGCCTATCCATTCATACTCCACCTGCCTATCCATTCATACTCCTCCACTTGTCTGGCTGTTACATACAAGTTCAACACACACTGTTTGTATATACGTACAGTCGAGGAACAAAGTATCTGGACAGTATTGGCGACTTATGAATGAAGGGGTAACATTTGTATCATAGTCTGTGATTGGTCGACGTAGGCTACAGGTATACCAGTATCAGCTGAGTGCCAGGTAGTGTATCATTCATTTGGTGTTGTTCTCAGAGTGAGAAAATAATGTTTTACTTGTTTTTCCAATTTCTCAGTGCACTCAAAATTTGGTTAAATAATTCGATTTGACAGCATCACCACAGTACAGAGAGAGAGATAGAGAGAGATAGAGAGATCTTCCGGGTGTCTCCCCTAAATACTATCAACAACTCTCACTCCCAACACATGTTTCCTCCCCTTCCCTCCTGTTGACGTCACTGCTCACTCACTCACTCACTCTCTCTCATAATCATATCAACATATTTACACTAGGATTCCATTTTTCGCACGTCATCCTTCCTAGCATTAACTTCTCGGAGTGTTGTCAAGGAAGCCTGTGTGTGTGTGTGTGTGTGTGTGTGTGTGTGTGTGTGTGTGTGTGTAATTATCTCAGGAGGGTGTGGGGTAGTGGGTTAGTGATGTCAAGTCGTGTGTGGTGACATCACGGGGTTAAAAGAGGCGACGTCTAAAAAGAGCGTCTATAAAAAAGTGTGATGATTGAAAGGGAAGCGAGTGATGAGTGAGTAGACGTGTTTGTAATGAGTGGTGATGACTAAATTTATCGTGGTAATGTCAGTGGTGTTGTCTAAGGAGTGTAGTGTAATGAGTGTTTAAAAATATGTGGTGAGTATAAGAGTACGTGCAGTAGTAAATGTTGTAGTAAACTTGAAATAACTTGGTGATGTCAGAGGTGATGTATGTATGTATGTATGTACAAAATCCCTTCCCTCCACCACCACCCACCCGGCAAACAAACATACGTGGGATTGAAGTGGGATCTTCTTTCACCACCACACCTCCACCTGGCCCTATGTATGTGTGTGTGTGTATGTGTAAAGTTCAGTAGCCCTCGAATTGGCCCTGTGTGTGTGTGTGTGTGTGTGTGTGTGTGTGTGTGTGTGTGTGTGTGTGTGTGTGTGTGTGTGTGTGTGTGTGTGTGCGTGCGTGTGTATGTATGTATGTGCGTGTGTATGTATGTATGTGTGTGTGTATGTGTGTGTGTGTGTGTGTGTGTGTGTGTGTGTGTGTGTGTGTATGTGTATGTGTGTGTGTAAATTTCAGTAGCCCTCTAATTTGACCACAAGAGACGACTCCCTCCTCCCTCCTTAAATAAGATAAATGGTAATCAGGTAATCTTTGGTGGTTATGGGTATTCTATACTTATATATACATCTAAAATTACCCAAAGCGAATATAAACTAACATATATATAATCCCTGTAATCTACCATTAGTCCAATTAAACATACATTTTTTCCATGGCTGTAATCCTCACTTCCCGCCAAAAGATACACCTCCCCTTCGTTCGTTTACTGCTGGACGTGGCTTGGACTTACCGATAGCTCTGGTGGGTAGACGATGAAGTGGCGGAGTGTGAAGCCGAATCCCTGCTCGTTCCTGTTGATGGAGATGAGGCGAGGACCGCTCTTGTTTGGCAGCTGAGGGGAGAAGAAAGGAGATAAACGAGTCAATAAAAGATAAATGGCAAATTGGCGATAAGATGAGGAAAATTATTCAGTAAAATATAAAAAAATGTCAATAAAGTGAAAAATTAGTCTATAAAAGATAAAAGCATATTGGCGATAAGAAGAAAATTGAGTCTGTAAAATATAAAAGGCAAATTGGCGATAGAGAAAAAATAGTCGTTGAAAGATAAATGGCAAATTGGCAATTAGAAAAGAAAAATGAGTCGGTGAAAGATATAATATCCGAACTCTTCAATATAGAAAATTACCCCTTATATAAACTTAATATTTCGTAGCATCATCACAATCATCATCATCATCATCAACATCATCTCTACCCAAAGGGAAAATCGAACTAAACATCAACTATACAAACTTGATACACCGATACAAAAATTGCTACTGCAGTCCACACAACTCATCAAGGTAATATCATCCTCCCTTAATACGGCTGGCTTCACGAATTCTTACACGGACTAATAACCCTGCATGGAAGTACGGCAGAGAATGGTCTACCAAGTCACCCGGTGATTACAAAACAACATATTTAGTAATAATCTTGTATATATTGCAGTTATTGAGTCTTACATTTTCTGCATGTATGTTGTATATAAGCCATACATACATACCCCGGGTTGGAGTCCTGATGAGTGCTACCGATATAACTAATAATAAATTAACAGTAACTTGTGTGTTGTTGGACTGTTGGTCTTAGTTTGTTTAATTTCCTTCCCTTTCCCAACCCCTGCAGGAACGGTAATCAGACGGAAGGTTAAGGAATAGAGAGAAAGAGTAGAATAAAACTATACCTTCATTATTAGTATTATTTGTTTAATTAAGATGTACTGGCTATATCAAATTACAGAGAGAGAGAGAGCGAGAGAGAGAGAGAGAGTTAAACCCTTAGGAAAAACACGTACAACCCCTTCCCTAGTGGACCCTGCTTGCCCTCAAACAGCCCCTTGGGGAAAGACAACAGTATAACCAGGGAGGAGGAGTGGAGGGAGAAGACGGGGAGAGAGGAAGGGGAGGGGGAAGGAGGAAGGAGGGAGGATGAAGGAGGGAGGGGGAAGGAGGAACGGGAAGGGGGAGAGACGGAAGGGGGAGGGGGAGGGAGAAGAGAGACGGAAGGGGGAGGAAGAAGAGAGAGGGAGGGGGACAGGTACCCAGGAAGAGGAACGCCTCCACACACACTCGTATCTTTCTGGGGGGAGCGGGGGTTGTCAGAGGGAGCGAGGACCCCTAACTAAAAAAAAGATCAAAAATACAAAAAGCCGATCTAGTCTTTGCTAAGCGGCCATAACCCTTCACTGGGCCACCTGCTGTTTATTTTCTCCTGGTGAGGTGTGTGTGTGTGTGTGTGTTTGGAGGGGAGAGAAGTTTGAGTGATAACTTGTGTGTGTGTGTGTGTGTGTGTGTGTGTGTGTGTGTGTGTGTGTGTGTGTGTGTGTGTGTGTGTGTGTGTGTGTGTGTGTGTGTGTGTGTGTGTGTGTGTTTGTTTGGAGGGGAGAGAAGTTTGGGTGATAACTTGGGTGTGTATGTGTGTGGGTAGGCTAGAGTTGTGACGGATAACGTGTGTTTGGAGGTGACAGAGGAGGAGCGAGTCTTAAGCAGAGGGAGAGAAGAAAATATTTATAGAGAAGAAAGTGGGGGAGAAAGAGCAGAGAAATTTGAGGAGTGAGGAGGGGGAGTATGGAGAAAGCGAGGAGGGAGTACAGGAGTGGACAGGGGAGAGAGAGAGAGAGAGTTTACAGAATAGAGAGAAACTGGAGATAAAGGAGTGGAGGGAATCGAGAAGCAAGAAGAGAAAGTAAGTAAAGAAGGAGGGGGGGGGAGGGGAGAAACAGGAAGAAGAATAGACAAGAAAAATGGATAGGAGGCAAGAATAGGAGATTGAAGAGGGGAGAACCGAGAGAGAGAAAGTTGGAGGAGGAGAGTCGTGGAAGGAGGACTTATAGGAGGGACTGGGAATAAAGAGAGGATGGAGAAGAAGGATTAGCAAAGAGAAGGGAGAGGAGTGGAAAAGGAAGAACTGAGAACGAAGGAATAAGATTAAACAACAATAAATCAACACATAAAAAACATTCATACACACACACACACACGCTTATATACAATGACATGCAAGCACTCACATACAATAACAACATACGTACAGCCATGTGAGGACGCAAGCAAGCACACTCGTACACCTCAACAAGCACCCACACACACACGCCTACAATCACAACACCAAGGCAGGGAAGCGAATGAATAATGACTGAGTGCATGACCTGCCTGAGCTGTGAGGGAGGCGTGGGATGAGGCGAGGGAGGCGTGGGATGAGGCCAGACAACCAGTAGCCTAGTGGTCGCAACCGTGTACAGAGAGACAAAAATCGTATCGTCGTTATGACCAACAAGTTTCTACATACAACAAACAAACCACACTGAAACCTTGACCCATGCTGAAACCCAAACTCAAACTACAATCCAAAGTCATAGGTTTGTTAATTACCAAATGTTTTCACCAAATTTCAAAACAACTTTTGATTATCACTGTACATACTTAATTTTAAAGTTGTAACAGTTATCTGTGGCGAGTTTAGCACAAATCTTAAAGTTAAAAAAAAGTCTACGGACACAAAGACCACACTGTGGAAGAGCAGCGGTGAGTGAGATATTTTTAACTCTCTCTCACTCTCTCTCACTCTCTCTCTCTCTCTCTCTCTCTCTCTCTCTCTCTCTTTATATATATATATTATTTGTCTAACTGTCCAGGGCACAACGATTTGGTGTGTTTTGTAATATCAAGAAGGTTTTTATGTGTGTTGTAACAGCTGTTTTTTATAGGTTTCGTAAAAGCTTCCCTCAGGTATGAAAGGAAGGAATTTAGTTATAACATGCTTTACATTCCTATGAAGAGGAGGAGGTTACGACTTACGACAATGCAAGATAATAATTCTCCAAACTATGCCAAGAATCACACTCCCTCAATACAGGTTCTGTTATGTTTCTCGGGAAAAATTATATTAATATTTATCATTATTGTTATTATTAACTTTATCACCATTATTATCTTTATCACCATTATTATTTTTAGTCAGAGTTCGTATTCTATTTCTCTCTATTTGCTGTCAGTCAACTATTTTCCAGTTCACCTCTTAAAACTTTCTGATCTAGTCTCTCTACCGTGTATCTTTGTCTGCCCAAGCTTCATTCACCTGTGGGTTGTCAATGTCACCTACACTGTTTACACAATTATCATCACTGCACAATACTCAGGTAATTATTATAACCTGCCTACGTCCACCTCTTTCTGTTTAATGTGCTCGATATAACCTTAAATTTGATGCTCTTTTGTTATGTCTTGATTTTTGTTTTGTTATCCCTCCATATCATACCTAGACTAACAGGATTTGTTTTTAAGGGACCAGAAGCTATTATTATTTAGCTGACATAACAGTCTCATTAAAACCTATACGTGCCTAGCTTAGACTGACCTTTGAAGACAGAAGCGATGGACAGAGGGCCATATGGCACTCTCCGGTGAGGAAACAGGGCCACATACCAGGAAGACACTACTCATACACCTAAATATACCACACACACAATGACTGGCTTACACCTTACGAGTATACTCAAATATAACACGATGATTAATGCACAAACACCGTCAATACAAACACTTAAATCATGCCCAATTATAGCTCATCTTTTAGCGTTGCAAACACCACTTACACATACTACAAACATCATGCATATACACACATGTACAAATATGACACACATAATCACTACAAGCACAACATACATGTCCAAATAATTCACACATACACTCACAATAAACTGGTCACACATACTTATAAATAGCATCCACAAATATCCTCTTCACTACACACACATCCAAATATACACATGAGCAAAAGATCACAAAAAGAAGTAAGTTACCTACAAGGACCACCACTATTTTCCTAACTATGAGAATATATATATAAACAAAACACACCCTCATCCTCCTAGAATGGTAAAAGGTTCAAGTTTGAGGCTGCTTTGTTTACAGGACTGATTATGTAGCATCTCTGCCTCCCTTCCCTTCCCTTACACAGCAGCAGTCATTCATCCTCACCCAGTCTGCCCCCTTTCCATCTGTCCCATCAAGCAAGCATATTTAATTTGCCATAAATCTGAAGCACAGGTTGAAAGAAAAGGAATTAGTACACTGTAGAGGTTATGGTAAGAATGGTTGGGTATAATGGTATATAAAGTAGAGTATCAAACTGAAGGATATAGTCATTTTGAGATATATAAATGCCTGGTGTATATAATTATGATTTGTGAGGCCTGGCACTCGTAGTAGTACGGTAATGGATAAATAATACAGTTGTATGGTGCAAGTTAATTGTTCTTTGTTTACTGCTTGACTCATCTCAATCCAACTTGCCCTTCCTTCCCTCCCACGTTCCTCAGTGCCCCCAACCAGACCCTTGTCACCCCATCTCACTGCTCCTCAACACCCCCCCCCCCCCCAACACACACACACATACACACAGCGACCTCATCACCCCGACCCATCCACTATCATGCCCAGCCCCGCCCCACACCACCCTCTCTCACGCTCCTCCCCACTCCACCCCCCTCCCTAAAATAATGTGACCCCCCCCCCTCATGCCCTGCCGCCCCCCTTGACCCGAGCAGAGGGAAGCAATTATCACACTTGACGACCTCACTCCCGCTTTTGTTCACTTACCGCTTTCTCTACGGGACAATAATTTCAGCTTGTCCATATATGTCAAATTTTGACTCGTGACAATATACATACCATTTCTTACGGGTGGGTGAAAATATATGGTGATGGTTATAATGAACGACAACAAACCATACCACTGTCGATTCTAATTCTACAACATATACTTCTTTAATGTCGTAAAATCACACCATCAGTAGGTAGCCATAAAAATTTCTACATTGGCAACCCTTCCCGCTGCGCACTGCAACACGATTCAGGGGTTGGAGGGAGGGAGGGAGGGAAGGAGGGAGGGAGGAAGGAAGGGAGGAAGGAAGGGAGGGAGGGAGGAAGGAAGGGAGGGAGGGAGGAAGGGAAGGAGGGAGGGAGGGAGGGAGGAAGGGAGGGAGAGCAAGAAACTATTGCCCTCAGATATAAGAATGTGCATAAAAACCAATGTGTCTGAATGTGAACAAAAAACCAGTGCATGTGTCTGGAAAACTTATTAACATTCCCAGAGCCTCTTCACTCAGCATTCGGACATGTGGAAGAGGTGACCAAACAGTGTACATTTATATTACAGGCAATGAATCGTTCTTACTGAGTGAAGCGACATACGAGTATATAATTACAACAGCTTTATCATAACACAAAACTCTAGGGGACTAAGTAACTGAAGCCCAACCAAGGCAGAGTGTGTTTGGTGTTTAAATGGGAAGCAGAATTTTCAAAGCAGTCATTTTTTTTTTTTCAATTGCTACTTACACGGTTAATGTGAGGGTGATGAAGGAATTGTGGAGAGGATGGAGATGTTGGTTGTATTGACAGTAGTAAGGTGGTAGTTGTGACGCTGATAATGTTATTGATTGTAGCGAGTGATGGCAGTGATTTCAGCAATGTAGCTCTTACCAGTGGTGTAGTGGAGTGTATGGGAAGTGTCACAGAGAGATTAATAAAGTAGCACAAGCCTCACCCACATCACTCTTCAAATAGCACTCACATTCTTCATCACCACCAAACACACTCCACCACCCACACTCTGTACCCACACTCCTCCACCATCACCACCACCACCACCACCACCACCACCACCAAACACACATTACCATCCACACTCACCATCACCTACATCATTCAATCACCACCACCTAGTTAGTAAGAATCCAATCTACAAAATTCTCAGTTCCATGCACTAAACTAATCCTTCCATCCAACCAACCAACCAACTCCAGTCTGTTTCACTCACCATCAGAATACCACCCCCTTGACCCCCCTCCCCTCCCCCCCCCCCCCCGACGAGGTGCAGGAGTTGTTCATAATTATAGTGTTGGCATGACCGAATTTAGAGGTGCGTGTGAGGCCTATAACATCCTTGAGCTTCTCACCAGCAAACCAGCCATTATCCCCTCACCCCTAAGAGGAAATGCTGACTTTTTGTAAATACAGACGAAGTGTTATCAACCAGCAGGGTATAATATTTTTCAGACATCCACCTCTTTTTTCTGGTGCTACGATCAGCCATTTTACATCCGGGGATATACCAGATGCTGCTAGAGATAAAGGTGAAGGTAATTGATGTCTGGTACTGAAAATATCAACAATCAGAAACAAAGTCTATAATATTTCTAGTATGTCCCGATAAGATCAAAATAAAATAACAGGGAAGTCTTGAAGTTCTGACGATGCTCAAGGTTGTATAAGTAAAACGTACAGAGTTTAGGTATGTAATAGTACACGTGACTTTCTTTTCATGTTGACATTTACGTGGCACACAATCAATACACCTGAGTTATTGAAGAGGAGGAGGGAGAAGGAAGACCAGAGCCAAACGGACATAGGAGCCTCTGATACTATCGATGAATTGCAGGCTACTTGATTATTAATGTCATCAAACTCTGCCAGAAAACAGCAAGCTTAAAAATGAGTGTTTCTTGTTATACACTGGAGGAATTTGTACACGTAGTCTCTGAAGGAGATAGTATAGTATTGGTAAATCTGAAGGAAGTGATTCCTCCAAACTATTCCAATTGCCCTGTTTCCTGGCATTCTTTGGAGGAATCTCTCGAATTAGCTGACATCACAGATACTTGATTCCACCAAAGAATGCCAGGAAACAGCACCAGATTAACAAAATAATTGGTGGGATGTTGCTTGGAATAGTTTGAAGGAATCAACTGGTTCAGATTTACCAATACAGCATTACATTTCCTTCAGACACACACGCTCGGGTACACACGCCGGGAGGATGTGCAAGTTTTTGTTGTGGTTTGTGTTGTATTTGCTTATTCGGTGTAAATACAGTATATTTTTTAGTTGGTGTTTGTACAGTCCTTCACTCCAAGGTAAAGTCGTGAGTATATATTCTGTCCCTCCCTCCCTCCCCTCCCCTCCCCTCCAAATCCTGTAGTAACTCAAATATATTGTAAATTGTGTAAATATGATTATGTAATTCTATGTACAGTTCTCTCTTAATTCGCAACCAAATTACATACGACAATTTCCCTTAAAATATACAAATCCTTAAATTGTTGAAGGCCAAATGTGATGTTTATTTCTTTCCAGTTGTTATGTCGTTTCCTATGTTAGTGGGAAGCAGTACTGATCTTAAATTAAAAACTATTTCATCACACCCAACAATTGATTATATACAGGGACTAACCACAATTATATACCCAGGAAAACTGATTTGTAAAGGAAAAAATAAAACCCACAGTTGTTGTTGAAGTTCTTCGAGTTGTCTGACCGAGCAGCCTCTATAAACCCACTTTCAATATATGTGATACAACCGAGCGAGGCCTGGAAGACACTGTAGCATGAAGGGGAAGGAAATAGAGAGTTGGACGGGACAATAAGCAATGCACGAAAGAATTATAAGATAGAGTAACAGCTAAACAACTCAAAAGGGGGTTGACTCGGGTCCGAAGTACAGCCCGCATCACTGCCGGCAACACTCCATAAATAGTATACAGACTCTCTTGTTGGTGAATTGAAGGGTCTCCGATTCCTCCAACCTATGCCACGAAACAGATCCCCTATTTGTACCATTGATGGCGTCTGTTTCCTGGCATAGTTTGGAGGAATCAAGTCTTTCCAATTCACCAATAGAAAATATCTCCCCTTAAGAGACCATGCACGTTGTAAAATGTTATCACTTGGTAGAAGAATGGGAGTGGGTGAGTGGGTGAGTGCGGGCGGAAGGACCCTATGAAAAAGAAGAATAAAATTATATAACGAAGCTTGTGTTGTTGTTGTCGTTGTTGTAGACTGAATCCTATACACAGTACTACAAAATCCATTCCCAAACCTCCTTATAACCTACAATAAATAGTTTCTTGGTATTAGATGTTTGGAGAATTCAGTTGTCTCCAATTTGCAGTCTCCTCAATATTTCACAACTCTTTCCTCATCCTCACTTCTCACCTAATTTCTCTTTACCTTTCTCTATTTCCCTCTACCCTCTCTAATTTTTATCCAACTTCTTAAAATTCCCTTTGACCTTTACCCTTCAATATTCCTAAACCCTTTTCCATTTTAATTTTTCTCTACCCTTTTCTATATTTCCCTTCAACCTTTCATCTCTCCCTCTACCTTTTTTCCATTTTCCTCTAACCCCTCTTCATCCCTCCCTCTACCCTTTTTTATTTCCCTCTAACCCTTCTTCATCTCTCCTTCCTTCGCTCCTCGGCCAGCTAAAGAATCTGGGATGGGCAATCCAAGTTTTTGCTCAATTATAGAATTAACTTTATATTCAATGACAAGGACTGGGATGCAACGATAATTACTGAATACAACACCTGCATTCGTAAATTTCACGGTCTATTAACTCGTGTGTGTGTGTGTGTGTGTGTGTGTGTGTGTGTGTGTGTGTGTGTGTGTGTGTGTGTGTGTGTGTGTGTGTGTGTAAGGCACCGAACACTAATTCTGCTATTATAATCAGCACATGTTAGCTGTCTTACATGTCTGTGTGTGCGAGAGCGTCAAGGGTGTGTGTGTGTGTGTGTGTGTGACTCTGTGCATGGAAATTACTAGACAATCTTATTAACACATGCTAGTTGTCTTACTGTACATGTACGTGTGTGTGTGTGTGTGTGTGTGTGTGTGTGTGTGTGTGTGTGTGTGTGTGTGTGTGAGTGAGTGAGTGAGTGAGTGAGTGAGTGAGTGAGTGAGTGAGTGAGTGAGTGAGTGAGTGAGTGAGCGCGTGTGTATGTGTGTGAATCACTAAACACTAATTATTATGGTCAACACATGCTGGCTGTCTTAAGTGTCAGTGTCCTTGGGAAACTCTTGGCTCTCTGGTGTAGTGGGGGGGTTGGGGGGTGCATGGGGGGTTGGGGGTGCATGGGAGGGAGAGTGGGTGGGTGGTTGGGGTGGGTGAGTCAGGGGGAGAAGAGAAGAAGAGATAAATGGTGGGGAAGGAATGGGGTGGTTATAAAAAAAAAAAAGGTGAGTGAGTGAGGAGGCGAAGAAGAGATGGATGTTAGGGGAGAGAATAGGGAGTTTAAATGAAGCTTTAGTCAGAGGATGAAAAAGATAGATGGTGGAGAAAGAAGGTGGGACATGGGAAGAAAAGATAGATAGGTGGGGAAGTAAGGTGGGTCATGGGAAGAAAAGATAGATGGTGGGGAAGGAATGAAGTTTAAATAATGGGTGAATCAGGGGGAGAAAAGGAAAATACATGGTAAGGAAGGAATGAGGGAGGGAAGAAGAGGGACGGTAGGAGGGAGAATAGTCGTAAAATATGATGAGTAAGTGGATAGGAATTAAGGGAAGGAGATATACATACACGTGACTCACCAATTCCTCAACACTATACCCTACTAAAAAACAGACTCCCTTGTTCCACATACACTGAGCTACCGTCCTATATAGTCTGTTTACTGGAATAGTTTGTACGACTCATTAGCCCTTCATTTATTTCCAAACACAGCATTATACGACCCCCTTACAACAACGTGAATATTAAGGGGTCATTTTCCCCTGGGTGGTGGTGGTGGTGGTGGTGGAGGGACGAGTGAGTACTGACGCAACTTACACATTCCTACCTTAATTTTTTCCCTTCACCTTAGGTCGAGCCAACACACAGGTGGATGGCACTTGTGGCGGCGGCGGCGGTGGTGGTAGTGTCAAGGATGTGGTGGTGGTGGTGTGGTGGTAGTGGTTGAGGTGTTGGTATTGGTTCGGTAGTAATTGTTTTTGTGTGTGTGTTTTGTGTATATATGTTTGTGTTTTGTGTGTGTGTGTGTTTTGTGTACATATATGTGTGTGTGTTTTGTGTGTGTGTATATGTATGTGTGTGTGTATATGTATGTATGTGTGTGTGTGTGTGTGTGTATACACTGGTTTACCTTGGCCCGGGTCACAGTAGAAGGAGGAGGAGGGAAGAAATAGCAAAAAAGGAAGCAGAACCAGAGGAAGCAAAAACACACAGACCCCGTTTCTTCCTCAGTCAATTCACCGGCCGTGCTGACTGAATTGACTTGACGACTTGACTGACTGACTGACTGATTAAACAACTGACTGACTGACTGCCATGTTGACTCATCCCCATTTGTTCAGTCGGAGAACACAAATATAACATCGGCCTCAGCTTGGTATACCGTATCACGTGTTTAACCTGACAAACACTGACTGACTGACTTCTTGGCCGTCAGAGGCGCTGTGTATACGGTAGGTACAGTTACCATCAAAAGTTCCGTCTCTGGTGAATGAAAGTGAACCATTTGAGTGAATATTATGAACAGAGACCAAAGGCTATAGTTTCACATCATTACTCGAGGCTGTTTGATTCTAAGGTGTTGACAGGACAAATTGAACGTGACTGTACCACACGATAAAATGGTCCCCGTCTCAACCAACCAGTATTATACCGGGACTTCCAAACTGGGCTTTCCTGTTCTCAGATGGATGTAGTTTTTTTCCTCACGTAGTCAGAGATACTTGAAACTCTGCTTCATCAACACCAACATTTTTTACAAACACCTAATTGTAATTATGAAGTCACTACCCAAAAAGTACGATATAAAATAAATATAAAAAGGAAACTAGTTATTTTCGCTACGGAAAAATGTTAAGCCAATATGGAAAAAATTTAAACCAATTTCCAATCACCTACTGTCGACATCAAAATGAAAACTACTCACAAAATATCCTGAGAGGAACTACTTTTTAAAATATACCCCTAAACCAATATAAAAAATAAATAATAAAATTAACAACAATAACAACAATAATAATAATTCTGGTTCGCATCTCGTTTATACATTTAATTATAGGCCTATATAGGAGACCAAGTTAAACCTACGAGTGTTGATGGAGGCTCACTAAACCTTCCTGCTATGCTATCATGTGAAGAGACTCGTTTCCCGCCACTCCAAGGCTCGTTTGCTGTTCATTCAGTGAGCTCGTAAGTAAACCAGTGGGATGGAAACTCAGGGTGGGCACAGAGCCATAGCCTCCCAATAGACCATTAGTATTAGCGATATTATCTTTTTTATTATTATTAATATTATTATCTTTTATTATTATTATTATTATTTTAATGCTAAGCGAATATGCATCAGTTCGTGCATCTTTGCTTTTACTGTGTTGGGTTTTAGGGCAAATAGCCTAACATGGAGGAAAGGAAGATAAATTACTACACCAAATATTTACACAACAGTAGCTAATTAATCTTCCACACTGTATAAACTCACAAAATCTCCCCAAAGCACGTATTGGTATTTACATTCTAATATCAGGTCGAGGTGGAAACCGATAGAGCATTTCGCAAGATAAGAAAATAAAAAGTAAAAGAATAAAATAAAAATTATACAATATAAAAAGTAAATAAATAAATATTTTTTTATAAAAAAAAGCTCACTAGACACAAAGAATGTGAGTGGTGAGTGCCACGCCGTGCCTCTTCTCTCACGGTGCCACCCACACGTCCTGGCACCCTCCCACCTCAGGGGCTAAAGGTGAGGTGACAGAGAAAGGAGTAGTGACGGAGGCTGTGACAGGAGGAGGCAGGTGATGACAGAAAGGTCATGAGAGTGCAGGAGGGTGTGTGTGTGTGTGTGTGTGTGTGTGTGTGTGTGTGTGTGTGTGTGTGTGTGTGTGTGTGTGTGTGTGTGTGTGTGGGCCGGGGGAGGGAAAGAACTGGCCGGGAGGGAAGGGCAAGACAGGTTAGGGATAGGGTGGTGTGTATTAGCCTAAATGTCTGGACAGGCAGAACAAGACAAGGGCACACGAAGCATGTCTGGGCATGGCGAGTATCAGATAAAGCAGGTTTACAGTGAGGGTCAAGTCCAGGGCAGAGGGCGGTGACATACCAGAGTGTGCACTGCATCTTATAGAGTATACCAGAGAGAGAGAGAGAGAGAGAGAGAGAGAGAGAGAGAGAGAGAATATCAGAGAGAGAGAAAGAGATAGAATATCAGAGAGAGAGAGAGAGAGAGAATATCAGAGAAAGAGAGAGAGAGAGAGAGAGAGAGAGAGAGAGAGAGAGAGAGAGAGAGAGAGAGAGAGAGAGAGAGAGAGAGAGAGAGAGAGAGAGAGAGAGAGAGAGAATATCAGAGAGAGAGAGAGAATATCAGAGAGAGAGAGAGAGAATATCAGAGAGAGAGAGAGAGAATATCAGAGAGAGAGAGAGAGAATATCAGAGAGAGAGAGAGAGAATATCAGAGAGAGAGGATATTAAATAAGGAAAGAATATCAAAGAAAATACCAGAGAGAGAGAGAGAGAATAATGAAGTTGAATATCGGTAACATTGTTTGATATGATTCCACACAATATTAACTCTCCATCTGTAATGCACTCCCCTATTGTGTCGGTGGAAAATAATAATATGGTTGTCTAAAAGAAAAATCAACGTAAGCAAAGTGTAGGAAAAAAAAATTGACGTACAGTAGGCAAAAAAAAAAATGTCATGAAATTCTCTCTGCTAGAAACTACCCATGATGTAATTCTGTTGACGTCATTATTTTTTTCACACACCCATCACACTGACATTTGTCCTTGACCTTGACATTTTACTTTGAACCTTCAGGGCGACAGCTGCGTCTTATCTAATCTCCCTAACATACCACAGGCTCTTCTCCCCTTCACCATTAAATTTATAACCTGTCAGGGAACATTCTAACTCTTCCCCAAACCTTGATCTTCTATGATATCAGTGTACAGAGAAAAAATATACATGAATATAATATAAAATGCTCAAGCTTAGAAAGATATTAGCATGAATACAATTCCCCATCTTCCACTCGAATAAGAAGAGCCATAAAAACAAAAACACGACGAGAATGACAGCAGCTTACGGTATAACAAATTGGTACATGAATATAATTAGTCAAGCGGGAGATGAAAGTAATATACCGCAAAGACGATACAGTGGATTACAGTCCGTCTATTTGTACCTGATGACACACTGTACAAGGAGCCAATTAGGGGACACAGAAGGACACATGACCAGACCACAAAGAAACATACAAGTTACAATACATGCACTAGGGTCATTATTAATAGTATTTAGAGTGGGTCAGAGGGTGGGCAAGGTACGTAAATTATATATATATATACATACATACATACATACACACACACACACACACACACACACACTCAGTTCAACACAATCATTCTCTCGTTATGGTCCATTTTTTCTGGGGATGTATTGTATTATGTTGAGGGCAAATATTGGAAGGCTACTGATTCCACTGCCAATATATTAGAGGAAGAGAATGAGAGAGCTGAAGAAAAAAGTGGGGAAGCAAGATATGTAAATGAGAGGAAAGAAGATGAAAATATAAAGAACAGTGGAGGAAAAGAAAGGAGGTGGAGGTGGTGTCAGGGGAGGATAGATAAATATATAAATAGATAGATATAAATGTAGTGAGAGAGAACATGGATGATGAAAGGGAGGAATATTAAAGAGTAAAAAAATTGGGAGGAGGAAAATAATGAATGACACGAGATGAAAGAGAGGACTATTAAAGAGTAAAAAAAAAAATGGGAAGAGGAAAATAGGGAATGACATGAGAAGAGAGTGAGTGAGTGGAAGTAAAGCAAAAAGATAGAGAGAATAACTAACTTTAATGTGCGTCTCCTCCTCAACCCACGAACCCCTACCCCCCCCCCCAACCACCCCAAGAGTTTTACAGTTACGGGTATGATTGAGAAGGACCTGAAAATCGGAAATCCATCAAGCGAACCGAGAAGAAGAAGAAAGAGAAAAATAGTATCCAGACAATCGAAGCCTGAGTATCTCCAAGTCGCAAAGAAAGTAAAGTGTGTCATTTTCTTTTCCTTGGGTTGTTTACAGTTCCCACGCCAGATTCTCACATCATGTACAGTCGTCATTTAAAGTATCTCTCTCTCTCTCTCTCTCTCTCTCTCTCTCTCTCTCTCTCTCTCTCTCTCTCTCTCTCTCTCTCTCTCTCTCTCTCTCTCTCTCTCTCTCCTTACTTGATCTACCTGAAATCTTCCTCTCCGTGTCTCATTTTGTCTTTCATTTCCTCTACCCAACAGTGATCTTAAGTCGAGTCAACTAAAATATGTACACCATAATTATTCCTTCAGCGTGACATTCATTCAGCATCACGAACTCTAGGGAAGGACGTAACGCTTCATTCTATTTATCCAGACTGTAAAGAGAAAATTGAAAAAAGAGAAAAAAAGAGAATAAAAAATAAAATCAATAAAAAATACTTCGGGTTGTCGAGGTTCAGGACACGCATCCATCAGTATGTATGTATGTATGTTCATTTTAACTGACTCATTAAATCCTTTCCTTACGTTGATTTAAAGTGAGTTAGAAAGGGTTGTGTATAATTTGGTACCATATACTTGACTGACGTTAAGTGTGGGGCTCAGTACTCGAAAGGAAATGCGTTTAACGTAGAGTAAAATATACACTATAGAAAAGAAGGTAGAGGGTAGAATGCATGACTGAAGAAGTGTACTGTATATTGTAGAAAAGAAAATGCAAGGCAGAATGCATGACTGTGAGGAGGTGTGTGCTGTACTGTACATTGTATAGGGAAGCACACATGACCTGGTAGGGAACAATGGGGTGACACTCAAGCACCATCACCACCACCTTGCTCCCACACCACCACCACCATCACCACCTTGTTCCCACACCACCATCACCACCACCTTGCTCCCACACCACCACCACCTTGCTCCCACACCACCACCACCACCACCTTGCTCCCACACCACCACCACCTTGTTCCCACACCATCACCACCACCACCACCACCTTGTTCCCGCACCACCATCACCACCATCTTGCTCCCACACCACCATCAACACCACCTTGCCCCAACACCATCACCACCATCTTGCTCCCACACCACCAACACCATCACCTTGTTCCCACACCACCACCACCTTACCCCCACACCACCAGAGCCGCTTTCCCTATTGTGAGAGAAGCACCTGTCTACTGTGTGATTGGCTGCTCCCTCGTCCCTCACTACATAATACAATGGGTACAGAAGATAGTCAGGGCGTGGCTGACACTTCACACTATTGCTTATAATAACACACAAACAGAATGGGACACTCATTTCTATTTATCATACTTATGGGGGAAGTTTTGTGTTGGTAAATCTGTAGCAACTTAATTCTCCAAACTATTACAAGCAACAGAACACCATTATTTTTGCTCTTCTGGTTCTGTTTCCTGGTATACTTTGGGGGAATCAAAGCACTCCAATGTATCAAAAAAGAATTATCACCTTAAAGGAATACTTTAGATACATTAGAGCGAGTTGATTCCTCTAAAGTCTAAAGTATGCCAGGAAACGCGACCATATTGACAAAAATAATAAGTGTCCTGTTGCTTGGAATAGTTTGGAGGAATTAGTTGCTCCACATCTACCAACACTGACCTATACCTCCTTAATCATACATAAGGAAAAAAACTTTAATATACAACTTGTACCTGTATGTCTCACTGGTACTACTACATACAAGTTTTTGATGTTTAAACTCGCTACCAGTACTATTCGCTTTACTTTCACACGCCATTTTCCCACAAGACTGAATCGCAAATGAAAGTCTGGATTGGCAACTTTTATTTTCACGACTTTCACCTCTAGCTGTTACTATACGATATAATGTATCTGTATTAACAAAAAAGCGAGCACGTTTGTTGTTATATATATACTGCGTTACTACTATAAGCCGCGTCTTTGTTTGTTTGTCTTGAAATAACGTCGCCATTTCTCAGCAAAAAAAAAAAAAAAAAAAATCTTTACCAAATTGGGCAGGGGGAGGTCCAGATGCATCCCAGACTAATGTATGAATAAAGAAACTCCAAGTCCCACCTCCTTACAGGGTATATAATGTCTCAACCCATTATAGGCCATGCTGTGTACCAGGCCAGGTGGGTTTCTTTAAACATACATTTTTCCGGGATTTCTTGGTAATCGCGACGTTCTTTCAAATCAAATAAGCAAACAAACTTTCACGCATATCAGAGAGAGAGAGAGAGAGAGAGAGAGAGAGAGAGAGAGAGAGAGAGAGAGAGAGAGAGAGAGAGATATCAATGCCAACTTTACCGTTTGTTCGTCAAGTATTAGCGACAAGATTTTTTTTCCATCTACACGCTCTCGTGACTTTGGTGGTGGGTGACACGCTCTGGTTGCTCGTCCACAAACTCAATTTACACTCGCTGTTTTCACGAAGGCAAACTTGACCGCAGACATTACTCGGCCGCACTGCATGCACGACTCACATGCAGCAACACTTACTTATTTACCCACTTATTTACTCATTTACTACAGTGTGTGTGTGTGTGTGTGTGTGTGAGAGAGAGAGAGAGAGAGAGTGAGTATGTGTGTGTGTGTGTGTGTGTGTGTGAAGGAGTTTATCACATGACCAACACCATTCCGTCTGTAGCATGAATAGGAAGGTTTGCACTTGAGGAAGACCTCGACTGTAAGAGAGTTTGCTTGTATTCACTCACACCTCCCTACATACATGAACTGGTACACATACGATTGTTTCTGTAAGTTCCAAAATATAGAAAATGTAAGACAATGTAAGCTAACTGCAATACAACTTTATAATATTTTGATGTTTTTCAATCACAGAGTCATTAGCTTGGTAGACCATTCATTACAGTACTCCTATATAGAATAATGACCACTCTTTCTATATGGCAATGTTTGAGAGGTTCAGCTACCTCCACTTTTCCCACTATAGGCTACATTACGCCTTTCTTAACGTGGAGATTGAATACGAGTCACCATGCAAATCAGTACCTCTCAATATATCACTATGCTTATACACTCATCACTTTTCTTCCTTACTATATTCTGTTTTGCTTTTATATCAAGCATTGTGGAAGGTAAATAAGGCCTCAGTCACCAAGCAATCAGTGTCTCTCTCTCTCCGCTCAACCCCATTCAGCAAAAAGAGAAAGGGGAAAAAATATATAAACAAATGCTTCTATTTACGTCCCCTCATGGCTGGTAAATCCTCCAAGTGTCATTAGGGAGAAAAAGAAAAGAAAACAAAGGAATACAAATAATCCAATGTTGATGTTTTCTACCCAGAGTTTCTCAATCAAAGGAAACAGAGAAAGAAAGAAAAAAAGAAAGAGAGAGAGAGAGAGAGAGAGAGAGAGAGAGAGAGAGAGAGAGAGAGAGTTAAGAGTTAGGAGCTTTTTCTTTCTTGTTAAAATGATCTTATATACGTACAGATATTTTAAAATTAGAATATAATCATTAAGAGATTTTTATACCTTGAAAAATCATAACGCCGTTGTGATTAAAAGTGATGAAAGCAATAATGTGAATGAAGTAAATAGAGCGTAATGATTAATAACAAACACATGACCACATTACATTACATTACAACTACCTACTGAAGTATAATAAATGGGAAATAACTCAGAGGGCAGTGTTCTGTTAAAAAAAAAATGAGGTTAACAATTGCAGTTATTTTAGAGTATTTCTTATTGACAGCTCTAGCATTTATTTTCAGATATTTTTTAAACACTTCCACCTCGTCTTCTTTGGTCTACAGTATGCTTTATCCGAAGCTTTAACACACATCAAGTTTATCTCAATATCTTTAGGCCCTTTCTATCGTGCTTGTTTATTCTTGTCAGGCATAATCTTTTAAGCATCTCAGCCTCCCACCACAAAAAAACAACAACAACTAAAAACTCCCCTAAACCGAATAAAAAAAATAAGAGGCACAATAGAATGTTTATTGTAGTTAGCCATCCATTCAACGTTTTCTATGGTCATGCGGATTGGAGTTTGTTTACATTGAAGCAGAGACGACGAGGGGCTGCTTGGGGAATAAACTACAACACATTATATGAATTTAGCGAGACATTGGAAGGCATCTGAATCCTCCAAACTATGCCATGAAACAAGTCTCCATATTAGTACCAATGAGGGTGTCTGTTTCCTGGCTCAAGTTAGGAGGAATCAGTAGTCTTCTTCCATTTGGACAACACGATAATCTCCCCTTAAATTAAAGTGTTTGTCTCCATAACCAAGACAAGAAAGAAAAGTGTTTGGGTCACGTAAACAGGACTTCATATATAAATAAACTAATAAAAAGAAGGAAGAGGAGGGGAGGAGAAAAGGATGTGGAAGGAGAAAGATGAAGAGGAGAAAGAGGAAGAAGAAATAGAAAGGAGGAGAAATAGGATAGGAAGGAGGAGAAATAGGATAGGAAGGAGGAGAAATAGGATAGGAAGGAGGAGAAATAGGATAGGAAGGAGGATGAAGGAGGAGGAGGATGAAGGAAGGAAGAGGAAGGAGGAGAAGGAAAAGAGAGGAAGGAGGAGAAGGAAAAGAGAGGAAGGAGGAAGGAAGAGGAAGGAAGGAAGAGGAAGGAGGCAGAGGCTGAATACAAGGGACAACACGAGACAACCCCAACTCAGTCCAGGGTCACTGACATTAAACACACATCAAAGGCAAAAACTCAACAGCCCAGCCACCACGAATAATCTAACCCACGTCTCATTCCGCATACCATTTCTTTCTTTCTTTGTTATTAGACACGACCGTGATTAAAAAAATACTTCTCGAGTAAAAAAAGGATGGAGAAAAAAAATTAAAAGTATAACAAGAGCGAGACTAAAGGAGATTTAGTGGTTTTAAAATTTCTTATATGGAAATGAAATAGAAATTAATCTATAATAATAACAACAACAACAACAACAACAACAACAACAACAACAATAATAATGTATTTTATTTCTGAGACTAAAAAAGTTACTTAATCGTCTTTGGTATAAATGCTGTCATGAGAGTCTGGTGTTGTAGCAAAGCCAAACACACACACACACACACACACACACACACACACACACAGACGTAGGTTGGGTAGAAACAGACAAGAGGTAGCCAACCAAAGAAACACATTACATGCCTCACTGAGTGTTTGTAAGGGGGGGGGATGGGGGAGGGGAGGAGAGGGTACACTTCCAGGCCAGCTAACTGTATCAACCTTATTCATTCATCCAGCTTCAACACGCATCTCTCTCTCTCTCTCTCTCTCTCTCTCTCTCTCTCTCTCTCTCTCTGTTAGGCCCTTCTATCATAGCAATTATCTTGTTATTATATAATTATTTAATCTTCCTCTCGTACTGCTCTATTTCTCCTTCACACTGTCCTTCCTCTTTCTCCCTCTACATCTGCCATTTTACCCCCCCTTCCCCCGCCCTTATATTCCCTTCACTCTCTCTCTCTCTCTCTCTCTCTCTCTCTCTCGCATACACACACACACACACACACACGAGCACACACACACATTCATTCACACTCTCTCTGAAGCCGGCCTCTCTGCCCCCTTCTCCCCAGTTGCTCTTGACCCCCTTCCTTCCTTCACTGTGGACATTTTTCCTCTCACTACACCAACGCCACCTGCCCTGACCTCACTCACCTACTCTCTCACACACTCACTCCTTCATTCACTCACTCATGCATGCACACACCTTCATTCACTCACACTCACTCATACACACAAATCTTTCACTCATGCATACACACATATCTTCATGCATACACTCATTCTCACTCGCTCACTCATGCACTCACACTCGTACCCATGCACACACATCTTCATTCACTCATGAACACACACCTTCATTCACTCATGAACACACACATATCTTCATTCACTCATTCTCACTCGCTCACTCATGCACACACATTTATCTTCATTCACTCATTACTCCCTCTTACACTCTCCTTCATTCACACACACAATATTCATTCACTCATCACTCACTCATTCACACACAAGTCTTCATTCACCCATCACTCACTCACACTCATCTCCACTCACATTCATAATCATCATCCACTCTCTTCCTAATACATCCTCATCCCTATACTCTCCTTATGCATCCACCTCCTCATCCTCCTCACTCCTCCCTCACCATTTCAATCCTCACCTCCACGCATCCTCATACACTTTCTCTCTCATTCACGTATGTACTTGCATCCTCACTCTACCTCACTCACCTTCACATTCACCCACTCTCCTCCCTCCACACTCCCTCTATCTCTTTCTTGCTTCTTCATTCCAACTTTTACTATTGCCATAATTTTCACATCTTCACAATCAATTTCCATTTTCCATTTTTCCTCGGTCTATGTAGTAGTTTTGCATTTAATTTTGTTAAGTTTCTAATATGCCAGCCTAAAAAAAAAAAAAAAAAAACAGCACCCTTTTCATCGGTCTCTCCTCCTCTTCAGCAAACAACCCTCATCATTAACCCATTTTCCCTAACCATATTTCACACCATTATCACCCTCCTACCCTTACTACTCACACCACCATCACGCAACCTAACTAAACTAACTTCACAACCACCATCACCACCCAAACAACAATTATTTAACTACCGTACTATAGTCTGACACCACAAACCTATTATACCCATCCACACCTGAGGCCACATGTTACATAACCCACGTCACGCTGGTAGGTCATTGTGGGTTACTTCAAGTCACGCTGTTACCTTCACTCTTGTATTTTTGTCGCAACACAACCTGCACCCCACCTTGTCTTGTCACCCCCTCTCTCTCTCTACCCTACACACACACACACACACACACTTACATACATAAAGTGTGTCTATTGGCTTTATTCATTCACTCTGATTCTATTCATTCTATGTTTTTTTTTCCATTCTGTTTTTTTTCATTCGTTATGGTTCTATTCATTCGCTATGGTTTTATTCATTCACTCGGATTCTATTCATTCACTCGGGTTCTCTTTATTCACTATGGTATTATTCATTCACTCAGATTCTATTCATTCACTCGGGTTCTCTTTATTCACTCGGGTTCTATTCATTCACTCGTGTTCAAGGGTAATGGAGCTGGTAAATAATCATGTTTTCAAGGGTATATACAAGGTTCAAATCCCCACCAGTTTCTTCTTTTCTCTTTCTTTTATCTCTCTTTTTTTTTCCTCCGAGGGGTGAGTGAGGCGAGGAGGGGGGGGAGGGGGAGAAGGAGACACGTTCGACTACTCAACCCACAATGAAATGAAACTGTATCACTGTCAAGATTATATTTTTTGCTCTCTCTCTCTCTCTCTCTCTCTCTCTCTCTCTCTCTCTCTCTCTCTCTCTCTCTTCCATTAAATACAAATGTAATGCATATGATGTGTCTTTGTAAATATAGGAGGGAAAGGAGATGAAAGGAAGGGGTAAACAAAAATGAAAATAAAAGGGGGGCATGAGTAGAAACGGAGGGATGGAAAGACGAGCAAAGAAATGGGGGTTAGGTAAGGGAGAAGGGGAAAGGAGAGGTAAGGAAGAAAGGGAGAGGGAAGGAGGCAAGGTAGGGTGAACAAGGGTAGTGGAAAAGGAGGAAGGTGGATGAGGAAGGGAAGGAAGATCAAGGAGTGTAAAAAGGGAAAATGGAGTGTTAATAAGACAGGCGAGAAGAGTGTAAGAAGGGAAAGAGGAGTGTAAAAAGGTTAAGAGGATCAGTGAACAAGGACTGTGTAGGGAAAAGGAGGTACAGTACTATAAACAAGATAGGGAATGAGGGAACAAGGGTGAGAGAACAACAAAGGTAAGAAAGAACAAGAAAAGTAGAAGGAGAGGAGAGGAGAGAACAAGGAGAGGCGATGAGAGAGGGAGGGAGGGAGGGGGATGAAGGGTAGTATATGAGGGAGAGATGAAGGGGATGAAAGGGATAGTAGAGAAAGGGAAGGAGACAGGGAGGGGATAAACAAAGGTAATGGAGAAGGGAAGAGAAAGGAAGAAAGGGGAAGGAAGGGAAGGGATGAACAAGGGTAGTAGAGAAGGGAAGGAAAGGGATGAACAAAAACTTGGCAACGGTCACCCGAGGAGGAGTTAGCCTGGGGGCGGAGCAGCGACCCTCGGGCAGTGTTACCACCACGGCCAACCCACCCTCTACCACACCATGTTATCACCACACTCACTACATTATAACCACACTAACTAACACTATCAAAAACTTAACGCACTACAAAATCACCAATTCACCCCACTGTATCATCACCCCACTAAATAATCACATGCCTTCATTACACTACACACATTACATTATCACCACCAGTTTGCATCACACGACATTATCACCAATTCAACACACTACACAATCACTTTATCCTACATTGCAGCTTCCATCCTAAACCACACTATATAAAAAAAATACCCTGCCATCATCCTACTACTCAACAACCATTCAACACTGACTGCACTAATATACAAAATACAACACATTACCATCATATATCACCATTTTACACGGCACCATCGACGTACACATGCATTATTTACTATACATAACAACACCATCATCAACACCACCAGTTTACACCTCCCAATCATCATAGCTACTACCATCACTATCCACTATTACAAAGACAATATAAACACACATATGAACCACAACCCTACACTACTCTATACTAGGCTACAACTTACAAGGACTCTTAATTATTAATCCCTTGCATCACGATCCATCACTGCCCTTTCCCCCCATTACACCCTGCACCCTGCCACATCATCACCCTACACTACCAACAACAATCTTTTACACAATCACATTTTACATCCCATTATCACTAAAATAAACACCATGCAACACCACTACACAGGGTACTACAGATTCGATTCCTAAAGAGGTTACCAGATATTTATTTACACTCCCCTTTCACCACACCCAACTCTCTCTCTCTCTCTCTCTCTCTCTCTCTCTCTCTCTCTCATATCATCAAGAATATATCAATAGAGAGCACACATATTTTTCATACATTGGCGAGCGAAAAACATTACTAACTTTGTATAATGTCCCCTGTGTCTCTCTTCCCCTGTACTTTGTCCCTGCACCTCCTATGAACGAAGCAACCATTTACAACCTTCAAAAATACTCCCGGAATGGAATGGTGTTGACTTTATTCAGTTTCTTGACGCAGAAGGGATCGAGGGTTTGTGTACATAGATGTGGACGGGACGACTATGTACTCCCATCAAACATACAACTTCAATAGTACAGTGTTGACAGACATGTAGTACACACACACCCTACCCCATCAATGATAGATTCCAATACCCTACCCTTTATATTTTTTTCTTTCCTCCTCTCTATTGAATATTTCCCCTCCTATAAATCCTTCCCCTCCATTATACTCTCTCTAGTCATCCCTCCCCTCCATCCTTCCCTTTGTTGTACCCCTACATTGATAGGCTATACCCCAGGCTCCCATACCCTCCTCTATAAATACATTACATACGTCCACTCCATATCTCTCTTCTAAACACACACACACACACACACACCACATCCGTTAAGAACCTCAAACACCATCATCGACGCCACCATATCATCCGACACCAACCGTAAACAAACACACCTACAACACTTCTGAACCTCTTAACCCCCCCCCCCCCACCCTCTCTCTCTCTCTCTCTCTCTCACATACACACACACATACATGCGTTTCTTCCTACACATACATACACACATAGGCCACATGCATTACTTCAAAATATTCACACATGTACATGCATTACTTCACCAAACACACACACACATATATTCACCTTTTAACACACACACACACCACCCGCCCCCACCAACTTTCACTGGTACTCGTCACTGCAGCACCACCAGCCTAGTGACTGACCAGACCAGGTAAAAAGCCAAGGACGACACACACACACACACACAATACCATAAGTCCATAAGGTTATTATATACATATCTTAAAATATTTACAATTTTTTCTCTATTTAGTTGCCATGGGATTAATATTAGTCTGTATTATAAAGTCAGTGCTCCGACCTATCAATACATTTGTTGTAAATTTTGAGTAAAATCCTCGTTACTTCGGAAACATGACACACACAAACACACACAAACACACCCCACTCACTCTGAAAATATCACTTGCACACAAACATATTCGCACAAGGTTTCATTTCATTTTCAAGCCTATACTTCTATTAATGGAAGATATTATTTCGGGAGTAGCACCGATTTAATTAAAGAGGCGTGTGAACCAGAAAACCTTCCTACTTATACACTTATTATTTTGTAAGAGAAAGTAATGAAGCTCACCGACATCTAAATCATTATTATATTTCTTCTTCATCAAAATGTCATCAAGGCAAATTGTGTTGGTAATTCTGCATGGAGCAACTGAATCCTCCAAACTATTTCAAGCAACAGAACACGATTGTTTTTTGTTCTTCTGGTCCTGTTTCATAGCATACTTTGGTGTAATCAAGGCACTCCAATGTACCAAAAAAGAATTACCACCTTAAGGGGAGATTTTCTTGGTGGTGAATTGGAAGGTTTTTTATTCCTCCAAACTATACCTGGAAACAGTTCCCATATTAGTAACATTAAGGTCGTCTGTTTCTTGGCTCAGTCAGGAGGAATCAGCAGCCTTCCAATCCAATTTACCAACAAGAGAATCTCGCTTAATCAATGGGAAAATCTATTTGGTCGATTATATCTTCGACTCAAACTAAAAGAGACACACACACAGACAGATTGTGAGCACCCCGATGGAGAGATAAGAACGGACCGCTCTGCACACACACACACACCGACACAGTTATCGGGTTACCTTTATTTCAAGTCTGGGCACGCACTACTTCACACACACCCATTACATTTTTTCTTTTATTTTTTTCAGGAGGGGGGGGGGGGGCGAGGAGGTCCTAAAAATACGGGTCTTTCTACGCTACGGTCCTTTCTCGCGTCAATTTTTGGGTTTCCTATTTTTTGTTGGTGGTGGTTATGCTCCTGCACAGTATTGTTGTGGATTTTCTATTGTTGCTGTTTTTGTTGTTGTTTCTGCAGTCGTACTTGCTCAATGTTGATAACAAAAAACAGACTGATTCCCATTCTTTAACTTTTTGAATGACAGAACTCGTCATCAAAGGAAAATAATGTCATACTAACAAATGGTGAATACACTTTCCAAAGTACAAAGTTCAAAAGAATGACACGAAAATGGGAAAATGAAAATTTTCGTCAGTGTGGGAGTGAATAATTGGTCAACTGAAATTAATAAAATACACCACAAAAATTCAGATGGTTTAATTTTGGGACGTTGGGGCTTAATTTGCAAAGGTGTGCTGAAGTGGAAAGATGAAAGGAAGGAAGGAAGGAAGGAAGGAAGAAATGATGGAAGAAATTATGGAAGGAATGATGGAAGAAAGGAAGGAAGGAATGAGGGATGACTCTGCAGCTCCTGTCCCCATCCACTACCATCACCCCCTCACTGACCCCAACCCACTACCAACACCCCCTCACTGACCCCCACCCACTACCATCACCCCCTCACTGACCCCCACCCACTACCATCACCCCCTCACTGACCCCCACCCACTACCAGGACCCCTTCACTGACCCCCACCCACTATATACCATCACCCCCTCACTGACCCCATTTTCAAAGTCACTCATGTCAGCAGTGAGCGTGTCCTGGCCTCAACAACTTCAGGTATACAGTACAAGGCACCAGACGTTACTTGTCAACACAGCCAACAACTCAGGATATGTAAATGTATATACGATAATATGTTTGGTTCTTGACATTTCTTCTCTTAAGCCTTGGTAGTTTCATCAAGATTTTAGCAGCACGTCTTTGGTTACAGGTTTATTTTTCTTTAGATTTCGACAGTTTTTTCAGTACTTTGGCATCTCACCGGGTCCAGAAAACTCTTAAATTTTGGCAATATCTTCCTTACTCCATGATCAATTTCAAACCATGTCTCGGCAGGTTCACAAATGTTTCAGCTGCACCTCTCAGATTCCCGATAACATTCCCTTCAGCTTACAAAACCCATCACCAACTTCATTCAGCAGGGCTTGATGAAGGGAGAAAAAGGTTTGATGGTGATCAGTGCGAAACTCGTCACACTTCGCTCTGTAACAATAGTTTTTTTTAGTGTGTACTCTACTGGCGTGGACAAACATTGCCCAGGTGATGCTTTTTTTTCCTCACCACCCGATGGACTACTTTCACTTCGTCACAACATTTCAAATCCACTTCGTCTAAAGTTTATGTCGTCTTAAATTATCAACAATCACCTCCTAAATATATAATATATATAATAGAAACCTGTATATATTTTATAGACAGTACCTTGCTAACTCTTCTACCACCATAGCCTATATTGACATTGTAGTCTAACTTACAAACGAGGAAAAGAATTAGTTGCAAATGGTCATATTTTTACTTCCATACTTACACACTCCTACATTAAAAAAAACATGGCCGAGAACCCCCCCCCCCCTTAAATAAGCACAGTAATTATTACCTGAAAGAGACGAAATATGTAACATACCGATACTTTATGACAAAATATACTTTACACTATCCACAAAGAATATAAAACAATGAACAATGTCTACTGAAACACACTGACTAAGACACTGTGCTGGTTGGAATTTTTTATAATTGTTTGGTACATAGGATACTTTGTCATATTAACGAGTGACAACAAATGCAAATGTTGAACCACAAGGGTCGGGGCCAGCCTTGTTTTTCCCCCAGGATTATTATCGTATTCTTGGCTTGAGTGTTTATTTCCAGCAGAATTATTATCGTATTATCCCTCAACTATTATCGTACTATTTATATTTTCCACACGACTATTAGCCTATCGTACTATCAGCTCGAGTGTTTATTGCCAGCAGAACTATTACCGTACTATCAGCCAGGGTTTTTTTGTCCCACACAATTAATCTAATTATTATATTCATCTGACTATTATCGTATTATAATTATTGATGTTGAGAGGTGAGTTTGGACGTCAGCTGTACTCTCCTCCTTCCCACAGTTCCTCGAGTGCCTTCGTCAGTCTGCCCTGGTTATCTGTCAGTCTTATCACCTCCTCCTCCTCCCTCTCATTCGTCTCGGGTTACCTGACCTCGTTACCTGGAGTTAATTACAGTCCCATGGTGAAGGTTACAGTGACCTCATCTGGTTGCAGTGCAGGAATAGTTAAAAAAAAAATAACTTGGGATATAAAGAGTCTAAAGCCAACAGACCTCAGATGGAAGTCAACAAGCTGTAATGACATAAATAATATATACATATCCCCATTTTACTACACACGACTTTTTTCTCTTGAATTTTAACGATCAATAAAGTCCATCATACAAAATTATCGTTCGTCGAAAGAGAAGATGCACGAGACAACTTAAGCACCTGACTGTACACCAGCAATTAGAGGGGAGGGAGGGAGGGAGAGTCATCAGGGAGAGGGGAGGGAGGGAGGGGAGTCATCAAGGGGAGTGTGTGTGTGTATGTGTTCAATGAGCCGTAGCCTGGATATCTCATCATCACATCACTGGGTCATTATTTCCGCCATGGCTTGTCTGGCCCGATAATCAGTTTATTTTCTCATTTTAATCAATTAGTTCTCTTCCCCTCGAGGTCAGAGATTCTTTTGATGTTGAACTGGAAGGTCTCTGCTGATTCCTCCAAACTGGGTCAGGAAACAAATCTCCTATTGTAGTACCATTGGGGGTGTCTGTTTCCTGCATGACATATTAGTTTGGAGGAATCAGAGATCTTCCAATTAATCAACAAGAGAATCTCCCCTTTAATTATAATGACAGAGGTTGGGAAAGAAGGGGGGGGGGGGAGAGAGCGAGAAGTGATTGGGGTTTGAGGAGGGTGAATCAGGAAAAGAGAATGGATAAAAAGACAAGAGAAAAATAAGGAAGAACGGGAGAGTGTGAAAGAGAAGGAAGGGTGAATACAGACAGATGGATATGAAGAGAGAATAGAAAAGGGAGAAGGGAGATGACAAGGAGAGAATATGTAGAAATGGAAAGGAGGAGATAGTGAGGCTAGAAAGGGGAGAAGGTAGGGAGAATATGGAGAGGGAGAGGCTAGAAAGGGGAGTAACGGGGGGAGAGGGCAAAGGGAGGGAGTTTTTTTTTAGTTTTTTTAATCGAGGAAATAAATACGGAAGGGAGACAGGTGGAGAGCGACCCAGCAGGGAGGGGAGGCAGAGAAGGGGGGAGGGGAGAGAGAAGGGGGAAGGGGTTAGGAGGGAGGGGGAGAAGGGGTCAGGTGGCCAAGTGCAGTAGGAAGGAGGACGCACGGTAATAAGTAGGTGAGGGAAAGGAGGAAGGAGAGAGGGAAGGAGAGAGGGAGAGAGGGAGGGAGGGAAGGAACGGGGAAAGGGGGGGAGAGAGAAAGGGAACGAGGAGATGGAAAAAGTACAGTAGTGAGAAACAGAGGAAGGAGGCGAGGGAGAAAGGGGTGAAAGAGTTAGTGGAAACAATAAGTGGGTGACAGGAGGAAGAACAAGGGCAGAGAGAGAGAGAGAGAGAGAGAGAGAGAGAGAGAGAGAGAGAGAGAGAGAGAGAGAGAGAGCACCCTAGATCATACAAGCGTAGCGACCCCCACGCCCGCACTGCACGCCTTCATTACGCTACCTGAACCTTCCTCACGCACCTGCCTTTCCTGACTCACGCCTTCACTCTCTCGGATACTCATTTCCTCCTCCCTACCTGTCTACCTTCTTTCCTTCACCTCCACCCATTCACTCTGCTACTGTTCCATGCCTCCGTTCTTCCCCCCCCTCTCTCTCTCTCTCTCTCTCTCTCTCTCTCCTTCTTATCTTCTAACATTACCTCTTCCTTGTTTTTCCTCCTCCTCGTCTACTTATTTCTTCTCTGTTCTCCCCTTACCTGCCTGCATTCCTACCCACCACCACCAACAACAACAACAACCTCACACACTTCCTTCTCAATACAATCTATCTATCTTTCTCTCCCTCTCCTGTTTTCTTCCCCCTCGTTCTTATTAACTCTTTCCTTCTACACCTCTTTTATCACCACTTGGCTGTCACCCCATTCCCTTTCTCCCCTCCCGTCAATCCATCACTTCTTCTTCCTCCTTCTCCGTCCTTCCTGCCACTCCCATTTACTCCCTTCTTTATCGTCTCCACTCACCCACCCACCAGCCCACACCCTCACGGAGTCGAAACCCACTGACCCGAAAACAGTACCCCCCCCCCCCACACACACACACACATACACGCACACAGAGTCTAGAATGAAAGTGTGTGTGTGTGTGTGTGTGTGTGTGTGTGTGTGTGTGTGTGTGTGTGTGTGTGTGTGTGTGTGTGCATATTATGTATGTGTGTGTGCGAGTTCCTTCAACAGCCGGTGCTGAAATCAGAGCGTCTCACTCCCATATAGTAATGACCTTAAAGTGTCAGTGAGTAACGTCTAGTAAACAGTCTCAACACACTTATAGAATAAAGGGACGAGGTGGTGGTGGAGGGGACAGGGCCATGCAGGCACAACTTCCTGTTTTCAACTTAAGGGGAGAGTAGGCTATATACTTTTGGTACATTGAAGTTTCTTGCTTCCTCCAAAGTATGCCAGGGAACAGGACCAAATTAATATTTACGGTGACTTGTTGCTTGAAATAGTTTATAGGAGTCAGTTGATCCAGATTTACCAACACCACTAGTCCACTACCCCCTTAACCATATAACAACACTACTACCCTCTTAACCATACAACAACAGCTGTCAAATATTATTACATTTTACAAATCTCAGAACGGGTGACTCTCGAAACAAAGTTTTCACGTCAAAGGTTGACACTACATAAACATTTATAAGAGAGACTTTATAATTTGCATTATATTTCTTTACATTGACTAACAGCATAGTGTGTGTGTGTGTGTGTGTACCCTTTAACCCAAACCCAGTCTACCTTCATAGCTAGAGAGATGGATAGCGCTGGAGGCTGGTGTGTGTGTGTGTGTGTGTATCATAAGATTGAAGGCATCCAACCTGGGCCAACAGCACGTATATACCAGTAAATATACGGTACATCAGCACCCAGCAACTGCCACACTGTCTCTTCTGGCACTCCCCCTTCCCTTCCTTTACACTGGCACTCCTTCCCTTTCCTTTACACTGGCACTCCTTCCCTTTCCTTTCACACTTTCCTTCTGACACTGGCCACCGTTTTTCACTTCCTCATCCACTGGCATATTTCCCTCTGCTACCAATTAATACACCAAATGAACGGTATACTATCTATATATACCGGAAGTGATTATCATTTGTACAATCACATCTTTACCGTACCTCACCGTCCCGATCCTGACTATACCAATGTTTTCCCACTATAATCTTGTTTCTACCACATTTCCCTCTTACATCTCTATTCCCACTACCTACCTACCTCCACATTCACTTTTCTATCTCATTGCCTCTCATCCTATCCATGCAATCCACCCCTTTTGTATCCTCCCTCCTCCACCACCACCATCAACAACAACAAAAACAACAACAACAAGCACGCAAGCAAGCAACCCAGCAATCAAGGGAGCACTTCCGAGGGATATATTTACCAGGCACTATGAACTGGGCTTTCCGGAACATACGTCACACCAGCCACTCTGACTAGTGATGCTGGCCACGCAGGTATTGACACTATCATAACACCAGGTGACGTGTGTGTGTGTGTGTGTATGTGTATGTGTATGTGTATGTGTCTGTGTCTGTGTGTGTGTGTGTGTGTGTAAGCAGAAGAATATAATGTAGAGCATGTGCGTGTGTGTAGGCAGAGTAATATAATGTAGAGCATGTGTGCGTGTGTGTGTGTGTGGGCAGAGGAATATAATGTAGAGTATGAATGAGGGGGAAGAACAGAGACGAGAGGAAGGAAAAACACCATAACGTGTACCAGAACAAGAGTTGGAACCCAGGGAAGGGACAGAAGGGAACGAGGGAGGAAAAGAGAGAGGAAAAGAGAGAGGAAAAGAGAGAGGAAAAGAGAGAGGAAAAGAGAGAGGAAAAGAGAGAGGAAAAGAGAGAGGAAAAGAGAGAGGGAAAGAGGGAGGGAAAGAGGGAGGGAAAGAGGGAGGGAAAGAGAGGGAGGAAAATAGGGGAAACGAGAGGGGAGGGAGGCGAACACACATCGAAAAGGACAAATACTGAGAGATAGAGAAAAAGAGAGAAAGAGTGAGAGAAAGAGAGAGAGAGAACCAATCTCAAGAGCTGCCTTGTATAAAACAATGGCCGTTTGTTATGACAGGTGAACAGCGGTAATGGAAGACTATAAGAGTTAGACGCCAACAGGATGTCAGCCACACCAACCAACCAACCCACCAAACCAACCACAGAAACCTACAAACACCATCATATAAATATATAAAGTGGTTCTAATAATGCTCTTCCATTCTACACACACACAGCCTACATATTAACATTTTTGTTTTTCGATTAGGCCTATATATATTTTCATTATGCGCACACAACATACACTATACACGTGCTGTCATTCCAACACAAGCATCCTGTATTATTATTATTATAGTCAATGTGATCCCTCTCGGTCTGCTTTGATAGTCAGGCACTGATTGGAATATCTTGGTTGATATTATATTGGTTTCCTTATGGAGGTTGGATCCTAGTGGAGTGGAAGACTTATATTTTCATCTCAATCGTTCTTCGAGTCATTAGAAAGTTATTGATACATTAAATCCAGACAAATAATCAAATCAAATTCCTACCGATGTAAAATTGGTTACAACCTTCTCCACAACAGTTCAAATCATACATGTAAATAATATACCGTAGCCTAAACTTGGACTAACACCAGGCGATGTGTGTCAAAAAAAACTACCATCATCGAAAAGTTAACTAATACTATACATACAAGTATAATCGTATCTGCAGTACAAACTACAAACAAATACTAAAGTAATCTTCTCGGTACACGACCTTATTTATATTCTCAGAGCAATAGGTTCTACGCTTAATGAGGCAGCAAGTGATATAACTCCTTGGCTAGAGACCTTCCCAATTAAAACTAAATTGGTTTGGCGTCTGCTAAAGTAAAATAATTATAGAGTGTCATAGTTGTAAAATATCTAAGGAGTCTGTAATGTTGTAGGCGTATAGGGGTGTCTAATGCAACTTATGCCTACGACACTTTTTCAACTTATACCCACGACACTTTTTCAACTTAATGCCCACGACACTTTTTCAACTTAATGCCCACGACACTTTTTCAACTTAATGCCCACGACACTTTTTCAACTTAATGCCATAATGAAGAACTTATTGACACATTATCCTTCAGGTGCCTTCAAATGTTGGTATCCATAGACTGACTAGCCAACATGGTTGAAGGAAGATGGGAAGGACAATTATATTAAAAATGAAATATATAGGTGGTGAGGGACAGAGGGAGGGAAGAAGTGGGTGCCAGGTAGTGCCAACAGTGCCAAACTTCCTGGTGACACTCAGTAATTTCCTGTCCCAGACCTTCCCCCCCCCCACCACCACCACACCATACACACACACACACACACACAAACCTCCACTTCCTGCTGAGTGATGGTCGTGGTGTCGAAAAACTGTCTGTATGCCTTTCTCATATTCTTATTCCACACTCTCCTTCCTCTCTCGTCTTTTCTTCCTATGCACTCCTTCCTCTCTCGTCTTTTCTTTCTATGCACTCCTTCCTCTCTCTCCTCTTCTCTTTCTATATATATGCACTCCCTTTCCTCCTCTTCCACACTCCTCTTTCTACTCTATTTTTGATCATTTTCTTCCCCATATTTCTTCTTCTAAACCGGGGACTCTGAATTGTCCGGAAGCATCACATTGACAATTTGAAGACGATAGTATAAATGGGCACTCATCACACATTGGGTCATATTCAAGAACATTTGTCGTGCATACGATGGCGTGGTCCTTTTTCCACTTTACATTCTTCGTCATCTTCCTTTTCCTCCTTCCACTTTACATTCATTATCATCATCCTCTTCCTCCTTCCACTTTACATTCTTCATCATCTTCCTTTTCCACCTTCCACTTTACATTCATTATCATCATCCTCTTTCTCCTTCCACTTTACATTCATTATCATAATCCTCTTCCACTTTACATTTCATTGTTCATCATCTTTCTCTTCCTCCTTCCACTTTCGCTGCCATTTACACAACATTTCACTCTCTTCCTCAGGTCACGTAGGCTATACCCCTTTCAGTGACGTCCCCGTAAGTGTCAAGGTTAGAAACAAATGAAATTACTTTGTTCATAGCTGTTCTGAAGGTTAAAGTTTTTATATTGAATAGGAGTTATTTTTTTCTTCTCTACGGTACTGTAGTTTTCAGGGGGTTTATCTATAACAACTTGAAGTATAACATAATATATGATTGTATTATGTCTTCCTGAATATCCAAAAAGAGGTTGTGATAGTTTTTACAGTATAATAACACAGACTGAATAAGGGGGTTTATGTATCTAGCCTATATGAGTGACGTAACTTTTGCAATACCTTCACAAAAATAACCACAGATGATACGCTACAATATCCCATGATTAATTAATGGCCTTGTTGATGGTGACACATGATGAACAGTCAATCAGAGTGACACACACACACACACACACGGTACTGCTATAATTACCGTGAACTATTCTTGTACCAATGCAAGGCTTCGTCAACACGCCTCTACCCTGCCAAACCCGACAAGGCCACAAACATACACACACAACATGGCCTATACATACAGTTGAGGGAAATGGTTCTATCTCGTCCCTTCATCTCTCCCACCCTGCTTATCTTCTTTTTGGCTAACCTCTGATGTTTTAATTAAAGATGTATCGGTATGAGTTGTTATATATTCATGTGTACAATGCATGAAGACGATATTTCTGTGTTTTTTCTTCTTCATAGGCTCATTAAAATATGTTTAAAATTATTGAACACCAAGAGAAGATACGAAACTACACATAATCACCGTTCCTTTGCAGTAACCTCACAACAAGACACATAGATGGCGTTGTAAGAAATTTATCAATACAAACCGGGCACATCGATGGCGTGTATAGATATTTACTTATAAGAGAATATAATACATAGATGGAGGACACGGAAAATTATAAAGAAAGCCCGGCACATTCTGTAGACGGTGTTAATGAGTTATTCAGTATTTATACAGAGGAAACCATGACATAAGAGACAGATAGTGACGTAACTTATAAATACGTGTAGGGGATATAATTGAAATACGAACACACACACACACACACACACACACACACATACAAACACCTTGACAACCGCCTGGTTCGGGACGAGAACTTGGTTTTAATGTATCCTGATGATGGAGGGAGAAGAGATAATGTGGGTTTGGTGGGAAGTAACGTGATAATAAAGAGAGGCAGACAAGAAAACCCATGATTATGCTAAACTGAGGAAGCCATATATGGAAGGTTTTGGTATTACGCCTTCTATAAGTCTCACCTCTTTTTTTATCCTCATACGTTTTCTTTTTAGGAGTATATCCCTCTGTACTACCAGCCAGTCCTAACAGTGGGTAGAATAGTGTTGCAACCAAACAGTAATAGTTGCAATACATGTTGTCATAATGTTATATAAGTACACGGTAATACAGAACACACGACTCACCATAACGACAGAACAATATATACTGAATTCGCTCCGGTACGAGTTATAACAGCATGTGGAAACAGTTATTTACTCGTAATAATCAACAATTTACTTTACCTCTTGCTACCCTCCACACACAGCCAAATCTACAGCAGTCACTCCCACATACCTGCAAAGAAAGAAAACGTAATAATTGAGGGAGACGTTTCTTGTTTACATTTTTGACAAGTTCAACCACCAGAGTATCCGTGTATGTATGGAATCAGTTATTACACATATATATACGCTATTATTTTAGTCCAAGAACGGGGGAGGATGGTTGAAGTTAGTGTGTGTGTGTGTGTGTGTGTGTGTGTGTGTGTGTGTGTGTGTGTGTGTGTGCGTGTGCGTGTGCGTGTGTGTGTGTTACTCGCCCTACCTAGCGTTTATACACGTGTAGCCTAGAGAAATGTTTACAACGCGTCACATACCGGTAGTCACTTTAATGGGGAAGTATATACAGAGTTGGTAAATCTGGAGCAAATAATTCCTCCAAACTATTCCATGCAACAGGTCACCATTATTTCTATTTATCTGGTCCTGCTTCCTGACATACTTTGGAGGAATCAAGATGCTCTATAATAATAATGTACCCTCTACTGCTGCAACTTTGGCAATGAATCGAAGCAGGGGCGGTAAACACAGAAAAAGTGAACACCCAGCTGTGATAAATTGTGAGGCAGCGAAGAGATGGAGGGTATTAGTGGTGAGGAGTGAGGAAGAAGAGGAGGAAGTGGGAGAGGAAGAGGAAAACGATAAAGTGGGAGAGGAAAATTAGTAAATGGGAGAGGAAAACTAAAACGAAATGTAGGAACTGAAGGAGGTAGATTGGAGGAAAATTAACAGGAAACAGAAAAGTTAAGGTAGATGGCAGGAACGGCAAAAGGAGAAAAGGAAGGGAGGGGGGAAAGTATACAAATAAAAACCAGAGACAATTTATTCACAGAAGGATAAAAACGAGAAAAAAAATTAACAGCATTAGGAAGAAGACAGATCGATGGCAGAGAATAACACCACCAAGAGGAAGGGGACCAACAACAGAACACATACAACAGGTGGTGGAGTACGAGAGAGAGAGAAGGCCACTCATACAGTCCCCTCACACATAGCCTACACTAGACACACAGTACTAATAAGGAGGGTAATAGAAGGCAGGCAGAATAACAACAAGTGAAGAGTTGGGTCATGTACTGATCTATCTGTTAGTTAGTCTATAGAGGGATTAATTAAATGGTGTTTGTTTACTTCGTTTATTGATTCTAATAAACAGAATGTCTAGGATTATCACAACCTCAATCTCACTCACAAAATGACCGTGTGTTTGGTAGGTGCAGCATAACCTATATTCAAAATGGGAATGGGAAGTATAACAACAATATAGAAGAAAAGACGTTATTTTTTTTATATAAAATTACATATTTGTGTTGATATGGACTAGATACAGATAAAACGTTTGGAAATATAAACAACACACCAATTTTCAGAAGCCATAACATCTCCATTATAATCACACAACACCACATAGAAAATAATTATGATAAAAAAACTCCACCCAGGAATTGAACCCATCGCTCATAACCTCTCCATGTTCACTGGCAGACACTTTGTTCAATTAGTAAAGTGATGTAAGACTATATTGGTGGATGGAGAATAAAGAACAGTATAAAATGTTGATTGTGATAAAGGACTAGGAAGGAGGCTGACGAAATATATAGTCCCGTGGCCCATAAAAATACCGTAGCCAATTATGATCACATCTTAGGCTAGTTTTTTTTTGGCTTCAGTCTACATTAATTTCTTATGACTGATGACTGATCGTTTATAGAATGATAGGTGAAGGACAGACAAGGAAAAGAAAAGGATATAAGAGAGATGGGAGATGGAGAAATGGAGTTGTAAATGTGGGAAGTTGTACGATGGGAGGCCGCTGAGTTGGGGGAAATTTAAAAGTCGAGATGAATGAAGAGATACCCAGTTTAAGAAAGTGATTGGGAAGGAGATAGAAGAAAAGGCAAATATAAGAAAATTAGTTGGGGAAGATAGAGAAATATTGGATTACTAATAATGAATTTTATAGGCGGATGGAGAGATGGTTTAAAGAGGCGTTAGTGTGACATCAGGAAGGAACAGGCTAGGCCTTATACTGACCCTTAAAACATCAAGGGCAAGGGTTACGGGTTGGCAACAGGGTCAAGTTGAGATTAGGCTACAGGGAATGGGAAGGAAAGGAAGGAGGCAGACTGGCAGAATGGATGGCATAGAGAGGAATGAGTAAGTGAAAGGAAGAAGAGAAGGTAAAGCACAAGTGAAATGAGAGGGACGAAGATATACAAAAATATGGGCCATGTAGGTGGTGGTGGTGTGAGTAGCTATGTTATTATGCATACAAGATAGATGGGAAAATATGGATGTGGACGTTGTTCTATTATAATGAGGACAGGCTGATTGCGGCATGAGCAGTGTGATGTGGACATATGAGAAGAAACGTCTTTGTGAATAGACTGTGTACGAGTAGTGTCAGGAGAGGGTGGGTGTGGCCATGATGGGTTTGAGTGACAGGGAAGGTTGTGTGTGATGTTGAAAAGAGGTTGGGCATTGCTAAGGTGGGGGTGGGGGTGTTGGATGGAAAGGAAAGATTGTGGGATGAAAGAGGGGACAGTATATAAAGGTACCGGTACAGTTTGTGGGTTTGAGGAGAGGGTGGGTAAGGGCATCGAGGGTTAGTGACTGAAATTGGGTTGAAAAGAGGGTGGGTGTGGATGTGGTAAAGACTGTGTGATAGACGGGGGTTGTGTGGGGTTTGGGAGAGGATTAGAGAGATGGAGGGTGAGTGGGGTTAGAGAGATGGAGGGTGAGTGGGGTTGGAGAGATGGAGGGTGAGTGGGGTTGGAAAGAAGGTAGGGTGGGGTGGGTGTAGGTCAAGATGGTGTGAGTGACGTGACAGGTTGTGTGGGTTTTTTAGGGAGGGTGGACATGGGCAGGGCGGGTGATGTAGGGCGGCCTTATGAGCCATTATGGGTAGTGTTTGCTCAGGTGTACCCAAAGGGACCATCTCCACCCACTCCACCCCTCTCCTCACCCTTCTACTTTCCTTAACCAGTCACAAGATTATTCCGCCTCGCCCTGTCCTCCCCTGCCCAACTTTGACCTTCCTTCCTTTCCCTCCCCTTACTCTACTCTACTCTCCACTACCCATCAGTACTCTACTCAGTCCATTCCTCTCCTGTCTTGTATTGTCCTATTCTTTCCTGTGTTGTCCTATCCTACCTTACGATGCAATCTCCTCTTGTTTTCTGCCCTGCCCTGCCCTGCCCTGCCCTCCACTGACCTTTCCACCACATCTCTCCTCTGCTTTGCTTTGTCGTCATGTTGTTCTTTGTGCTACCCAACCAAAGATCACTCATTGTTTTCCTTTCTTCCTACCCATTCTACAACTCTCCCTATTAATATAGCTCTCGTGGTCCTCCCCTTATTATTCTTTCTACCCCTTCTCCTCTCACTTCCACCCCTTCTCTTGCCCTCCTTCCTTGCCCTGCCCTCGTTCCCCCACCCAACCAGTGCCCGTGTTGATGTCCTTTGGTGAGCGGGTCAAGACGAGGCCTACACCACACACACACACACACACACACACACACACACAGTCAGGCCAGGCCACCCTCATTATCACAACAACAACAAACACCGCACTCAATTCCCCTGCTCTTGCTCCACACTCACAGCTACACGTCTTCAACATTCACACTAAGTAAGTCATCAGATACAGGCATCTCAACGTACACTAAGTACACATTAAGTTATTACGGTAAGAAGTTGTGACGCAGTACAAGGTGGGAGTGTCTTATTGCAAATAAAATCAAATGGCGTTAGTCGGAGTACATAATTTTTTTATTTTTTTTTATTTATTATAATGCTTAATAGGAATTCTGTTAAGATTACTTAGTATGTGAAATGTTTAATTCAGGTATGACTGAGTCTTCAGAATAGTTAGTAACATTTCCTTTTCCTTTTAAAGTAAATTATAATACATGGTTCTTCGGGTAACTCAGACAACACCAGAGTCATCCACTTATATGAACGATGAAACTATACACTTCACACAGAACTGACTGGCCCATGACATGACACCAGTTGACGTCAGCTCTTGGAAGGAGAAAGTGGCTTGTTACACTAATGAACACGAGGGTTTCAACTGGCACCACAGGGGGAGGAGGAGAGGGTTGTCTGTCACGGCTGAGTGGTTGATGTGGGGAAAGGAAGGAAGGAAGGAAGGAAGGAAGTAAGGAAGTAAGGAAGTAAGGAGGGAAGGAAGGAAGGAGAGAAACTTTCATCACACACAGGTTACAACACATCCACAGTAAAGTCAATGAACCGTGTTACGTTCCTGGTGTAACAGGTGTTGTGTGAGACAGTATAACAGGTGTGTGGTAGCCTAAGGGACAACACACATGGAAGTCATCACACAAATGCATGACAATAAAAAATAACAGAGAGAGAAAGAGAGAAAAAAAAAGAGAGAGAGAGAGAGAGAGAGAGAGAGAGAGAGAGAGAGAGAGAGAGAGAGAGAGAGAGTTAGTTTATTGATACATACATATAATACAGTGTATGCGTGTAAACAGGTGTGCAGGGCATCAAGTGCGTGTTTATGTGTGTAGGGTTGAATGTGTTTATGTGCTTATGTGTGTGTCGGTGTGGTGTACATACATGTGTGTAGACGTGCCAGTAAGACCCGAGTTTGTTTTGATGTGGATGTGTGTGGGAGGCAATGTGCGAAAAGGAAAGGGGAAAAGAAAAAAATTGACCGATAGACAGATAGATAGACGTTAAATGGAGAGATGAATATACGGTATGTGGACAAAGTAGATAGAGACATATAGACAGACAAACAGATAGAAGGCTAGAAAAAACAGGAGGATGAAATAAGGACAGAGACCAAAAATAAAATAAAGGAGTCAATAGATAGATGACTGAATAAATAAATAAATAAATGAAAGAAGGGAGAAAGATGGAGAAGAGAGAAATATCGAGACACACATGGCACCAGTCCAAGTTCGGCCCCTCATTCACTAATTCAGCACCAGCAGGTTTGTCTCTGTCCTTCATGATAAGTGCCAGCCAACCAGCCAGTCAGCCAAGGAGGGGGGAGGGAGGGGGAGGAGAGGGTAAGGATTGGGGAGAGATGGAGGGAAGGGGAGGGTTAGGGAGGGGGTGGGGACGGGGGAAAAAGAGGGGGAGAGGGTTAGGGGGAGAGGGTAAGGGGGAGAGGGTAAGGGGGAAGCGTTGGGCTATGACGGGAGAGGGACACAGTGATGGGAAGGTGAATGCAAAATTTGGGGTATTGGGAAATGAGTGAGTTTTGGTAAGGAGATGGCCGAGTGAGGGAGTGGTAAAAGTGATAGGGAACAGGTAGGGAAAGTTGGTAACTGACTGGGAAAGTGTACAGGAGATAAATTATGTAAAACTTGGTCGGTCACATGGATTTAATTAATGGAGTGATGGGGAAGTCATGATGAAGTGGTGATGGAAGTAGAGGAAGGGCTGGCTGGGTGATGGGTAAGGAGAATCGCGCAAGGTGAGAAAAATTTGGTAGCCTACTTGGAAGTGGTTGATGGGAAAGAGATAGTTAAATATATTGTGATGAGAATTTGGTGGTGGCCATGAGTTATATTTATAGTTTTTTTTTTTTTTTTTTTTTTTGTATGAAATTTTTCTGTTTTTCGTGTATCAAAGTAAAGAAAGGGCTTCACAATTCACCCTTTCTCCTTTTAAATATTTCAATTTAAATGCATGTAAGAGAGAGAGAGAGAGAGAGAGAGAGAGAGAGAGAGAGAGAGAGACAGTAGCGAGGTGAGGGTCGAGCCACCAGACACTCCTGTACCAGACAAAACAAGTTGCTGGTGGGTCAGTCAGCGGTCATCTTTCTCTCACCAACACCAACACTACTACTACCAACACCACCTTATCGTACACACTCCTACACCACACCACTACCAACACCACCTTATCATACACACTCCTACACCACACCTAATCATACACACTCCTACACCACACCACTACCAACATCACCACCACACCATATCCTACACACTCCTACACCACACCACTACCAACAACATCACCACCACACCATATCCTACTCACTCCTACACCACACCATACTATACACACTACTACACCATATCCTACTCACTCCTACACCACTACCATCACACTCTAATATCATAAACACAGCTACATCACCCTGCATCATACACCTACACCAAGTCATATTTTCCTTGACTATACACACCACCTATAATTGTCACACACCGTACAATACACACTGTTTTGTATGTACAGTACACCACGCCAACATGATCATACTTGGTTCACCACGCCACCAGTGTATATCATTACACCTAACCACATACAACACACCATTACTATTACCAGTACTAGACACCATTACGCTCTAACAAAAGAATACTGTATTTTATGAGTCTTTGTAATCGTTCTAACATCACTGCCCCAACCACATTAACACTACTGCACATCCAATGCAATCAATATCAATGCTGTGTGTGTGTGTGTGTGTGTGTGTGTGTGTCTAGTGGGGTGTGAGTGTGACTGTAATGGAACTGGAAGGGTGGTGAGTAAAAGGTGCAAGATAAAACTTGTTAGGAATGGTGAGGACATGAAAGATTATTTGATGGTATGAACAAAAAGGAAAAAATGTGAGGCAAAAACATGAGGAAGGAAAGAAGGACAAGAGAGACGATGGAGTGGGACGTGAAGATGACATGAGAAGGGAGAACATGATAAGAGATGGACAGGGAGCTGAGGACATGAGTGATGAAGTAACAACAGAAGGCTGACGTCACGAGGTCTGTGGTCTGACGTCACTGGTTGGATAAACGTTATAGAGCCGTGAGAGCAGGGCTGTGTTGGAGAAGGTACAATGGTCCTACAGTACATACCACAGCTCCTCTGACCTTGTATGCTGTCCAACCCATTACGGTACCCTTGCCCTTGACTCTATGGCCCTTGTGTTTCTTTCATAGCTCAACTACAAGGTCACAACGCACCCACAACACTCATAAAACTCCTGCAACTCACCCAATATTCCTATAATACTCCAAATAAATGACCAAAACATTCCTACCGTACCCTCCAACACACACACCACTCTAAACCCCCACTTCACCTCCTCCTTACGCCCCTTTAACCTAGCCATGCCTACCCCAGAAGTAAAGGTGTGGACCAAATGGTATACCCAGACTCCATTGTTATTCCCTGGCTTCCCCCAGACAACCTATTATCATACACCACCAAGCACAAGAAGGCCCACCTGGACTTCCATAACCGACGACCAACCCATGACTGGAATTCTTAATGGGCATCCAAAGAAAAACTATTGTATTTAGTGTTATTTAAGCGGCCACAATGGCAGGATATAAACAATAGGCTCACTTAATATAGTTGTTTTGTGTTGCAGTTTGAAGGACTCATTGTCATCCAAATGGTAGACATATTCTAATCACCTGTATACCCTTCTTGGTTGTCTGGTTTAATATGGTCGTCATGTACTAGGAAGCCACCCGTCTATCAAGCCTAATAATTAATGAAGCGATGTGTTGCTGAAGGGTTGATTCTTGTGCTGGTAAACAGGAGCAACTGGATTCCTTAAAACTATTCTAGGCAACAGGACACCATTATTATCGTTTATCTGACCCTGTTTCCTGGCACACTTTAGAGGAACGAGTATCCTTCCAATATGCCAACAACACAGTCCCCTTTATGAAACTAATCAAATGCATATCGTGTGTTTATTTCAAGGTCATGAAGTGTAACCTAACCATCAACATACTGACACAGCAAGTTTTCTCAGCATCATCAATCTCATTACACGTCTTGTTTTTTGCAGTCCCTTTCACTCATTACAGTAGCTATATTGATCTGAATATTTCCCAACAAACACACCCATGCTTTTAACTTCCCTTTTCTCCATACGAGCAGATCGATTAAAAATTATTATACAGACAAACGTATTGACCGTCTCTTTTCTTCATACGACCAGATTGATTAGAAGATACCGGTATACTACAATCCATCACACAATTAAAGTATCTTTTCTCCATATCAGTATGTCAGTTATGGGGGAAGTTTGGTGTTGGTAAATCTGTAGCTACTGAATCCTCCAAACTCTTCCAAGCAACCAAAAAAGAATTATATACAGTACTACCTTAATAGGGATCCTACAAACACAACCAACACATTGACCGATCAGTCTACCGCTCTTTGTAAAATCTATACATGTAATCTGGGCTTCTCCTCCTCCTCCTCCTCCTCCTCCTCCTTCAGCGACTAGTTTGTTGGTTTTGGGTCAGATAGAGTTTGTGGTGGTTGAAGCCAATTGTTGTACCCTGATGCTGAGTGACGCGGTGTGAGGGCAACACCGTCTATGTACAGTTAGACGTACAGTTACACTCACAGATCCCTTGTACACTGGCCTGGGTTGTTTCGTTTGGTCATGCATGTTTGTGTTTATACTACACAACAAATATACAATTACTTGTCATATTTAAAGTGATGGGTGTAATCGAAATATAAATTACTGAATTAAATAACTATATAATGTTTATTAAACAAACATTAAAACAATTAATGACAACATTTACAGTTCCCAATCTAAGCTATTGGAGGAAACTATTTCAGACGTCCACTAACCAGGAAAAATAATATAAACGATATCACAAAGTTAAAAAAATCAGACAGGTTGCTGAAATGGTATACCAACTCTATGATGTAGCCTAATATACAAACTCACTAATGCCCTCCACAAACACAAACACACACACACACACACACACTACATACAGGGAGCGAGCTGTTCACGACACCACAAACGTATCCTTCTGTATGGGATGTAAAAGTATGTACAGAAAACTTCTCCTGAGCGTGTTGTCCATTGTTATGCTGCCACCATAACTCACACTGGGTCCAACATTCCCAAATACGGGCCATACCAAACATTACAAGACTGGCTCCACATGGGAATATAGTCTGATGAGGTTAACTAAACAACAATTCCAACTGAGACCACGACATCTATACAGTGTCATATAACAGACTCTCATTCCATCACAACCATAGCTTTTGGAGACCGTAAACCTCCGCCACAGTTACCACACAGTATCAAAAGTACCGTATACATATATCACAAGTTCCTGAAAATTATATATAAAGCCGAGCATTCTACCCAAAACTAAAATAAGCCATGTAACCACAAGCTAAGCACAAATCCTAACATGTCCACACATCACAACCAGTCATAATAATAGAATAACCACATGTTACCTAACAAATATACACCACATTCACTGTTACCAACACCCCACCCACAATCACACTTCCCGTCACAACCACAAACCACATTCTACATTACTATAACCACAAACCACATTCTACATTACTATAACCACACACCACTATCTACAGTAACACAGCCACACCTCTCTTCTCAACCATCAAATAGACATTACACAACACAACGATGTTCCAAAGTCAACAGAAGTCAATGCATGTCATAGCCAGCCACCAAACAACCACAGCAGTCCCAGACAGCCAGCCAACCAGCCTCCCAGCAAACCACCAGTCAAATAGTTCGCGATACAACCTCAACTCTTCAACCAACCACCAACCCCTGGCACTCCACTCACTCTAGAGAAAATAGCATCAAGTGAATGCCAGACCATGTGTGTGTATGGTGTAGGCTATAGTATTCTGTAGTTTGTTTACTATCCAGGATGATTGATGTATATTATGATTTATGTTGCACGATCAACGGTACGGGACATGTTGCATAGCGTTTGTCGATGGTTTGTATGTAGTATTGGTGGCCGGTTGGAGGGTAAGTGCAAAATAAACTGGGGTTGGGATTTCGTAGTAAAGGGAGACAGGAAGAGGAAGTAGGACAGAGAAGAGTTACCTAAGAAAAGGGTGATTCTGTGAAGAGTGAAGGAGGAAGGGGAAGAGAATATGGGAGCAAGGGAAGGTGTACGAGAGGGAAGGGAAAGGAAGATTAACAGAAGGGGAGCAGGGTGGACAGATAAGGGAGGCAATATAGCAGCTCGGCAAGGGAGGTGGGAGAGGGAGAGGGAGAGGGGAGAGGGGTGTATGGGAGGGGGAGAGGAGATGGCTGTTTGCTTAGGTTGCGTGGGAGTGTTTACATAGCACGGGAGTTTTTGTGGCAGTGTGTGGCAGCATTTGTTTACATTTCGTGTGGCCCTTGTTGACATACCACCTGCCAAGTCCCCTATTTGTTGTCAGCTGGGACTCTCAATCCTCCTGAGGAAGGGATACATGCTTCTGTATAAAGGGATGTACAAAAGATGACTTATTTATTGATAGACTGAAAAATAAGGTAACGTGAGAGCAACAGCTGGTGTCACATGCATTCGGCGAAGGAGACAGAAATGGGATTGAAGGATCAGAAAGACACACAAACAGCTAATTAAATGTTCTAGAGGTAAGGTACCGGTAGACTTTATTGGTTACATATATCGCTACTTATTTAAGACTACAATATTTTCAGAGATATACGTCAGATGAAGAGACCCAATTAACTATTGTCAGCGACTGTACAATACTGTATAAGCTGCTAGAGATTACACTTAAATATAAAATGTGTGGGTGGAGGTGTTCATTAATAATGTTAAGAAATGAGAAACAGTTCATTTTTCAGTGGTGTCACGCCCTATCATTGTTATTGTTGTTATTAATAATATTATTCTTGCACCTTTCCCCGTTATACTGTCGCCATTACCAGACACATACAAACACACCCTGCCTGACAAACAATAGCCCTCGTCCGCTACGTTAGGGTGGGATGAACGAGGAGGAAGATGATATACAGGAAACACACGGTCAAGTCTAAACGTTCACTACACTTTAATTACCTTCACAAAACGGGATCTTGCAGAAGGATGTGTAATTACTTGCTTATATTTATTTATTTGTTAGTTTGTTGGTTGGTTAGTGAATAAGATATCTCAAACACGTATATATAGAATTTTACAGGAGGGAGATCTGAAGGAACAACTGTAAAAGGAAGAATAAACGAAGAGCTACAATGTAATTAACTTAGGGTTCAGACACAGCAGGGGAACCGAAGCAATAAGGTATAGGCTACATATCACTTTGTTGCTCATTATATCACGTCACACGAAGGCCATATGTAACAATACTCAAGAGTTAGTTAGACGATAGCGGTGACACGATGGCTGCATGAAGTGTTGATGAAATGGGTTAACGAGAGAGGAAGAGGGAATGGGTTAACGAGAGAGGAAGAGGGAATGGGTTAACGAGAGAGGAAGAGGGAATGGATTAACGAGAGGAAGAGGGAATGGGTTAACGAGAGAGGAAGAGGGAATGGGTTAACGAGAGAGGAAGAGGGAATGGGTTAACGAGGAAGAGGGGATATATTTAATTAACGACAGAGGAAATACTTGAAGTCCGATGTTCCATAAAGTGTCCAAGAAATTAGCCTACTCCAGGTTGAATGGGTTACAATTACTTCTGGGATAAACTAACTGTGGTGAAAGTGTGGGAGTTGGGTATAGTATTCCCACACACACACACCAACATACACTGGTGGTATGGTTGGTAGCTGTCAGTAGAGTAGAGCAGGGGTTGAGTGCTTGGCATGTGTTTACTGACATTTCTCTCTCTCTCTCTCTCCAACACACACCCTCGGTATTCATGTGGCGTACATTTCTCTTAAATACCTCTTTTTTTTTATCTTATCTTTTCTCTCCACACTATTCATCTCATTCAACCCTTCCTTCCTTCCTTCCTTCCCCTCAAGCACTCGCCTTGTAGCAAAGCATAAGGTAATTTCCCTGATTTACTGTCAACACACTCATCCACTTCTGGGAAGAGGTAGGACGCAGTGCAGACAGACATGTGGGCCAACCAACTGAGCCAAATACTGGGAAAGTCAAGTCAGGCACATGTACATTCATAAGTCTGGAATAGTTACAGAGATAAGTGTATTGTTAGGTAGGATAGTTACAGAGATAATTGTATTGTTAGGTAGGATAGTTACAGAGATAATTGTATTGTTAGGTAGGATAGTTAGAGATAATAGTATTGTCAGTCAGGCCATTTGTTAATCAATAGCTATGTGTTGCACATGATAAAAAACGTGGCAACTAAAACAAGAAATTTACAATACATGGCACATTTCAAAGTTTTAACTAACTGACAGCCATTGAACAATAAATGAAGACATGATAAGAGGAAGAGAGGAAAAGGACACGAAATGGGGAAGAGGTAAATGAAGAGGAAAACGAGGAATAAAGGGGGACAGAGAAAAATGAGGAGAAAATGAGGACGAGGAAAACGAGACGAAAATGAGGAAAAGAAAAATGAGGATAAGGAGACGGAGAAAATGAGGAATAATAAAGATTTTAAATAAGGAGGAACGAAATCAGGAAGAGGAATGAACAACAGGAGAATAGGTAGAATGAGAAAATGAAGAAATTGGCTATGCAGCATTATCACAAGAATAGCCTGGGAAATACCGAGGCTCATCTCCCTGGGTGCTTATGCTACTACTGCCACTACAAGCCTGTCTGTGTGTGTGTGTGTGTGTATGGTATTTGTGTGTGTCTATGTATGTACAGTGTGTGTGTGTGTGTGTGTGTGTGTGTGTGTGTGTGTGTGTGTGTAGGTGTGTGTGTACGGTGTGTAGGTGTGTGTGTACGGTGTGTAGGTGTGTGTGTACGGTGTGTAGGTGTGTGTGTACGGTGTGTAGGTGTGTGTGTTGTAATAAGAACTAGTTGAAGAAAAGGGATAATAGTAGTCAAAACATTATTGAACATTATATTCTAGTATCCTTACCATATTGCTTGGGCATATAGAAGTAGCTCTTTGAGACATAATAATAATGCTATAAATTGACTCATTGTGTATTCCTTTCAGCTTGTTTACTAACTACTAGAGTGGAAACTGCTTAATTTGTACTCGTCAAAATACCGGAATTAGTGTCCGTTACTATACATACTCGCCTGCTTCTAATTGGATGTGATCGATATGAAAGGGTGGTGTTATTTATAGATAGAGAGATATTGAGCATCAAGGAGTTGGCTGGGTTATTTTTACTGTGACAAATGTGCTTCGTATTCTGTGAGACGGTGAGTTGGCAACGAATGGCTGATGCGTGTATATGAATGAGAGAGAGAGAGAGAATGAAAGAGAGAGAGAGAGAGAGAGAGAGAGAGAGAGAGAGAGAGAGAGAGAGAGAGAGAGAGAGAGATATGGGTGGTGGGTATATAAGATTGGGACGAAAAGGGAACACACACACACACACACATATTGACACGGATGGTTAGCTGAGAGAGAAGAGGGATGATAACCGGTAGTGTGCATGGCTGGCTGGCTGGCTGGTGGTCACTTGGGAAGCAGACAGGGAGACGAAACATAATAATGAAGGTTTGGGACTGTTGGTTGGAGGGATGGAAGGCTGGTTGGGTTGGGTTGGTTGGTTGGTGAAGCGGGGGAGAGCAAATAATAACAACAACCCGGCCTGTGGAAGATTGGTTGATTCAGTGCTGGGTGGATTGGTTGATTGGGTACTGGCTGGCTGGTTGATTGGGTAATTGGTTGATTAGATGGATTGGTTGATTGGGTGCTGGCTGGATGATTAGTGAATGTGTTAGTTTGTTGGTTGGTTGGTTGAGTGACTGAGTAAGGGGAGATGACGGATGAGATTGAAGGGAGGGAGGAAGGGAAGGAGATGGATGGACGGGAGTGAATGATGGGAACAAGGACGGAGGAAGGGCAGCAGACTAGACTGTGGCGAGGGAAAAGACAAGAGGAAGTAGAGGAGAAAGGATGGGAGGAGAGAGGATAGAAGAATGGGAGGAGAAAGGATAGGAAAAGGAGGAGAGTGAGGAGTGTAGAAATGGGAAAGCAATAACTGGAGATAATGATGTAGTAGGAAGGAAAACAGAGGGAAGAAATATAAAGATGGGAGGAAGGAGTGACGGGAAGGAAGGAAGGTAGGAAAGAGGAAGACAGGTGGTAAAGCAGTGAAGAGGGACAGGTGTGGAAAGGAAGAGTGAAAACAAAGAAAGACTGAGAAACTGGACAGGAGGTCAAGGGAAAGAATAAAACTAAGAATGAGGAATCGAAGAAGGGGAAAGCGAAGGAAAGGGAATGAGACGACGGTGGAGATAAGAAGTGCTAAAAGGTCAGGGAAAGCAGAGAGTTTGAGTTATTGTGACAGCAGAGAAATGCAAGCAGAAAAGAATTGCAAAGACGATGATTAGATAAAGAAACGTGATTAATTATGACACAAAGACAGTAATAAAGGACTGGAAAAAATGCAGAAATGTATATACGTTAGAGAAAAACATGAATACATGTATACAAAAATTATGAAAGACATAAATAAATAAACAGACAATAAATAGATAGTTATGATCCATAAATAAAAGCCAATGATGGAAAGGATAGCTACTGGACATAATGGAGTGATACCATCTTGGAAACATGTAGTTTTGGAGTTTGATGATGATGATGAAGTGAAGGAGGAGGAGGAGGAGGAGCAGCAGGAAAAGGAGAAGGAAAAGTGGAGGAGGAAAAGGAGGAGGAGCAGGAAGCAGGAGGAGGAAGCAGAAGGAGGAGGGAGAGCACAGGACATCTGAGCTAGAACTTGAGTGTCGAGAAGCACACACTTCCGCTACCCTCCCCCAGGTGGCAGCACTATCCTGTTACACCCTCCTTCTCTCCACACACACACTGACGTCATTACTATTAGCCTCCTACTTGAGTGTTCCGTCCGGTCTCTATGGCTGATGTAATTACCACTGTGATGAGGAACTATCGTAATTTCTATCGTATGAATTGGACTGTTCAAAGCTTCAACCACAGCTGTATATATATTAGTGTTCGTGACTGTACCACCTTCAAAGATAATGTCATGATGCCAATCTGAAATGTCACTGGTAAAACAAACTATACTGATGGGTTACTGTTTACGTGTTATTATACTTTGTGGCTTGGGACTGACTGGTGGGTAGTGCCAAGGATACAACTCTCTCGTGTTATGTTATGTTATATGTTGGCATGGTAAGGTATAGTAGGTGGTCCCCAGATTCAAACCTTATACATTTACTAGCTATAAAATTACAAACACTGATGGATGCTTTCATTGTTGTACAGTTATTATATAATTATAAGACAAGGAAATGTACTTAACGCCCATCTAAGGTAAGGAGATGTACTGTACTCCCATCTAAGGTAAAAGAGATGTACTATACTCCCATCTAAGGAAAGAAGATGTACTGTACGCCCATCTAAGGTAAGATGTACTGTACTGCATCTCCATCTAAGGTCAGGAGATGTACTGTACGCCCATCTAAGGTATAGAGAAGTACTGTACGCCAAGGCACGTCCATCCCACTACTCCTGTCTCCTACCCAGCGTACCCCTCCTCCACATGACGGCACGTAATTCCCCTCACCACCTCACTGACCATGACATTTGGAGATCAGCCTCATTTTTTCCCGCTGACGCAATGCACTATAGTTGGAGAAACATTCATTACAACTCAACATTCTACTACCTCAACTAAACTGTTCTTCTTTCATAACTATTATCTTTGACAAAAAAAAATCCTAGGTAATACATAGAGGCTGTGTTACATACCTCCCGTCAACTCGACATTTTATTCTAGTTATCAGCTTATTTTTCTTATAACAAACACTATAACAGAAGTTTTTTGCATATAATGTAATTTTATGTTTGTTTACCCAAGCCCATATTTGCAAAGCTATTTATTTACAGAACAGTGTCATCAGTTTAAGACCATCTGTTAAAGTAATCGACATACGGAGCAAGTAGTAACATACACAAGTAAGCCTAATAACAGCAAATGATTCAACAAGTTTTAAGAGTAAGTAGGTCAGAATGAAGTACTGAACAGCTGTGTGTATTTGGATGAGGCTCCCTCTCTCTCTCACACCTGTCTTACATCTGGCCTCACACCTGCTACACTACACTACACTACACTACACTAATCTCTCTCTGTTTGTATGTCTGTCATTCTACTTTATCAATCCATCCACCAAATTATTCACCTACTGTATCTTTATTTATTAACTTATGTACACAAAGTATTTACCAACCAACCAACCAACAGATTAATCAACCAAACCAACAAACAGACTAATCAACCAACCAACCAAACCAACAAACAGACTAAACCAACCAACCAAACAAACAAAAAAAACAGACTAATCAAACAACCAACCAACAAACTACAGTACTGACAGAGGACCATATCATGTTTATGTGAGTGGACATTCACCTTCAATATAGTAGCTGCTGACACAATCTTATCTCCACATGGGTATTGTTACATTAGTCGTCGTCTGGAAGGTGTTAGGGAAGCCACAGTCACCATCACGGAATTCACACAACCTTGGCAACACTGAGTCATGCCGCTAACCAACACAGAATATTTTTACAGAATAATAATACTGTACCATGTTTCTGTGCTCTATTTTTATTTTATTTTATATTTTTTTTACTGGAGAATATGTACCGGCTCCCTCATTTGTTTTGTTGGTTTTTCCGAGTAAATGTAATTCAAGACAACTTACAACACTGATTTACACGACTTGTTATGGTACTTAGCTACAAATCACAAGTACCGTACTGGAATGTAAGCGAAACGTATAACCAAGATAGCCAAGATTACAAAGAACGAAATTGGTGTACTTTCGCCAGGATATAAAAAACACATTGTAAATATCATAGACTTTCTCTTTTATAGCGCGTGTCGTGGTCTTCCTTCAACATCAGACCAAAAAAAGGTGTGCGAGGTAAATGCCAGATCGTATTTTATTGCGTTTACTCGAAGTCACTCGTGGCTTTCAAAATTATGAGGAGAGGTGTGAGTCACGCACCAGATCGTATCTTTCACCGACACAACTAATGAGGAAGGCAGCATGACACATCACCCAGCAGGCAGCCAGAGTGGTGAAGGCTCGTGACAACTGCACCAAACACAACCACCCACCCAGACACCATCAAATGTAAAATTAATATTACATTAAATTCTATTATGTGACAGACTTCCATTCATTTCGGGACAGCTGATCTCACTACTCCTTTGTATACCCGGCACCCTGTCCAGACGCTATGGATATGTTATAATTAAACTTGTGTTTTATGTGTGTGTGTGTAAGCCTAGTTTTCTCGTTAACTCTTAGTACATAACTTCTGAGGAATTATCCAAACAAACTAAGAGGATCCACAGATGACTTGAGGATGATGCTATGGAAATATGAACTACAAGAATGTGGGGATGTTTTTATTTACTAAGGGCTAAAAAAATTCTCCTCCCAATTTCCCAAACCACCACCACCATCCACAAACTACTAGGCTGAATGAAATATCCTAAGCCCTTGCCTATCATTATTTGTTTTTCTTTTCTTTCTATCTTCGTTCTCATTCTTTAATCCCATCTTCCTGATTATACTCGTGGACAGTATTCTTTCCACACTTACTACATACAATTCTACCATTCGTTTATACGCCCCTAAATTCCTCCTATCCTAGTCCAATCCAACCCCTTTCCATCACCAATAAAACCCTCTTTTTTTTACAACTATTCTTCATCTATATACTGTAGGCCTAGTCTCCGCTCCCTTATAAACCCTTTTCACGAGCTCCATTCATTCACAAATTCTCGGCGCCTCATCTACAACCAATTCTCTTCATCCGACATCCCTATAATACTCCCCTTCCCCACAAGCCTAGTTCACACCACACCCCATTCCTCCATGGTTGGCCTCCCTCACTCCCTCCTCTACTCCTTCATACCCTTTCATTTCATTTTATCCCTTACTCTTACATCCCCTTCCTCCTAATCTAACCCTTAATCCTACCCTTTCCCCTTAATCCTACATCATTCCTACCCTTTCCTCCTATATTAACCCTTACTAATACACCCTTTCTACACTTTTACTCTCTATTTACCCTTGCTCTGACACCACTCCTACCCTTTCCTAGTATCTTAAACTCTTACTGATACATCCCTTCCTTTCCCTCCCTCTTCCCTCCCCTCATCACCACGCCACGACCGCCGCCCCCCCTCACCACACCCCTCCATCAACAAAAAATACTTGGTGTGTGAGGCTGAGGAATGTAAACAGAGGGGACAGAGCGGTGGGGACATTTGAGGCGGATTTGTACCGAGGCTCTGGCAGGATCACATTGACCGCCCGCTCTATACCACACGAACACTCACAGGCGTGCACGGATTTCTCAGTTCCTTTCTCTCTCTCTCTCTCTCTCTCTCTCTCTCTCTCTCTCTCTCTCTCTCTCTCTCATACACACACCAACAAGAATAAATAATTCCTAGACAAATTAGGCTAATCAAAATTTACAAGAGTTAGAATAAATTGCACAAACAAAAGTATGTAGCCTAACATCATTTGAAAAGGCATCTGTGCAATTTCTATAATGTTCAACAGTATATTCCACAAACTTTTCTCTCGCGTCAGAATCACACGAGGTAACCGAAGAACTGAAGACTTTACACACACATTTATAGCCGATTCCGAACTATAGTGAGAATTTAAAAGACAGAGAAATAGTGAAAGCTTCGAATTAAGTGAACAGTATACTTTTGGTACATTAGAGCACCATGATTCCTCCTAAAGTATGCCAGGAAACAGGACCAGATGAACAAATATAATAGCGGGCTGTTGCTGGGATTCGTTTGGAGGAAGTGGTGTGATTGAGTGAGCAGGACCCACACTCTTATCCATGTTGGGTGGATTCCGATTCTATCTTAGTCCTGCTTTATATCTGCCGGCAAGGAGAGAGAGAGAGAGAGAGAGAGAGAGAGAGAGAGAGAGAGAGAGAGAGAGAGAGACGGGGAGGGAGTGGCTAGGTGGTTGAAAAGAGAGATGGGGAGGGTGGCTAGGTGGTTGAAGAGAGATACGGGGAGGGAGTGGCTAGGTGGGTGAAAATAGAGAGAGAGAGAGAGAGAGAGAGAGAGAGAGAGAGAGAGAGAGAGAGAGAGAGAGAGCAAGGTGTGGTGACCATGAATGAGAAACAATGGGTACAAGTATACATTAAGCCATGCGGGCCAACACCACCTAAGGCTGTCAGTGGAGGTAATGCATGAGGCTGATACCAGTTACATCTGAGGTCTAGACGCGTTATCCTCTCACACTCCTTTGTAACTCTCTCTCTTTCTCTCTTTCTATCTATCTATTTATCTCTCTCTCTCTCTCTCTCTCTCTCTTCACCCACCTAGCCACTCCCTGCCCGTATCTCTCTCTCTCTCTCTCTCTGTTTATACACACACAAAGATGCAACATTATCATACAATCACATTGCACAACAACACTGGTACCGTGCATGCGCATTCAGAGAGAGAGAGAGAGAGAGAGAGAGAGAGAGAGAGAGAGAGAGAGAGAGAGAGAGAGAGAGAGAGAGAGAGAGAGAGAGAGAGAGAGAGAGAGATATGTACTGAACAAGAAAGTGGCTGGAATTGGTTGAGGAGGGTGTGGTGGGTGGGAAGGGCAGGGCAGGGAAAGGAATGCGAGGGAAGGGCAGGGCAAAGAAAGGCAGGGCACGGCATGACACACACACACACACAGTACGGTATAGATGTGGACCTCAGATAATAAGAGGAAGGGAAGGACAAGAGTTTAGGATTACAGGGGAAAAGGAGTAAGTCGCATAAATATCAAACAGGTAAAAAAAATAATGTCCAAGTCGGATTTAAAAGAGGGCATACAAAGATTAGGATAAGGAAGGGCAGGGCAGGGCAGGGCAGGGCAGGGCAGGGCAGACAAAGACTAGGACAAGGTAGAGCATGTCAAGTCAGAATTAAGCAAGACAGCGCAGGACAGGGTAAATGATTCCAAGTCATGACAGGACAAGACAAAATATATATATGAAAGTAGTGGCACAAAAAAACAGATCGATGTTCCTATTCTCCCAAGGTTGGTTATAAGCAAAGTAAAGCAAGAATGAGCAGAGCATGGCAGGGAAAGGCAGAGCATGGCAGGGAAAGGCAGAGCATGGCAGGGAAAGGCAGAGCATGGCAGGGAAGGACAAAGAAGGACAGGAAGGACAAAGAAGGACAGGAAGGACAAAGCAGGACAGGGAACGGCAGGAAGGATAAAGCAGGACAGGGCAGGGCAAGGCAAAGCAGGACAGGAAAGGGAAGGACAAACAAGACAGGACAGTACAGGGAAGGACAAAGTAGGGCATGGAAGAACAAAGCACGGGAAGATAAAGCAGGGTAAAGCAGGGCAAAGCAGGGTAAAGCAGGGAGGGTTGAGCAGGTGCATGCCAGGGGCCAGCAGCAGCAGCGTGTGAGGGAACCATTTTCACTGAGTTACACGCTACACCATTACCACATTCCTTCCGCCGCGTGCACACCCTAACGTTTCTTATACACATTTGCTCTCCCCCCCCCTCCCTCCCCCAACACACACCTCCATTCGTCTCTCCCTCGCACTCTTTCTCCCTATTCTTTTGTACGCTCATTCCCTCCCTCCCTCATTTTTCTTCCTTTTTCTCCTCCTCTCATATAGTCGTCTGCTTTCATAATCTCTTGTTTTCATCTAGTGCACAATCGCCCTCCCTCTATTCTTTTTCTAGTTTCCTCTATAACTAAAGTTGCTCTCCCCCCCTCTCTCTCACACTCACAAGCACTCCATCTCCTCACCCTTTTCAGCCAATCTACCCTCAATTCACTCACTAACTTTCAGTCTTTCAACTCTTCACACCTTAAGCCACCTCACTCTGGCCTGTGTACGTGAGTGAGTGTGTGTATATGTGTATGTGTGTGTGTGTGTGTGTGTGTGTGTTCTGAAGGGGAGAGAAATGTGTTACAGTACAGTGGTGTCAGCTGGAATGTATTATACCTTTTCTCACAGCTTGGTGCCAGGCTCGAATCACTGCGAATGCTCTGTGATTACTGTACGCTTAAATATACGCACGCAGACTCAGCGTTGTGACACGAGACAGTCCCTCTTTACCACTAGCATACAATTCCAGCGACATAAGAAAGATGACACTATGAATTTTCTCTTCCATTATACGGCGAAGAGATTTCCTTATACTGAAATGATCCCTTCAAAACAAATGACAACACAGGCAGCTACCGAGCAACCAGGAAAAAAGTTGCTCTACTTCCATGTTCCCCCACAACATTGTTTCGTAACTAGAGGGGCATAAAAGTTTTCCCAACTGATTGGTACACATTCCATTCATATTTCTAAGAGACATTATAATTACGTACCTTAAGGGAATATTACGGTATATTTTTTGGTACACTGGAGAGGTCTTGGTTCCTCTAAAGCAGCCTATCTATGTCAGGAAGCAGAACCACAATAACGAAATAATTAATGGTGGCCTGTTGCTTGGGAGAGTTTGGAGGAATCAGTTACTCCAGATTTACCAACGCTGTATTACCCATTAACCTATTTACAACAAGGGTGGGGGGGTGGAGGGTTCCTGTGACGTTTTAAATCGTATGGTGTTAGTTTAATTACTGTATGAATATTATTATGTAAAGACGTACGTGTTGTGTACAGGATCACTGGTATATAGTGTAACTTTTGGACGCTAAGGGTGCTGCTTTCTCAACATGAAAACCCGTCTTTTTTATAGTGCTAATCAGATAAATAAACAAAACTATCTGGTGATGGTTCGTAATCAAGATTGTATAAAAGGTAAAAATATAATAATATAAAAATCATATGGAGACAAAATAGGCCAAAAAAAAAACATTAAACAATTGAAACAAGCATAACATAAAACAAACCAAAACATAACCACTAAAGTACTGATGGCAACTGAGACCAAGACAGAGAGAACAAACATAAATATAAAGGAACGAAGAAAAAACAGACTAAAAGAAAAACTAAGACTAAGAACAAAGACGAAGAAGAACAATAGAGTGAAAAATAGAACCTTCCTCTATTCCCCCCTCCCTTTAACCTCCCCCTTCTTCCCCCCTTCCACTGTACTCATTCCCTACCCCCTTCATAACACTCCTACCCTCTTTTCATCTCACACTCCTAACTACCTCATTCCTACCCCCTCTCCAACTCCTTCCAAAAGTTCCCTTCTTCATTTTCTCCCATACCTCCCCCCTCTCTTCCATTTCTCCCACACCCCTCTCCAGACCCTTTCAAACGCCCCCTCCCCCTTATTCTCCTTCCCTTTCACCCTTACGTCCTCCCCATCCCATTCCTTTCACCCTCTACCTCCTTCCCCACCTCTTCTCGCCCCTACTCTTTCCCTGAATCTTTACCGCCTCTATATATATATCCCCTACCAAACGCCCCTATCACCTTCTTCCACCCCCTCCTCATCCTCCCCCCCCCCTATCCCATCCCTTACACCCTCACCCTGCCATTCTGTACCATCTCTATACCCCCCTCTTCCAAACGACCCCAATTCTCACACCCACTTCCCTTCATCACCCTCTATTCCTCCCACAGCCCCCTCCCCCTCCGCCCCCTACACTTTCCCTCCATCCTGTACCACCTCTATAACCCCTTCCAAAGCCCCCACCCAACCCCACCCCTTCACCCCGTCGTGCGTATCACTACCTGGGAGCGTAACACCAGGAAGGAATGCGTCCCAGGCCATAAGGGTGATAATCTAGTGGCTTTCACACACGCCTCCAGTATTCTTAAGTACACTCACTCACTGTTTCACTTCACTGTCTTCTATCGTCTCTTTCACTTCGCCACACTGTTTCCCATCGTCTCTTTCACTCCGCCTCACTGTTTCACTTCACTGTTTATCATCTTTCTCTTTGTTTCACTCCACCTTCACTGTTTATCCTCCTCCTTTTATCACTCCACCTTCACTGTTTCACTTCACAACTATATTTCACTCCATCTCACCGTTTCTCATTTTCTCTTTTTTACTCCACCTTCACTGTTAATTTGACTCCTTTTTTTTCACTCCACCTTCACTGTTTCACTTCAGCATACTGTTTACCATCCTCTTTTTCATTCAGCCTCATTGTTTCTCACGTTCTCCGTTTCATTCCACCTCATTGTTTCTCATACTTTTATATACTTTTCTTTTATTTCTTCTTCACTTCTGGTAATCAATATTCTCATTTTATTTTTAATGTATATTCAGCAATTTTCTTGACTTTCGCATCACAATATGTACGGAACAGCCTGTTTCATTTTACGTTATGTATTGTATATGTAAGACGTAGAGTTTTCGAATTTTCTCCCATCTCACCCACCCTCTCTTTCGCACTAAAAAAAAAAAAAAACACACACACACACACACAGTTCCTCGTACGTATACTAAGGTCTCTCTCCACTCAACCAAATAGAATGGCTATAACCCCTGGCCCAATCAACCAACCAGAGGCTCAAGTGAAGGTTTGGCATGTCAGAGCACCAGACCACATCACAGTCAGTACTCGGCCCCCTGGCACCCTCCCTCCCTGGGGCGGACACACACACACACACACACACACAATAACACTTACCCTTCTTCACACAATAGACAGATGGAGACGTGGAAAAGTGTTTGGGTGAAGATACAGCTAGGGAGTGATGAGGTGATGTGAGTAATGATGTAGGGAATTGAGGTGATGTGAGTAAAAGATGTAGAGTAGTGTAGCATGTGCATGAGGGGTAAGGATGGGTTATGAGATGCGTGTGAAAGGTGAGGTAGAGTAATAATGCAGCATATGAGGGGTGAGGCATTGCAGTGGGAGATGCAGATTTAATAAGGGGAAGGAAGGGTCGTGATGGGGTGTGGTTGTGAGGCAGAGGGGTGGTACTGTAATGTGATATGGGGGGGTGGGGGGTTCTAGCAGTAATATCTGGCAATGGAAGGTTTCATCATACACAAGCTTGAGGGTAGGGGGGGGGGGGGGGAAAGAGAGGGTTCACCATATTTATTGAGGCTTCCCATTCTTACCTCTCCCACCACCTACCCTAGGCTATATGGTATACCAGCAACAACTCCACAATTATCAACCATATCTACACCTTACTACCATTGTTTATTTTCGTGGTTATCCATTTTTTTGTCTTTATATGTTCGTGTCTGTCATCTCGTGCCTGTCATCTCTCAAATTATCTGTCTATTCTCGTCTCTCTACTTTTTTGTCTATTCTCGTCTCTCTACTTTTCTGTCTATTCTCGTCTTGCTCTCCTGTCCCGTCTATTCTTGTGGCTGCTCATCTCCCTCACAGTACTAAACTACACACTATATTGACATCCATGTATTTACTTGGCAACTAATCTCTCTATTCTATCTCCTACCCAAAAAATAAAACCCCTCTCAACCCCTCTACCTGTCCACCAGTCAACCAATCAACCAACCAATCTACCTACCTACCCGCATGTCTGTTTCTTATCTACTCGTCTCGACTCATTCTACCTGACCCTCACCCACCAAACCTTAAGGGGAGATTCTATTGTTGGTGATGATGAAGGTCTCAGATTCCTCTAAACTGAGCCACGAAACAGATCCCCTATTAGTACATTGAGGGCATCGGTTTTCTAGTATAGTAAGGAGGAATCAGCAGCCTTCCAATTTACCAACAAGAGAATTTCCTCCCCTTAAAAGTCTTGTTGTATATTGTCCTGAATTGGAGGCTACTGATTCCTCTACTGTATACCGAGAAACACAAGGGCCTCAGTATAGAATTAGGAGCTTTCAATTCGCTACCCTACTTACCTATCTCCCCTTTATATCTTATTTACTTATATACTGGGTACCTCCCCTCTATATCCTACTTACCTAAAGCCTACTTACCGCATTAGTCTATCAGGGAAGCACCGAATCGTACTCTACATGTGCCCATGACATAATATCCACTTCCTCAGATTAGGATACATCACAACTCGGCACATACTATTATAATATCTCCTCCCCTTTACACCTTCCTACCATCTTCCCCTCTCCTTATGTTCGCGTTTACACCTTTACATTTCCCCTCCTCTCCCCCCATTCTCTACTACAACTTTCTATCTTCCCTTCCTTTCCTTTACCTTATCTTCTCTTCCCTATTCCCTCACCTTACCATTTCTCTCTTTCACACCCTCCCCTCTTCCAGTTTTCCATCCATAAATCAGATCAGTCGTGGCGTCGTCGTGTGCGTTAATTAATAGGATGCAGTAGTCTCTTGTAGTCAACCAGGAGGACTATTTTATTCCTCCAAACTCCTCCAGAACATCGAACAGACTACCTCAAAATACAAGAATTATATTTATTGTTTTTTTTAATCTAATATTATTATTATTATTTTCATTACTATTACGATTATCATTTTTTTTTTTTTTTTTTTTTTTTTTTTTTTTGAGAGCCTTGTATGGAGTAATGAGCTTCATGCCTCAAAACAGTTTCTCCGTAAGAGACTATAGCTTAGCGTAGCGTGCCATATTAACTAACGTTGTGGTCCTCGTGTCCTGGTCAATTATAATTATAGGTGAGTTGCCGGTACCTTCCTAATTACTCCTTGGCTGGATAATAAGCAACGGCAGCAATGATTACACCACATAAACTTACACATGATGACTGACCACCCACATACACTTTATATACTCACTATTATATGTTCCACAGGGCTTTCTCTTACATAAATAAATAAATAAATAAATAAATAAATAAATAAATATATATATATTATAAATATATAAAAAATAAATAATAAAAATAAATGAATAAATAAAAATAAAAATAAATAAATAATTAAAATATAAATAAATAAATAAGTTAATAAATATGTATAAGAGTAACTATATTAAATTACAATAGGCAAAATTAATATCACAGTACAAAAAACAATAATAATTGAAGGTATACAAACTGGAAAGCATTTATATATACATACAAGTAATACATTCCAATCCTCTTTCCTATTGGTGATTATACTTAGGTAACATCAAGGTATATTTCCCAGTACAATAAATACAAAAAATAAAAGTGGTAGGTAATATATGATAATTATACTGCTGTGTAATTATGAAAGTATGAATAATCGAGAAGGTGAAATAAGTAAATATTAAAAATAAAACAAGGGAACTATCAAAATGTTAACGGAATAAATACGGGAATAATGAGAAACTATGACAAGAAAACAAATTGGTAAGTAATTATTAAGAATTAAATGTATATACAGAAAGATAGAGAGAGAGAGAGAGAGATAGAGAGAGAGAGAGAGACAGAGAGAGAGAGAGAGACAGAGAGAGAGATAGAGACAGAGAGTGACAGAGAGAGACAGAGAGAGACAGAGAGAAAGAGAGATAGACAGACAGAGACAAAGAGACAAAGAGAGAGAGAGAATAATTGGCCATCATTCAACTAGGACATCCATTTAAAGATTCACACCAAACCAACAAGTAACAATCAGCAACTTTAACACACAAACAAGAAGAGAAATTATCGTCAGCCAACCCAGTAATCTCACACCAATGACTCACCACCATAAACTTGAGGGCAGATTCTCTCTTGTTTACTTGAAAGTCTTTGATTCCTACAAACCATGCCAGAAAACAAAAGACCTTAATGTTTTGTTTTGTTTCATGGCATGGTCTGGAGAATCGCTAACACACCAATTTACCTTCAAAAGAATTTCCCGTTAGTTAAGAGGGGTACCGTAATATTTTTTGTCATACTGAAGGGCTCTTGATTCCTCCAAAGAATGAAAGTAAACAAACTGGTCAATAAACATGGAGGCAATCAATTTAGATGTTCTTGTTGGTCAATTTGAAGGCTACTGATTCCTCCTAACTATGATATAAAACAGACCCCTTCAATAATGCTACTAGGGGATTTGGTCTGTATCGTGACATAGTTTGAAGGAATAAAAAACCTTCCAGTTCACAAACAAATGAATCTCCCCTTAACATTGATTCCTCCACCCTATGTCGATACCATAACACAAACGGTAAAGTCAATTCGTGTCGTGTTGTTTAAGGACCCTGTGATCGTGTTTGAGAATTGGTGGCTTCTGATTCCTCCTTACTATGCCACGAAACAGGTTCTTTCTATATAGATGGTGTTTCGTGGCAAAGTTTGAAGGACTCGTATATCTCCAATTTTCTGACTACAACACAGGGTCCCTTAATCTTGCGAGGTGGTCCGTCCGTCAGTCCGTCCCTTAACCACAAGACACACGTTTGAGTCGAGTTAAACAAGTCGAGATAAGACCTACGACAACTACAAGGGCTAAAGAGGCAACGGGAATCCAGGTACACCATTCATTATTCTCTCTTTTGTGTTGGTGGTCTCCTACTGAGTCCCTGTCTAACACACACACACAGGCCTAGGCACAGAGACTTCAACAGTCACACACACACAAAACACACTAAAACAAACTTAAAACATACACTCAAACAAACTTAAAACATATACTCAAACAAACTTAACCCACATTTAACAATAGTACAGTCGCGGTCAACACTTTTCACACACTTTTGATTTAACAAGTGTTGATTTTACAACCCATTAGAGCCGTCATGATGTTGAATCATTGGGGTCATGTGTTTCGCAAGGGTGGTTAAGAATTATTGACCGCAACTGTACACTCTTTCAATCTATATAAATTACTAACCTCCGAGATGAAAGGGGTGTGATTTTAGCCCAGGTCAGGCAGAGCATAATGCATTGCCCTACTAAATGTACCATAAATCATACACGACCTATACCACCAACCCACCACAAGCAGACACTCACCCACCAACCAACCCACCTTTTAAGTAGCCTCCCACCCACCCACCACCAACCAACCCACCTTAAGTAGCCTCCCACCCACCACAAGCAGACAATCCACCCACCAATCCACCTAGAAGCAGACACCCTCTCACCTTTCATTATAGACCAAATCATCCGATAATTTTGCTACCTGACTTGGCTACCTATAACTAATGACCACCGCAAGAGCTGGGGATCGAATCTACTCCAGACTGATCATATTATGGACTACAGTACATAATATGGGGTGTTATCTGTTCTTGTTGGTGAATTGGATGGTCTCTGATTCCTCCAAACTGTGCCAGGAAATAGACGCCTTCAATGATACTAATAGGGGATATGTTTCGTGGCATAGTTTGGAGGAATCATAGACCTAATTCACTAACAAGATAATCTCCCCTTAATTAAGTTCCGTATTCATGTAGTCAAACCAGAAGGACTTTACACAACCAAAGTTACAAAACAAAAAAGCATATATTTTTCCCTAGTAATCCCGATAGCGAATCCTTGCAAAATAATTATTACTGTTACCAGTGACAAACCCAATCCAAAAAGAGACTGTCTGATGGTTGAGTTTAAGGTAGTCAGAAATTGGAGGTTAGTGAGTCCTTCAAATATTGCCACGAAACACCAGCCATACCGAAGGAGCCTGTTTTGTGGCATAGTCAGAAGGAATCAGAAGCCTTTTACCAAGCCTCGTATATACACCATCATAGGGTACTTAAAGCCCGGATCACGAACGACTAAGAATACCGGCGAAAGTGCGATGCAACCACAGCCAATAACTCAAAAGATTATTACAGCCTACCACTTCTACCTGCCATCCTACCTACCACTGACTGTCACCCCACCTACCAATAACTACACACCACTACACCACCATTACATCTCCCTCTGCACCACCATCTAACACTTAACCTTTAACTGCACCTTGCCCAAACTTTCGACCACCCACTTAGCCTATATAAAATTTCTGACCTCCCCCCCCCATATAGCCACTGTACCTGTATCTGCTTTCACACTTACCATTCACCTAATCCTACCCATCTCCCTATATAGACGTCGACCTCTCTCTCTCTCTCTCTCACACACACACGGTACGAAAGTCGACAGGTGTGAGTGTTATCCGGATTTGTGTCGTGGTCAGTGATTCACAGAGCGTCCTGTCTCATTCAGCCGTGGGTAAGAGACGAATGGGTAGATGGGTGGGTAGATGGTTGGGTAGTGAGTCGGGGTGGGTAAGTAGTGAGTAGGGGTGGGTAAGTAAGTAGTGAGTAGGGGTGGGTAAGTAAGTAGTGAGTAGGGGTGGGTAAGTAAGTAGTGAGTAGGGGTGGGTAAGTAAGTAGCGAGATTGGGTGGGTAAGTGAGTAATAGGTCAATGATGAGTAGGAGGGGAGATGGATGAGTAATAGGTTGATTGGTGGTTGAGTAGTTAGTCAGGGCCAGTAGTGAGTCAAGGTGGGTAGGTAAATAATGGGTCAGTGAGTGGGTGGGTGGATGGGTGGTCAGATAGTCAGGGCCATTAGTGAGTTAAGTATAGTGAGTCTGGGTGGGTTAATACTTAAACAACATCTTACAACATTTAACATTTTCTCTGCCATGAAACTAATTTTTTTCTCGTTGGAGGCGAAAGATTAAACACTATTACAATGACCCCACAACACCCTGGTTTTCTTCTTACAGGTACAGTACATGGGTGAACCAACGCCTGACGATTTAATACCTCACAGGAGCAACTCGAGCTGAGTGCATATTGATAGGGTATTTATTCTATATAGCATTGTCTGAAGAACGAAGGAGTAAACACAGCTATATACAACTTAGTATAAGGAAGAACAAAGACCTAATAAACTCATTTTCATTTTTCTGTTTTTTCTTTCAATTAGCCATGAACCATCTGGGCTACCCGGCTGTATCCATCCCTGTACATAGCCTTTTGTATTCTGAACTGACTGTACACAACCACTCACTTCCTTGTACCTCACTGTCTCATACCTAAAAGATTTATTTAGAAACATACTAAAGAAATCCACACGTAACAATTAACATATGATAACCAGTTCTGACTCATACAAATGCCGAATTAGTTGCGAGGGGAGGAATGGGTTAGTCACCACATACAGACCAGCACACAAGTTATTCCCGTCTCTAGAACTCTTAACCACGAGGACTGCATTCAAGAGGGTAAAATATGTTGAGTACTCTACAAACAATTATAAATGAGCATAACATAAAGCATTCTTTGTTTCTGTGTCCTCATTTTACACAATCATCAATGAAATACAGTAAAGAGAAAACGTCTTATGCTCTGGAGAACTCTGAATGTACCATCACCCACTAGATGGAGGAAAAATAATAAAGAGAAGCCTAATAATAGTCGAGTGTGTCATGGCCCCTCTTTATGCACGTCTTATAAAACAAGATCGTGATACCGGAACCCATAATTAAAATCTTAAAGAATCGCCCCAACTCACAGGGGCTCTTTCTTCCACCCGCATATCGTGTCTTGGTGAGGTAACTTTCTACTGCTTGGGGTTCTTGCCGTGCCTTACCTCACTCACTATTGTTCCCTGCAAGCAACAGTTGGCATTTATTTTGTGGTTGTGTGTCGTTTTTATTATTCTCTTGCGCACTAAGGACATTACAAATTAAAGCTTTTATAGGCAATTATCATTATGTTGTTGCTCATTACAGAGTGTTTATGCTAAAGGTTTACATGCAATTATTCATATCAACTCACACTGGAAGTATACAAAGAAAATATTATTGTTAGGTTCAGTATAAAGTGTTATCTATCTCGCCACTAAGGAAGACATTTCAGTCATTTCTTTATGTAGATGAAAACCCCATTTAAGGGTGAGCCTTTAATGACCACATTTCTCTACTGGTTCTCCAAGCGTCGTCAATAAAGATTTCTCCCTACATGGTCTTTTCATTTACATATTTCCCTCCAGATTTACAAAGCTAATGTCTTCGTCTTGAAACTGGTACTGAGGACTCACTTATGCATTGGTAAAGCTACAGCAGGTTCTCAGAATTCAGACATCAGAATAATCGACACTTATGAAACCCAAGTCTTATATTTTTCTTCTTCAAGTATAGGGAATGTGAAGCCCCAAAGGAATCATGTTTATTCAGATCATGTCTCACGAAGGTTAAATTAGTAGATCAGGTTAAATTTGAGAGAGAGTAAAGGGTGTGTGAATCCCTGTAGCATCAGAATACATGAGAGGTTAAAGGTGACTGGAGGGATAAGGGATCCATGAGAAGCTGTCACATCCATCATCATCTTATTGGAACCACATTCTGAAATAATGTGTGTATGGGTTTGTTATGGAAGGTATAGATGTGGATGGTAGACTGTGCTTTTATGTAGGTGGGCAGGTTTCTATATGTTATGTATACTTTTTTTATCTGGAACAAAGGCATACGAATACCATAAGAAGAACGTACTCAGTTTGGCGTTGTGTCGAGAATATAGGAAGTTTGCTCACAATAATTCGTGGAATGGGTACCAATAATAAAATAAAAACAGGTATTTCAGGTGAACATAAGACCATCATCAATTTGTTCCCAAGTTTAACCTTCCAAACTGGGCAGGCCGTTCACCTCACTGTGTCAGAACCTTGTAAATTTATAGACGGTGGTAGGGAAGAGGAGTGGAGAGAGGAGTGGAGAGAGGAGTGGAGAGAGGAGTGGAGAGAGGGATGAAGCGTGGTGAATATCTCAGGAGGTGTCCAGCTTGACCCAAGGATAATGGGTATAAATTCTGGTGAAAGTGTGGAGATGCCCCGGTACTTATTTACAGTCACCTTTAAACGCTCAGGTGATGCTTACAAACAGTCCTAATGCCTGTATGTTTGTTTGTTGTTTACATCCACTTTTTTTGGGGGGGAGGATCTGCTATCTATTTAGTTTCAAGATCCTGGGAGATGAGACAGACTAATACATGTATATATAATGATGGACTTGGGAAGGTTTTAAGAAGCATCTCTCATACTAACATATATTTTGCAAAAGACTGTAAACACTATTGTGGAAGGGATGGAGGTGAGGGACAGCATAGGATGGATGTGAGTGGGTGAGAGAAGAGGTAGAATGGATAGTAACGGAGATGTGGGTAGGTGGGGGTAGAAGGAGAATGGGTGGTAATGGAGATAGGATAAATGTGAGTTTGTGGGTAGGTAGGGGTAGAGTTAGAATGGGTGGTAATGGTGATAGGATGTATGTAGGGGAGTAGGGGTAAAGGTAGAATGGGTGGTAAAGGACAGGAAAGGCAATTGAAAAGATGAGGAGGGCAGAATGATGGGATGGGTGCAGGATATATACGAGATGAAAAAGTGAGTAATAGTTAGTGAGGGCGAAAGATGGTAGGTAAGGGAATAGTTTGGCGAGTAAGTTTATAATTTTGAGAGGCGTAAGAGGCAAAGAATTATTAAATAGTCGGGGCAGGAAGGAAAAAGGGACAGAGAGGGCAAGGAATGGTGAGCGAGGAACAGAAAAGATGTAAATAGACGCGAGTGTGTGGAATGAATAAAGTGTTAGTAGCACTGTAGATCAGATGGGATGACAAGGGAGGTGTGAAGAGAAAATGTGTAATGGGTTTCTATTGTACGGTACTGTATGTCAAGGTAGAGGAGTGTGAGGGGATAGAAAGGGAGAGAAATGGGCAGAGTAGTAGGACAAGAAAATAAAAACGGAGAAAAATGGGCAAAGGAGTGTGTGGAGATAGAATGGGAGAGACGTGGGTAGTTGGGGGAGGGGTGGGGTGGGGTGGGGAAAGAGGTGTGGTGTGGGGAAAGAGGTGTGGTGTGGGGCAAGGGGATGGAAAGGGGGGGGGTACACGTGGTTTACTGGGTGTCGAATTACTGATGACAGGAGAGCTAAGCAATCACAACAATAGGAAGGAAAAAATAAGTGCGAGGAAGGATTCTGGGATAAGAAGCAGAGGGAGGAGGAGCAGGAGGAGGAAGAGGAGAAGAGAAGAAGAAAGAGAAGGAGGAGGAGAAGAAAGGGAATTGTTGTTTGTGTTGGCAGTGGTGGTGGTGGAGGTGAAACAGAAGGAGGTGAATGAGGTGAAAGTGTTGGTAGGATAGAGACGGGTATAGTAATAATAAGGTGGTGGTGGATGAGAAGAATGGTGATGATGGTAGTAGTAGTAATGGGTGGTGGTGGTTGTGGTGATGGTAATGACTGTAGGTGACGATTATGGTGGGGATAATGGTAATGAAGTGGAGGAAAGCTACAGTAGTGATGGCGATAATGGCGGTGGTGGTGAAAGAAGGTAGGGGAGATGGAAGTGCTGCTGGTAGTGGTGGAGGGGATGGAAGAGCTGGTGATGGTGGTGGTAGTGGTGGAGGGGATGGAAGAGTTGGTGATGGTGGTGGAGGGGATGGAAGAGCTGGTGATGGTGGTGGTAGTGGAGGGGATGGAAGAGCTGGTGATGGTGGTGGTGGTGGTGGAGAGGATGGAAGAGCTTGTACTGGTCATGGTGGTGTTGTGGTCATTGGTTGGTGGTGAAGGTGTGGTGGTGTCAGTTGTAGTGACAGCCTCAAAGTGCCGCCCTCACCCTAACACTATAGTAGGTGGTGTTGTGTTTACCTCACGTCACCACCTTACACCTTCTCCATGCACCCACATCCTCACTCCACATTCCACCGCCTCACTCCATATCCCACCTTTTATATCTGATACCTCTACCTTCTGCATCCATACTCCACCTCTTCCATTTGCTACCTCCTACCTATACAGTAAATATCTTGCATATAATACTTCCCTCCACATTCTCTCTCTCTCTCTCTCTCTCTCGTGTGTGTGTGTGTGTGTGTGTGTGTGTGTGTGTGTCAAGGGGTGGGGTGGGGTGAATGTTTGGCTGTGTGAGCGGCCAGTCTACGTGTGCAGGCATACGAACAATAAATTCCCTGAACAATATATATAAAATCCAACGTTATGACGACCGGCTCTTTTCACCCTTCAACCCTCACCTCCCATGTTCACTGCTGTTCGTCCTCATTGGTCCACCACTCACTCACCTTGTATGAGTCTTGGTGGATTTTGATTCCTCCTCACTATGCCACGAAACAAGCTCCTTCAATGTAGGTGGTGTTTCGTGACAATGTTTGGAAGACTCGCAAACCTCCAAAGTATGATACCAGAAAACAGGACCAGAGGAACAAAAATAATGGTGTCCGGTTTCTTGAGTTTTTTTTTTTTTTTTTTTTTGGACGAATCAGTTGCTCCATATTTATAAAAAAAATATTATATCCTCTTAACTCATTCCTACCCATTTATATATAGCGTATATTTTGTTTCTAGACTTATTAAGAATATGATAATGGAATAGATGAAAATAGATGGCATTAATACTTACACGTATAGATGGACGTATACTTCCACGCATCTTAAACGACCAAACACTGGTGACAAACACATACCTGAAATAAAAGAATACAAAATGTTAATTGATGTACGGATCATTGTACTGTATGTGAGTAGTATCGGACTCTTAGCTTGTAAAGTTGGTGTGACCTGATGGGTTTTGTGTGGTTGGTGATTGAATTATGATATGATAAGGGTGGAGGAGATGGTGGAAGTGGAATTGGTGGTGTTTGGAATAAGTTTGGAGGAATAAGATTGCAGGAATAATTTGTTCCAGATTTACCAACACTGTAAACTAACCCCATAATTACACATCATTAGAAACCTTCCTTACTCAGCCTACCAGTCAACTCCAACCCAACCTTCATCTCACTACCTTCCCTCCCCCCTCCCATAACCCCAACATCCCTCCACCTTTCACCTTGTACAATAACATTAACCTCAGATGTGATGATACAAGGCAAGCCGTGGTGTTGACCCAGGACATTCACTGTTCCCCTCAGTCAGCACACACACACACACACACACACACACACACGAGGGGGATGGGATTGGGATGGGGACACGAGGGGGGCAGGGATGGGGACACGAGGGGGGCAGGGATGGGGACACGAGGGGGGTAGGGATGGGGATTGAGGATGGGAGACACGAAGGGGTCACGGATGGGGATTGGGGATGGGATGGGAGGGGACTGAGACTGAGATGGGGACAGGGAGGGGCTGGGATAGAGAAGGGAGAGAGGAAAGGAATGGGGCTGAGATGAGAAAAGGGAGAGGCTGGAATAGGGATAGAAAACAGGAGAGGGATTGGACCGGGACGAGGACAGGAGAGGGCATGGAAAGGAGATAGAGAGCATTTAGAAGAGGAGATGATTGTTGATAAGAGTAAAAGAATAGAATGGAAGAGGCCGATAGATAAGGTCAAAAGTGGGAAGTAAGATGGGGAGGTAAAATATATGAGGTACGAGGGGAAGGATTATTGAGAAAAGTAAAACAGTTAAATGGAAACTAAACAAATACAAAAAACACAGCAAAAGAGACATGAGATAGAGATAAAAAAAAACAGGAAAAAAGGAGGAAAAAGTGGTAAGAGGGAGCAGCAGAAGCAGAGAAGAGGTGGGGGAGAGGAGTGATTGGGGGGGAGGGGGAGAAGTAGAGGAGTGACGGTGGAAGGGCAGGAGGGGAAGCAGAATTTACTCAGTGAGAGAGTTAACCTTATCTGGCATGACTTTACTTTCTCTGATTCAACTTAACCTAATTTAACTCTTTTCTTTCCTTATTGCAGCTCCACCTGTCTCCTCGTTTACATTTCCTCACTCCACTCATTTTTCTGAAGAAGCGGGTCAAGTTCTTACACACCCAAGCTTGAAGTGGATGTAAAGTTTCATTAACTAGGCTAAATGAGCTCAACACATGTTCTAACAAACCCACGGTATTTATTTAATGTCAGGTACACAAACTGAATCAAACAACAGAATAGAAGTGGCCTAAAGGTTCAGTAAATTCTTATATCTAGTCAGGGCAGCACATTACAAAAATATATACTAATATATAAATAAATAACAAAGACAACAACAACAACAATAATAATAATAAAACAAAAATAATAATAAGTTTCAAATGTTATGAAGCGACTTGAAAGTTTTCATTCATGCCATATTACAGAGGACGTAACGTTGATAACCTGACTATAAATAATTAATCTAGCTAGGACATCACAGCCTCGGATCCACATAAAAACAAAGAAGGTAAACACTGGACAAATGTATCATCTTTTACTATTACTTGGAAGTCACCTAATCTTCCAGTAAGTGAATGATTAGCTCTCCACAAACCAGGGAAGAGAAAGGAACCCAACCCAACCCAAGCGACAAACTACCGTAGTATAGAGTAGAGTGTGATAATTAGCGAGGTGGAGCCAAGTATAATAACTGATGGTGACGCCCTCTATCTTCCTGCAGTCACACCCACACCATAACAATACTAACATTTCATCTCTCTCACACACACACATACACAAATCCCCTACATCTGCTACACACACACACACACACACTCTTCAACACTCACTACAAACACAATACACACAGACGGTTTACTTCATTACCACTTAAATCACAACTCTATGCCATGTCTCCAATAATTTTTTAACCCTCCCCAAGCATACCAAACCTTCCTCCCTACATACTCAAAACTTATTATTATAGCTACTTCAAACTTGGTACTACATCTACACACATTTCTACTACACTAGCAATTACAACTCCATTTATTACATCACGTACTCCAGCCCCTCCCTCACCCACATCCCAAGCCCCCTCCTCCCCTAACACCCCACCCACCCTACTCATCAACCTCTCCCCTCCCACTCCCCTCCCCTGATATACCAAGCTCCAACCACCCCTAACACCCCATCCTATAGCCTACACCTCTTAACACCCCACCAGACCGTTCTCATCTACCCCTCCTCTCCCCTGCCCTCTCTCCTCTCCTCATCAACCCCTCCCCCACCGTCCCCTGCCCCTCCTCACCTCACCTCACCTCACCTCATCAAGGCAGACAATGAGGACAATGAGCGGACCTTAGCCTTTATTAAATGACAGCTTCCGGACTATTTACACCAAACAATGGAAGGCAACCACTAAAACAAAAATGGCACTACGGTTACCACGAATTAAGGGTATACATATACAGCTGGTTTAATAACACAAGGGAAATATAATAATAATCGTGTTAAAATAATATTATGAGCCTTGACACATGTGGCATATCAGCGGGGGTGTCAGACCACAAGTCGTAAAGTTGGCATGTGTTGAAAATGACCTCGACCTCAATACAGACATGAAGACTATACAGTATATCCACAGTAAATCCACAGATGAAGTATTAAACCATAAACAAGCTCGATTGGATCTCAGCAGTGGTAAACAGAGCAGCCAAACATAATTATCAAGTTAAGCGAAGCAAACTATCGATCCTTCATAACACAAAATGACTTAACTAAGTAACAATATTTAATTACAGTATTATCCAAAGAAATAGATTTTTTCTTACAGGTATTATCAACGTATCCACTACATTCTTGAAAATCATCTATCTATTAGGCAAAGACATTAGAAAAAAACATAACCTACAAATCCAAAATGGTTCATTCATCTCTGACCAACATTTTATTTCAACTCAGTGGGTAAATGTATATAATGAGAAAGAATTATCCTATACTGTCACTATAGGGAACAAAGTGAATATAATACAGCTAACAAGAAGAGGTGTAAACAAACATATTAGGATTCAAAACTGACAACCAAAGAACATGAATTTAGGTGTGTGTGTGTGTGTGTGTGTGTAGGGAGGTACGGTACACACCATGGAGAACACAACAGTCTAATGTGTTCCAAATCAACTTTCAGTCCTTCTTTGGCTCAAGGTGAGTTTGCACTGCAAGTAACGTTGAGAGAGAGAGAAAGAGAGGTTAACGAATGTGCAAGTATTACTGTCAAAGGAAAAGCATACGTGCTTGAGGGTGAGAAATGGTAACGTGCATTCGTGAATATGTGTGTGTGTATGTGTGTAAAAAATCCAGGTTATACTCGAATATTTTATGCGAATGTAGGCAAGAAATAAATCCCGACATATAAATCAAAGAACGCGGGAAAGAGATAAAACCAAATGCATAGATAAAACCCGAGAAAGTGAATAACTGGGAGAAAGGAGGAAAAAAACAAACAAAGGGAGGGAGGGAGGTACTTGTCTACGAGAGGCAGTTGTGTTGGAGGAAAACTGACTCATTATATTGTGGTGGTAGAGAGTATTTACTGGTGAGGTAAGAGGTAAAGGTGTTGCAGGATAATTACAGGTGTGGTTTGGGTGATGATGGGGAGTTAATGATTAGCTGGAAAGGTAAACACTGATGGCAGCACAACAGGTGAGGTAGCATGCCGGCTGAACAGGAGATGGAGACAAGACTGTAGTGAATACTTTGAGGGAAGAACATGGCTACAAGGAATAGATAAAAATGTTAAAAGTTACCGGTGTTCATTCAAGAGTGAAGCTTCAGAACGAAATAGTTTACGTGGATTGGATTTGCTGTCTATAGTTGTATTGTTCCAAGTAGCTCTCCCTGTGATGTGCCTTCCACAATTACACTTTTATATCTTGAAACCTAAGTAGGGCTATATATTTACTATTACTCTTACCATCGGATAACCAATCGATAAAGTGCTTATATAACGACATGAGCTTGATGAGAGCTGGGAAAAGAAATATGTGGTCCGTTGATGTGTAGGCTATATCAGTAATAGGTCAAAATATATTAGATTTGTTCTTTCTTTGGGGCTCGTACTAACGTATGATATAGACACGGAAAAATGGGATGTGTTGTCGTCCATCACAAATTTCCACAGTGTTTAGAGGAACAAACTGAAAACCTCTGCTACATAAGTACTATTAACGGTGAAGGAATAGTGCATCCATCCCATACTTTCCCTCTCCTCCACCTTCCATTATAACTCTCCTCTCCTCTCCTCTCTGCAAGGCTTCCCACTCTACCACTTCCGCTCCCTCTCCCTCGTACACCCTCCCCCACTACTCTTGACCACAACCCCAGCACGCACGCACGCACACACACACACATACTGTAGTGTAGTATGACTCACTGTGTGTACATGAAGGGGGGAGGGGGTCTGACTGTAGCAACAGACACTCACCTTCAGATGTCATATCAGAGCTGCTGCAATTTTCTTTACCGTCAATTCATTCCTTAAAGGGGGCGTCTTTTGTGAGCAAACAAAAGGGCTCCCAATCCCTACAAACTATGCCAGGAAACAGACTAGTTCTTTAATATAAGAGTCCTGGGTAATGTGAGTTGGGTGCATTGGGATATTTTTTTTTTATACTACTCTGTGTGAAGAACAAAAATATATATGGTACCGGTATCGTTTTTTTTTTTAATAGTATGGATTTATTAGTTACTCGAAACTTGCCAATATTAGATTATTCATAAATAGGTTATTTTAACATTAAAAACGAATCAAAAACAAATATATTCAGTACCACTAATACGGTACTCCCATAACAAGAACTGTGATCGAAATTACGAAACGCCTACCGATTCCGAAACGAACAAGAAAACACTCCGGTAAATACAAGCAGCTAAACTTTTGTGTAGATTTTATTTATTTATCATAAGAAATGTGGTTTAAAAAGACACCTCAACAAACACCACTTCACAGCGTCAACAATAGACCAAATAAAAACTGTAACGCCGATTCACTTCACTTCCATAACACCTTTCTACTCCCTGCTTGGCTACTATAATAACACCATGTGGTAGTAACATAAATCACATCCAACGAGTCATTGTCTGAGTGGATAATTGATTGCCACCATCATCAACAACAACAACAGTAACAATGCCTTCACCTAGATCACTAACACCACTAGTAAATAAAAAACAATAACACAAAATAAATACTATATAAAACTATAAAAACAAGAACAAAAACAATCAACAAAGCTTTCACCTCGATCACCACCACCAATATCAAAGAAAAAATAAAACAAAACCAACAAACAAAACAATACCTTCACTGCCAACAGCAAGAACTAAGTCGACGACAACAAGAACAACAACACAATGGGCACAATGAAATAAGGAGGGTAATATTGTTGAGAATATAAAGCCCAGGACCACAAATAATAGAAGCCAGCAAGGGAAGGAGGGATGGAGTGTGGAGACAAGAGGGATGTAGGATGAGGGAATGAAGAAAAGGGAGGGATGTAGGATGAGGGAAGGAAGAAAAGGGTGAAATGATATGGAGGCAAAGAGGAGAGTAAAGAAAAGAAGAGGGAAGGAGAAAGAAATTTAAAAAAATGGAAAAATAGGAGGCAATAAAGGGAACAGAGAAGACTATCAGAGAGAGAGAGGAAACAAAAGAAGGAAGAAGAATAAATAAAGGGGGAATAGCATTGGAAGTACAATATTTGAAAAGAAGGAAGTGAAGGATGGTGGCAGAGAGAGAGAGAGGGGCGGAGAAGAAGTGAGGGAGGGAGGGAGGGAGGCAGGGGAAGAGGGAGAAAAGCGAATAAAGGAGAACAAAGATAGAAGCAATGAAGAGTAACTGAGGAGGAGGGCGTGGAGGTTCGTGGAAAGGATGAAGGAGGGAGAAGAGAAGAGAAGAGAAGGGATGTATGCAGTACTGTTGGTGAAAGACAGACAGACGAAAGAGAACGTGAGGTGAAAAAGAAAAGCAACGTGTATATTGAGACAAAGTGTGAATGAAGCCACAAGTAATAAGATTATGGGAAGAGAAACAGAATGAATAGCGAGTAACATGTGGTGAACTAGGTGGCCCTCCTCATTGCCTAGCCCCCACCTTCTCCCCCCCCCCCCCACACACAAACACACAATCACTGGCACTTACGCACACCAAGGGAGGAAATACTAGTGACCTTGAAGCAGGAGGAAGGGAAGAGGAGAAGAGGAAGGGGAGGAAAGAGGATGATGGTGAAGGGAGAGAAGAAAGAGGATGATGGTAAAGAGAGAGGATATAATATAATTAATATATATATATATATATATATATATATATATATATATATATATATATATATATATATATATATATATATATATATATATATATATATTATTAAGATAGGATAGCCTATACAGAAATAAGTTGAGAAAGAAAGGATAAGGAAAGAAGGAAAGATAAGGAAAGATAAGGAGAATGAAATATGGGGAGGAAAGGTACTGAACGGGAGTGAAAATGAAATTAGAAGGTGTGAGGGACAAACGATGAAAGGAATAAGTAAAATGAACTTAAGAAATGTGGAAAGAAGTAATAAGGCGACAGGAACATGATAGGAAAGAACGGATGTGGCGAAAGAGGAAGGGTGGGAGGACGGAAGTGGGAAGAGGAAGGCGGAGAGGCAGAAGAGGGAGGAAAGGTGGGGAAGTATAATATGAAAAACTAAAGGAGTAACATAAGAGTAAGCGAGCCACTCAAACAAAAACATTAAACATGAGAAGATTGAGGAAATCTGAGCAACCAATAGGAAGAGGGGAAAGAGGGAGGTAGGATATGAGCGAATGGAACAGATAATAACTATAAAAAATGGTGGAAAGGTAAAGGAAGGTAAGATAGGATTGAAAGGGAACAACCATCACTATTTTTTAATTAACACCACTAACCCATGCACTTCTGTTTTACCACCAACACCACCACCACCACACAACCATTTTATCACCAACAAACAACGCACCACCACCACAAGATTACCACCAACACCACACCGCCCACAACACCACCACCACTACCACCACCACACAACCATTTTATCACCAACAAACAATGCACCACCACCACAAGATTACCACCAACACCACACCGCCCACAACACCACACCGCCCACAACACCACCACAACACCACCACTACCAACCATATCATCACGTACGCAACCATCTACCAGCTGTAGGTTACAAACAAGAAGAAGAAATGTAAGGACTGAATCTGGCTGGGATTTCCGGAAGGCATGCATGTCTGTACAAAACCTGGATGAAGGTCGAGGAAGAAATGAGCAGGTCCGTCTCAAACTGTCACGAATTTCCATCCAGCTTCTCTCTTCTTCCCTCCTTCCTTCCAACCTCGTCCCTCGTCCTATCTATTATTGGTTCTCTTTTGATTTGATTTTCATTCTATCGTTACGTTGCGGATATCCATTTTTTTCTTGCTTTCTTCCTCCCTTTACCCTATATCATTAATTTTTCCTTCATTTTCTTCTATTACATTTTTACAAAGAAAATCACCATCTAAAAATCAGCTAATAATATTCAAGTGATCATTTTAAGGGACCCGGTAATGTAGTTAGAAAATTGAAGGTTAGTGAGTACTTCAAAGTTTGCCACGAAACACCACAAACATTAAAGGAGCTTATTTCGTGGCATAGTCAGGAGGAAACAGAAGCCACCTACTCTCATACAAGATCACAGGGTTAAGAAGGTACCTGTACACACAACCTTCTTAACAACTATAAACACACTGATTTATGGATTATCTCAATGGCTTTTAGTACGTTCTCAGACCACGCAGTGACCTTCCACACCTTCACCAACACACCCCTATGCTATGCTGGTTGTGTGTGTGTGTGTGTGTACTATCATTACCGTTACTGAAGGACGCAGGGTGGTCACAAGTGGTAGTAGTAGTGGTAGTCGTGGTTCAGGTGTTATGATGGTAGTGGTGGTACAGTCACGACAAAAGATTCATTACCTCGAGATATATTACTATTTATTATTTTGATGACCGTGTGACTGTTCTAATAACAACTAGCTGGTGATAATTTAATAACTATTGATTAATTATATGAACCTTATACTGTTTACCTCTCTTGAGAAGTACTGTAGTCACTGGTGATATTATATATATAGTCACCTTATTTATGAAGACACATTTATTAGACCTTGTACCGGCGTAGGTTTAGTTGTGGTGTGTGTGGGTGTGTGTGTGTATGTGAGGGTGGAGGGGTCGGAGGCGGCTATAAATTGTACTTCTGACGTGTCCGGTACAGGAATATACATTGAAAGGAAATCTTTTCAAAATGATGTCCGGAACAGAGAAGCGTAAGTTATAAGCGTCAAGTTATGGATGAACAGTTCAGATCGATCACTAGTTAAGGTAACTATGGAGCAAATGATTCCTCCAAACTATTCCAAGCAACAGAACATCATTTTTTTGTTCATCTGGTCCTGTTACCTGGTATACTTTGGAGAAATCAAGGTGCTCCAATGTAACAAAAATGAATCTTTGTCAGTCTTAATACCGACGAGAGTTCTACACGTTTCTCGCTTAGTTCGTGTTTATTTTTATTTATTCATCGTAATATATTTTAAAATTCTACAATCGTCATCAAAACTTCGTTTCCTTCCTGTTATCATTCCACATTTTCTTCGGCGCAGATTCAGATTTTTTTCCTACCGGTATGTTCTTTTCGTACACAACCCATGTTATTACTTCGCCAAGTCGTGACCCATTCCCCTTCCTCTTTCCCTCTCTCTTCATCTGCTATCTATACTTATGAATGTTTTTTCCACCCTGTCTCTTCCTCCTAATATATTTTCTACTCCTGCTTCTCTATTTTCCTATCTCTCATTCTGTATACCTCCTCTCTCTCTCTCTCTCTCTCTCTCTCTCTCTCTCTCTCTGGTCCACCTCCCATCCCTGCATCATGTCCTTGAGGGGCGTGGCAGGGTACAAGACAAGGGGTTATGCATCGTGGTGAATACAGCTCAAGTCAACACCAAATCTCCCCTCAACAAACATCATCTTCCACCACAGCATAATACCAACATACAACAGCATATATATCCCTCGGCCCCTGCTGCTGCTGCTGCTGCTGTCCCTCCCGTGGCAACAGCACCAGCCACGTGAGTTGTGTTCCTTCTCTTCACAAACCCACCATCACCACCACCACCGCCGCCGCCAAGGAGGGACGCAGAGGTCGCACAACAACGCATCACCCCAAGTATCCACGAGAGTTTTTGTCGACTGCAACCGATGTGGTGTGTGTGTGTGTGTGTGTGTGTTTGGTATGCTCAGAAAAACTTGTCCGTCCGCCTGCTTACAAACCAATTGTAATATTTCCCACCTTCCTAATGTCATTTAATAAGAGTAAGGTATCTATATCTAAGGACGAAATATTCAGTGTCTCCATGTCACAAAGTACAGGCAGCAACAGAAATTCAATTGGCCTAAATTACAAGCGAGAGGTTATGCGACCCTCACCTCCCTTAGTGAAAAAAAAATGTACGAAAGAAAAACTTGAGTATAAAGTCGGGGAACCAGCATCATAACCCAGAAGTTGATAGCCCATGCAAGGTGAAGCAGATAATATCCACCCATGCATCCACACAACGCTCTCCTGCAGCCTCAAATCTTTCTTCACAATCATTGCCTTGAGATAAGATTTGTTTATGAGTCACCGACCGATTCTATTACTTTTTCAGAAGAGGGAAAGAGGGACAGATTCGCTCATTCCCTTCGTTTGGCTACTGTTTTTATTTATATACTTATTTATTTCGAAGCGCCACCAGGACTGCAGTTATAGGTCTTGTCTGAATGGTTTCCTGCTGGTCGATGCATCATTAGTTTATTGCTAAGAGGTAGGTAGAAGGGTGGGTGGGTGGGGGTACAAAAAAATCCACATATAGTTGCTTGTCTTGCCTGGCGTTCTGACTAGACAAGCCAATAGTCATAAATAAGTTATAAACATTTAACTATTGGTCGACGACGAGTTCTTCATGCATCATATAATATAATCTGACTTTTGTTCAACCATAAACTTTTGGACATAAGCTGTGGTTTGTGGTTTGATTACAGCAGCCTTTTATTTACCCTTTGAACGTCACTAATGGCTTCATCAGACAATAACAATCCTCTGGTGATAAGATAGTAATGAAATTGTGGTCAATCGTTGATGTGTTAATCTTCGGTACTTTTTGATAAGCTGCTCATGCTGACCTTTGACCTTGTTGATATGGAAGGCAGACACACACACACACAGACGAAAACATACCAAAAAAATGCTTGCACAAACAACACGCATACATACACACACAGAGGGCGACACTCCCTCACAAAGCAAACTCCAAGGTCACACCACGAGCAAATAATCACAAGGTGTAAAATAACCAGAGAATGGGTTAGTTATTTATTCTCTCTCTCTCTTTCACACACACACACACATTCTCTCTCTCACTGTACACGCACAACAAAAAAACATACGCACACCCTCACCCTCACTCACACACACACTATCTCTCTTTTACACACACATACACACACACTTTTAATTTCTACCACCACTACCACCACCATCACCCCCTGCGGTTTGGGAGTGACGAGGCAGGTGTTATGGTCTGGTGTGTTCCCGGGAGCTCGTGACATGTTAGTGCGAACCGAACGATTCTCTCTTTCCTGCCGTGGGGGTTGTGGGTAACTTATTATATTATATACTCTGTGGAGGAAGAAGAGGTGGTGTGGGGGTGGAGGAGGAAGAGGTGGTGGAGGAAGAAGAGGTGGGGGTGGGGGTGGAGGAAAAAGAGGTGGTGTAGGGGTGATTTATGTTAGTTGCAGCAGGAGATACAGTAGATACGGTATTGGGACGATGGGGATGTTATTTTTGGTAAAAGGGTTATTGCTGTAGTATCCCTTCCCCCTTTAGTTTTGTTTGTTTATCTTGGTTATTGTGGAGTGATTTGTGGTGCTTTAATTTTCTTCACTGCTATTGTGGGTGTTTTTTTTTTTTATTACTCCCGTCTGTTATTGTGGGAGTTGAAATGTCACTATAATAATTGTAGGGGTCATTATTAACTATTCCTGACACTTTTTGTGGGAGTTATTGTGGACTATAAATCTAGCCTATATATTTTAGTGGTTGTAGTAAAGTTAATGGGAGAGGTATAATTTTCTGTCCTTTTTAGCATTCTTATTATATTCCTCTACCATTCTTATTATGCGTGTTACAGGGGAAAATGTCATCTATAATTATTCTGTTAGTTATAAATATTGTGAATTTGTGATAGACGAACAGGACGAAGTGAGTGAGTGAGTTAGTGGTGAGGTGGGGTGGGGTGGAAGGGGTGAGTGAGTGGGGTGGGGTGCAAGGGGTGAGTGAGTGAGTGAGTGGGGTGGAGTGGTTTGGGTTCGTCTCAGTGTGAAGTGGAGTGTGGAAACGAGAGATGGTGGTGGACTGAGTGAAAGCGTGGGTGGGAACGTGAGTGAAAATAATTGAGCAGAACGAGGGGCTGAGAATGGAGTGAAGAAAGTGTGTGTGTGTGTGTGTAATAACTGCGTTCGGTGCATGCATACAGATACATATACTGTAGATAAATACCAGAGAGAGAGAGAGAGAGAGAGAGAGAGAGAGAGAGAGAGAGAGAGAGAGAGAGAGAGAGGGGGGGGGGATTTAGGAGCGTGGGTTGGGAGGGTTGAAGGAAAATTATGAAAGAGACAGCATGAGTAGGAGGAGTGGAGGATGGAAGGGGAGGGAGAGAGATAGGGAGGTAAGATAAGGAGTAGGGACGAGGATGGATGGGATAGAGGGTGGAGAGAGTAGGCAAAAATGAGAAGGGGGAGATGAGGAATAAGGACGAGTAAGAAAATACAGAACAGTGTTGAATGGGGAAATGGGTTTAGATATAATATAGGAACGGGAAGAACGAAGAAAGGAAACACACACACTGAGAGGGGTGAAGACTGGGGATTCGGAAAGGAGGAATGGATAGGAACCGTATTAGTAGAACAAGGAGGGGGAGAAGACTGGGGAGGATAGGATGGGGAGAGGGGAGAAGGATGGGGAGAGGGGGAAGACAGGGGGAAGACGGGGGGAGACTGAGGAGGGGGGAAGACAGGGGGGGAGACTGGGGATGGTTGGAAAACTGAAGAGGGGTGGGAGGGAAGACTGGTGAGGAGGGAAGGAAGGAAGGGTTAGGAGCCATAGGAGAGGGAGAGGAGGAGGAGTGGTTGGTTGGTTGGGACAAGGGCGTGACGAGGGTCAAGGCTAGGGCATCCCAAGTCTGAGTAAACTCCTCTCACTCACTCACCCATCCACCCACACCGTCTAGCCTACCATCCCATCACGTCCCATCAACCTACCCCCATCACCAACCCCATTTAGTATACCGTCCCCTCCCTCCCATCACTAGCCCCATCTAGTATACCGTCCCCTCCCTCCCATCACGTCCCATCAACCTATCCCCTCACCAACACCATCCACCCACACTGTCCCTTCTTACCATCACATCCCTACCTTTTCTATCCCCACACTCACGCTATTTTGCATCTCCTACCCTTCAACCAATCTATCCCATTCTATCCTATTCCATCCTCGGTAAACAGATTAGTGCCAGTCAAGGCTCATTTACTGGCTACTGTA
>JAWZYT010000745.1:95000-142500 GCA_034508575.1 Petrolisthes manimaculis
TGATGACACACACACACACACACACACACACACACACACACGTCTGCAGTTACACTATCCCATCCACCTGTACTTGTTAACCACTTCATCCTTCTGCAACAATTCCCATCCCATTCCATCCCCGCTTTATACAATTATGAAAACTTCCCTCCCTGATTCTGCCACGCCCACCATGCCTGTCTTCTATACACACACCTCACACCTCAAGAAATTCTACGGCTCACCACCTCACCCATTCCGTGTAGACCTAGGGATACCTCTTATATAACCCACCCATCCCTACATGTAGTGAAGGGACGTGTGGGGCGCAGAACTTTCCGTCTTTAACTTTAATTAAGGGAATACTTTTATATATTTTTAGTACATGAGAGCGCCTTGATTTCTCCAAAGTATGCCAGGAAACAAAACCAGGTTAACAATAATAATGGTAGCCTGTTGCTTGGAATAGTTTGTAGGGATCAGTTGCTCCACATTTACCAACACAGTACCACCCCCTTTCACGCCCTCAGATTATTGTCCACAATTATCTACTTACTGTCGACGGGTATATATCAATTTCAACTGTTGTAATTTGTGTTGCGTTTTCCCCAGCAGCACGCGACCCTGGTTTGTTGTTGTGGTCTTGTTTGTGTCACGAGGGAGGAAAGAAAGTCTGTGTGGAAAAACATGTGGAGGAAGGAAGGGAGGAGAGAAAAGAAGAAAGTGTGAAGAGGGTGAAGGAAGAGGAGTGTGAAGAAAGTGGAAATGGTGAAGGAAGGGGAGTGTGAAAGGGAGATAGTTTGATGAAAGGGTAAAAGAAAGGATGAAGGGGTGAAGGAAGAGAGGCATGGATGGGCAGGGTTAAGGGCTGGAAGACAGGCAAGAGAGGGTAGAGGAAGTAAGAGAAGGGCAAAACATTGTAGGGGTGAGGAAGAGGGACAAGGCTGGGCAGGCAAATTGGAGGGAAGGGAAAACAGGATGGAAGCAAGGAGAGAAAGGTAAGACAGGAGGGCAAAGTAGAATGGAGGGGAAGAAAGGATGGAGGTAAGGAGGGGAAGAAAGGATGGTGGTAAGGAGAGGAGGTAAGACAGGAGGACATGGTAAATTGGAGGGAAGAGAGAGAGAGAAGAAAAAATGGACGCACAGAGGTAAGACAGGAGGTGGGCAGGGCAGGGCAGAGAAAGAGAGACAAGGTAGGGTTGAGTTAAGCTCCCATTAAACTGCTGTAAGAACCCGTGACCCGTGAGATGAGAAGCGGAGATATGCTAGGGCGGGGAGGAACGTGGTAATTAACCTGTACTGTGTAAGAAGAGACCTTTTGTACTCCTAACGGCCTTTCGTACCGGTACTCTTATGGATACAGCAGAGGAAGATAGTTCGTACAGATAATGAGGCTACAACAGCAACGACGAAGAAAATAATGATGATGATTATGGTAGTGGTGGTGGTGATGATGATGATAGTGGTGGTGATGATGATGGTGTTATTATTGTTGGTGGTGGTGGTGAAGAAAATACGAAGAAGATGGAAGTGAAGAGAAGATAAGGGAATTAACACTGGAGACAATAAAAGGAGGAACGTCTGAATGTTTCCCACTGACTTAGACAGACGAAGATTACATATATATTATACTCTCTCTCTCTCTCTCTCTCTCTCTCTCTCTCTCTCTCTCTCTCTCTCTCTCTCTCTCTCTCGTTAGGTCGCTACAAATCGCACAGAAACGATACACGTAAAATGGACTAAGGAGAATAATGATTGATGCGAGGCGTGGGTGATGTGAAATGAGGTGAATATATTTATAAAGGAGTGGAATATGTGACTATAGGAAGGGGAAAAGTGAATGTTATTAGCATGCAAGTTAGTAACTAAGGGAAGACTATGAGTGAGAGAGGAGAGTAATGATGAGAGGAGAGGAGAGGAATGATGAGAGGAGAGGAGAGGAATGATGATGAGAGGAGAGGAGAGGAATGATGAGAGGAGAAGAGAGGAATGATGAGAGGAGAAGAGAGGAATGATGAGAGGAGAGGAGAGGAATGATGAGAGGAGAGGAGAGGAATGATGAGAGGAGAGGAGAGGAATGATGATGAGGAGAGGAGAGGAAATAGAGAGGAGAGAGTGGGTTAGCTGGGTAGCTGGGTGTATTCATTGGTGTGACCTCAGTAGGCCTCACACCTGCTCACTGGAAACTGCCAGGCCTATTGATACCACCACAGCCATATCCATTCCCAAAGATCCTACACTAAACACAACACCACCAACATCACCACCACGAAAAGATAGTGTACTCTATATCTTCACCACCACCACCACCACCATCACCAAATACCAACACCACTATCAACGTCCCCTTCAGCATCCGTCGGTCGCCACTATCACCCGCCACAATCACCAAAGTTTTCGACAATCTTACCTTATGTTGATGGAAGGCTACAGTGTCTCATTACTTGCTTGGTCAACTGATCCACAGATATCCATATACTAAGCAAGAATTACATGGTGGAGAGAGAGAGATAGAGGGAGGAGAGGATTAAGATGATATCGGAAGGGTATATATTAAAGTAGGGAAAGAGAAAGGGACGCCAGGACAGGAAGGGTGAGTAGGATTAACTAAAGATGTTTTGATATCCGTGTACTACGAGAGAGAAAAAAAAAGAGAAAGAGAGAGAAAGAGAGAGAGAGAGAATAAGGACGATAGAAGACGGATACGGAAGAAAGAAAAGGAGAGCTGGGGAGGACAGAGGTATACAAAGGATGAACGAGACTGGGGAGAGAGGAAGGTCAGAGAAAGTGAGAGGAAATGGTAGGGAAGGGAAGGGGTAGACAGAGATGACAGGTTAAGAATGGGGTTCAGGGAGTCATTATTCTGAGTGATTGGAAGGCTGTTGATTGTTCCAAACTCTGCCAAGAAACAGTCCACCTCAGCAAAGGTATAAGGAATCTGTTTCGTAAGATAGTTTGGTGGAACTGGTGTCCCACTAATTTGCCCGCAACATAATTATGACCACCTTAGGCTACGTACGAAAGAGTGAAGATGTGGACTAAGGCTGAGCAAAGGGAAGGAGGATGGCAAATATGAGGGAATAATAACGTTAGTAGCTAAGATGAGTCCCAAATATTGAAGTATAAATGTGAGAGTAAGGTTAGTAAAAATAAGGAATTACGGGGTATAGTGTGGCAAAATGGAAGGGAAAAACACGAGGAAAATGTGATAAACAGAAATGGATGAGTAAATGAGGAGGAAAGATAAACATGTGTAAAAGGATAAAATGTGGTATGAAAGAAAAGTTGCAGGATATCGAGAATGAGTAGGGGAAAATATGGGCAAAATGGGAGGAAGGTATGGGTAAAATGGGAGGAAAATATGGGCAAAATGGAAGAAAAGGGTGGAAAAGGGTGGAAAAGGGTCGAGAAAGGTAAATTATTATCCGGAAGTGGTGGTGAGGGAGGACAGAAGGAGGCGGTCACACGGTCACCAACACTGCCCACCACCTGTCACTGTCTACCCCTTCACACTCCACCTATACAATATACCTTCACACTCCACCTATACAATATACCTTCACACTCCACCTACAATATACCTTCACACTCCACCTATACAATATACCTTCACACTCCACCTATACAATATACCTTCACACTCCACCTATACAATATACCTTCACACTCCACCTATACAATATACCTTCACACTCCACCTATACAATATACCTTCACACTCCACCTATACAATATACCTTCACACTCCACCTATACAATATACCTTCACACTCCACCTATACAATATACCTTCACACTCCACCTATACAATACACCTTCACACTCCACCTACAATACACCTTCACACTCCACCTACAATACACCTTCACACTCCACCTACAATATACCTTCACACTCCACCTACAATATACCTTCACACTCCACCTACACAGGGCTGCTTGGTCAGACAGCTTCAGGAACTTCAACAACAATAACTCCACATACAATATACCTTCACATGTGCTCCACCGACAATATACCTTCAAACTCACTCTCGTCCCATTGAATAATCTCTGGATTTTCCCATTTTGCACGACTCCCAGTGACTGAGACGAATGGATATATATATATAGCATACATTTTGAAAACAGGTCCTTCTCGCATATATACCATAACAAACCAAGCAATACCAGTCTATCTACACCTAAAGACCTTTATAGAGGTGGAGCCTATAGGCTATCCGGTACTGACGACGTTTCGGTATTATTGCTTCTTCAGGTTAAATTATCCTTGCCCTCAAAAATATTGCTAGATTCAACACAGGTTTCTAACATCCGAGAGATTTCCAATGCCTTAGACGACCAAACAGTATACATACATACATACTGAATACTTCATTAAACACACCACAACACACACATTAGTATCTACTCATCCACCCCTTACACACCAACAGACCCCCGCCTTCCCACCTGGGCGTCAGTCTGTCTGGCGTCTCTCAGTCCCTCGGGGAAGTGAGGGTACAGTAATGTTGTGGGGACCCAGAGGAGTTGTGGTGGAAGCCAGGCAGTTGCTGGGTGTGAGTGGGGCCCGTTTTGTGTGCGTGTGTTTTTTTAAGCATTTTTTCTAATATTTGGGTTGGGTAGCTTTTATGAGCGTGTCCAAATTTGTATTAAAATAATTTAATATAATTATGAGAACGTTCGTATATCATGCGGATGTAATGCTCGAATAATTTTTATCTATAAAGTGTGACGCATAAACGGTACCAGTACAGCCAGACAAGAAGATATCTAAAATCAAATGTTATTCGTTTGACCTGCATGAACATTCTACCCTTGAAAGTTCGATTGACTTAAAAATACTATATCAATAAACATACATATACCATTCTTGTATTCATAAGATTGTGAACGTCAGATAATTGTACAGAAAAGGAGTGCAAGTGTTGCCTATATAGTTGTGCTTGATCCTCCGACAACGATAATATTCCGCAAGACGTTGCATATGGGGTTTAACTTTCCCATAGATAAGAGGAGAATACCTGTACTCCATATTAGGACGGACCAATCCCATAATACTGGACCAGCTGACACATGTGGCCTCCATCATACTTTATAATTCAATGATTCAGCCCTCAAACTTTCCAATTTCTTAAACATGTTGGCATGGTACACAAGTCTAAATTTACGATGTTAGAACCACTCACACACTCGAAATCAGAGTGGTAAGCCCGAAACCGTTAAGATGTAAAGTGCATATAGTGTAAAGGCAAGGAGTAACGTGCGAGGGTCGAGGTCAGAAACATTGAGAACAATAGGACGGGGCCGCCTCCACCTGACACTCCTGTCCATTCTATATCGGCTTCAGATCATAGCAGTTCCACCAACCACAACCCTAGCTACCTTCCACCAACCACAACCCTAGCTACCTTCCACCAACCACAACCCTAGCTACCTTCCTCCAACCACAACCCTAGCTACCTTCCACCAACCACAACCCTAGCTACCTTCCACCAACCACAACCCTAGCTACCTTCCACCAACCACAACCTTACTACCTCTCTTCCTACCACACCAGTTCTCAACAAGGCATAAAGAACACCAGTTCCATTTGCACTTCACTTTTATATCGAATATGCTACACCAGTAACAACTTACCACTATACCATATTTATCCCCTTCATACTATATTTATCAGCATTATACCATATTTATCCCCATATCATCACCATCACACTATATTTATCTACATATCAATTACAACCATACCAAATTTACCTACATATCAATCACAACCATACCATATTTATCTAGCCTACATATCAATCACCATCATACCATAATTATCTATCCCACTAATATATTACATCATGACGCAAATCTGCTCAGTGAATTCATCCCGAGAACTACCCTGATCGTCTGTACATTCCTCGGTAGACAACAACGCCACCCCACTGGTTCTTACTAAATAGTTGGTGTTACTGTGAGTAGCACCTGTTGCGTTACTTCCCTCGGGCAACACACCTCACCTCACCACCGCCAACCACATGCTCTACGCATTACATTATACCCTCACCTGCTCTCCTCAATGCACGGTCACTGGACTCAACAAGTAGCCTAGAGGTTCTTCACGCTACCACATATTTCTTCCTACACCATCATTCAACCTTAATGTTCGGATTTGTTTAATTTCGTCTAAATCAAAAGATGTCTCATTAATTTCACAACTATAGTTCAGAAAAACCTTTAATATAACCAATCAAAATAGTGAATAGCATTCTTGTTAAAACCACTTCCGTAAGTAATACCATACACGTAAGGATGCATCCAATAATATACTCGGTACCATAATATGCAATCTTGCAACCGTAGTTCCATTGTCTCTGTCCACATCTTCTCTACAACTAGACAGTATTATTACAACATGAAATGCATCTGTACGTATTGCACATACGTGTGTGTGTGTGTGTGTGTGTGTGTGTGTGTGTGTACTCTCTGATCTTGTGTGTGCTATTGTTCCACACACCCCACCCACTTCGTTCTTCCTCCTCTCTTTGTTTCACTCGTACACTGAGCAACCTTGTATCTGTAAGAAACACTATCCAGTCAAGGCTCACAACACAAGCACAAGAACAGTATGATATTCCCCCACCATTTTTCACTCACACTGGACGCCTTAATGCTGGGCTGTGGGGTTTTTTGTGTGGGTAATAACAAGAGGTGGGAGCGCCCTGTGGCAGTGTCCGAAGACTGTTTCATTGCACAGCTTGAAGCCTCCCGTTGTCTGTCTCTACCACCTTCTTTACAGTCGCTGGAAATAGCATACACATTCCTCTTCCTCAAAATGGCATGGGATGATAATGACAGAAAATTTAGCTATGTTAAGCTATCTGATTATGTTACCTCGTCTAGAATTTATCCACCTTTAAAGAATGTGAGAAAGATACACCTCCCCAAGCAATCATTTTTGTGTGTGCATTATTACGTTAATATTTACCCAGGGTTATGGTTTGCTACCTAAATTATCGTTCCCACGGTATCTGGCAACGAGGACAATTGTGGGATAGTGGCGGGCGTCGGGAAAAAAAGAGTGGTTGATTGTGGGGTTGGGGGGTATACGAGAAAGGTGTCATATAGTGCTGATTGAAAACTACTGCTGAAACATCGAGCTCCATACCAGGAAACGCATCACAAAAATAAAGAAATAAATAAAAATATAAAAAGCCCGAGAGCAAGAAGTAGCCACAAGTATCCCCAGGCGATACTTGAGGTATGATAGTCCAGGTCAGAGTAGCCAGCCAGCCAACCATCTCGTTTCAGTCCCTCCCTCTCCTCAAGCTTCCTCACCCTCTCATATCATGTCTCTAACTGATTCATAGCTCTGTGGTTCACATTTGCTGAGACATTTATTTTTGTATCATATTCTATATCACACACACACAACTGATTAAATTCTCTCTCTCCCTCCCCCCTTATCTCTCTCTCTCTCTCTCTCTCTCTCTCTCTCTCTCTTATATAACAGAAGGTCTGTTTGTACTGGTTGTTATTAGGCAGAACCTGTTGTAATGGAGTGTGTGGCATAGGGGTGTTATTTTTAGCAGGGTTATCTTCAACGCATTCCTCAGCCCTCATCTTCCTCCTCTCAGTCCCTCCCCTCCCCTCTCTGTTTGCCTGTATGTTTGTCTGTCTGTCTGTCACTCTGCTGTACTACCCATCTATCTATTCACAAATCTATATATCTATCTATTCATCTATCCACCTACTACTTTTTTTTATAAGATCCTATCCACCTGTCACTTCGTCCGTCAACCCACTCACCCACCTATCTAACCCTTTCCACTCCTCTCTTTATTTACCTCCTGCCGTCACTTTCCCTCTCCACAACTTAAAAGATACAAGCCACCTTACTAACCCCTCCCCCAACCTTCCCACTCCTCTTTCTTTATTTACCTCCTGCCGCCACTTTCCCTTTCCACACCAAAATGACACATGACGGCCTCGATCACTTTATTGACTCCCACATTGTGATTCCTAACCCTTGTCTGATGCCGAAACACCCCAGCACTTTATCGATCAGTCTGTTATGTACCCTTGTGATGTAGTCAGACAAATTGGAGGTTAAGTGAGTCCTTCAAACTGTGCCATGAAACACCAACTATAATGAAAGAGCTTGTTTCGTGGCAGAGTCAGGAGGAATCAGAAGCCACCAGGTATCATCCACAATTACTGGGTCCTTAATGGGTAAATACAACTATGGTAAATCTGAAGCAACTGATTTCTCCAAACTACCGTATATCGAAAACACGTCAACAATATTTTTGTTCATTTGGTCCCGTTTCCTGGTATACTTTGGAGGAATCAAGACACTCCATTAGTATATGCCGTTTTGTATCATCAATAAATCTATCTATTCTTACACGCAACAATAATAATAACAATAAAAAAGAAACTGCATAACGACCCAGGGAGCGGCAACCATTTATACTTATTTACATATTTCCACACGACAAAATATCAATACAGTACTAAAAAAAAATCTAAAACTGCCCCAGGGAGCGGCAACCACGAAACACAAGCTTGGTTTAATCGTACACATCAGCTGGTCCGCTCACTGCCCCAGTCACCGGTCACATATAAGGAGCTCACAAACTGCATAAGGTTCGCCTCACACAACTCCACCACCACCACCACCACCACCACCACCACCGCTGCTCCTCACAAAAACTTGGGGTACAGGTGTGGGAGCTGATCAGACCGGGCAAGACCACACCAGACCAGTTCAGTCCAGTCCAGTCCAGACCAAGAATGGGTGGGTGGGTGGGTGGGTTGGTATGATGGGTAATGGTGGTCAGAGAATCTATTATATAAATATATGAGTGTGTGTGGCTTTCTTTTTAATGGGTCTGTGATATATTGTGTAGGGAAAATGTAGGCATCACATTCCCTTATAATTGTGATATAATAAAGTGCCTATACTGAGAAGGTCAAATGGTAAGTGGTATATGGGAAGAAATGGTGGTAGCCTTCGATACGACGACTACGTTATAAATTAGCAATGTTAATCTACAAGTGACTCTGGACATATGGTTCTTCCCTGCAACAAGGCTCAGGTTACACACACATACATACACACACACACGTTACGACCAAATTGTAGGCTACAGTCTACTGCTGCATATACCCAACGCGTCAGAAAGGTTTGGCCATTATACCTCATGGAATCTCTAATTAGACCTGCTTACGTCCCATTAGTAAGGTCCCATTAAGCGTTCATTACCTGTCAGCGAGTCTTACTAATTTTGCCATTATTCAGTTCCTAAAATCTCTCCACTTCATCCATCACGTCTCGTAAGGATTCACATGCAGGGGTTTTGTTGCTGTTTGTTTACTTTCCCTTAGTAACACGTGGTATTACACTCGTATTATTCCTTCGTTGTGAGGGGCTACAATTGTAAAAGGAAACTCTTCTACAAGATTACAATTGAAGAGAAGATTATCATAGGGGTGTTTAGGGGGTGATACCAAGTTAGAGATTTGAAAGAATGTAAATTAATAGGGTTGTGAGATTTCAGGTATTATATAGTGAAGGTTGTGATAGATGTTAGAATAAAGAAGGGCCAGCTATATATCATAGTGAGGGTTGTGAAATAAGCTAATATAATGCAGTTGTTAAGATGTCAGTTACACTAGTAGGCGTTGTAAGACGTCAGCCAGCATAGGCCTAGTGACGGTTGCGAGAGAAGCTAAAATAATGAGGTTGTTAAGACATCAACTATCATGATGGTAAGAGTTGTGAGTGAGAGTTACGGTACGGCAGCCAAGAGTTGCATGTGTGCCTCTTTGTGTCCATATTAGCCACAAACACATACTGGTCAGTGACTCACACATATATACACACACACACACCTGCTCCACACCTGTCACTATCTATCCGGTTTGGTATAGCCATGGCTGATAGTGCTGGACCAGGGTCCAAGGAGTGTTGGAGACCAACTGAACCGAGTTCCAAAAAGTGAATTTTCTAAACCTCGCTCAACGTTGAAAATTGTTTGGAATTGACTGTACACACCTGTCTGTAGGACTGGAACACTATGTCTTGAACACTTGTATATCCTTACGGATTCTTAATTACACATTTTTTTTATTATACCTACATTTGCTTTTCTACACACTTGTTAACCTCCATTTGGGTCGATATATTTACACTTCTTATACTGCATGTGTTTTGATCCACATCTGTCTACCACTTATTTATTTATTTATTTTACACCTGTCCATCACTGTTAAATCCTTCACTATACCGGTACCGTACTACACCACGCCCTACACTACACACGGATACACACACACCGACCTGCTCCATGTACACCTGCCGAGTTTGATACACACGGATACACAACTAAATTACTTACCTCTTGCACTTGACGCTCCGATAAATCTTTGACACTCACCTGAAAGGGAGAAAAAAAGAAAACTATTATATTGAATTATGATACTGTACCACAAAGACCCTCAATACACTCGATCAAGATATACAATAAATTAATAATTGAATCATTACACTACACTACAATGCTTAACTATTGATGACTGTAGCGATGACTGGATAATGAAGATATCAAATGTACCGGTTTGGCAGATATCCAATATTGGATGGAAGGCAGGCAGATAATATCAGTAATTGATTATTACGGTAATGAGTAAATAATATTAATAGTAGTACCGTAATGATAATATCAATAATAATATCACTAACAATATCAATAATAAATACTGTATATCATTAATAATATCAATAATAATAATAAATCTTTACTTGTTCCAAAAACACGTGGGAGCCGTGAAATGCTTTCCACATGCTGACTTATTAACGCCGTTTTGGGAAGGGCTGAGAATAATAACACAAAACAAATGTTTGGTTATAATTCATAAATTATGGAATGTTTCATGACCACAGATTAAAATTCAGATGTTTGCAAGTAGTTGTAATTGGATTTTTTTTGGGAAGGCTTTCTTACAAAAAAGAAAAAATATATAATTAATTCTCCTCGTCAATAATTCGTATATGTATTACCACCAGCAGAAAAACAGTAAAACAAGCATTAATATAAAAGAAGCCAACTGTACACATGACCCACAGACTACACCGTGGCCAACACCCTCTCACCGTGGATTAGAACACAGTGGACCCTCTCTGTGTTGGGGGTTAGTGCCGGGTAGCCTGATAGCACACAGCTCCTCAGAGGCTACACATACATACATACATACATACATACATACATACATACATACATACACACACACACACACACACAGCTCCTCAGAGGCTACACATACATACACACACACACATCTCTGAAGTTACACATCCACCCCAGCTCTGGGTTACGTCATGACTTAAGGGGATATTCTCTATTTGGTAAATTGTAAGGCTACTGATTCCACCTACCTATAGCCTACCAGAAAACAGATGCCCTCAATGCTACTAATTGGGGATCTGTTTTGTGATAGAGTTAGGAGGAATCAGAGACCTTCATATTCACCCACAATAGAATCTCCTTTTAACAAGTATGGTAGGTGTGACTAGGCGGCTTTTAGCAAGGAGTATGGCGGTAATAACATAGAAGTGTTAATGTACTACGGTATACATAATTATGCAACATTATAACATGCCGAGTACAGTTGTTAAATCATTATCATGTGTAGGCTATAATATGAATGTAAAAGAGAGGAGAGAAGTGAAGGAAGGAAATGAAAAAGTGATGAAGATGATTATTTTATATGACCCATTTTGAAAACATTCGAGATCGTGAGCAGAGAGAAGCCCAGACACAAACAAGGTTATGACTCTTCAAACACACCCGTAGGTCACAGAAAAAACAACATATTTAGACCTCGGTATGCATAAAGAAAATAAAGCACAAGTAACCAATATGTAAGCAGTGCAATTTAATATATATCAGGTATATATAAAGGCTCTAGGCCGATACATATCAATATTCATACGGTACTTATTATTGGGGTTCATAGACAGGCTGCAGTGATACAATTCTCAAAGCTGATTGTCCGGTAGATAAGAGAACATGGACACAATAGGGATTTTAATTGTGTAGTGCTGCTTCCAATTAGGCTTACAGTATTACAGTTGGACAGCTGATGTGATCTTTTTATCCCTGTGTATAAGGTTGTCAGCTGAAGTCTCTATTACTCAGCAGCCCTTGAATAACTTTTAACATCAAGGAAAGTAAGTATGAAGGAAAATGTATGTGCAGTTAGTTGTGTTTCCATAAATATACAACGACAAGCCAGTACATTCAGTTCCAATTATAATTATTTTGGGAAAGAAGAATAAGAAAAAAAACTTAGGTGAGGGTTGTATGTAAAATGTAGAGTATATTTTTTCTAATGGTATGGTACCGGTAGTGGAAATGGAGGTACGAGGTGATGGGTGAGGAGGTGATGGGTGAGGAGGTGATGGGTGAGGAGGTGATGGGTGAGGAGGTGATGGGTGAGGAGGTGATGGGTGAGGTGGTGATGGGTGAGGTGGTGATGGAAACTCCTTTGCTCCCCCACGGTCAGGAAGCAGACAGCCTACAGTTCCATATTTATTTTTTATAAAGACCTCCCATCAGTGCTTCCCCTTCCCTTCTCCCTTTCCTTTACCACCACGGGCCCTGTTCTTGTCATTCTACCTTCCCTCCCCCTCCAACCCCCCGTACTCGGCCCTGATCTTGTCTTTGTCCCATACTATTGTACTCTCTCTCTCTCTCTCTCTCTCTATTTATACATGGTTCTTGCCTATCTATCTATCACTACCACCCCTATCCCTGTCCCTTCCACACTGACACTCCCAGACTAGTTTCTTTTCTATCCTTCCCTCCGGTCTCCATTCCTCATATCTTCTTTCCACAGTTTTTCCCAAAATTTCAAAGTCGTGATGTCTCTTTTCCTTTTCACCTGCTTGAATTATTGTCGGTCTGTTGCTTACTTACTTGCCTTTCTCCAAATATATATATATATATATATATATATATATATATATATATATATATATATATATATATATATATATAGAGAGAGAGAGAGAGAGAGAGAGAGAGAAAGAGAAAGAGAGAGAGAGAGGTGTCATGAGTGAAACACAGTACCGGTACCCTAAACCTCAGAAGATAATATCAGAGGACCAGAAACATTACAGTGTTGATACCATCAGGAAAAATGATATGAGGCATCTGTCCCAGTCTAGGCCTACGGGCAGGAAGGGGTGGGTCGGAGGGCCTCTGGTTACATTGTGAGGCAGGCACAGGCAATGAGAGATGTGTTCAGACGAGTTTCATACTGAACGCATTGTTACCGCTACCAATATAACTTCGCATGTATTCCTCTGTTGTGATCGAAATTAATAGCTGCTGTACCGATTCCTTCCTTCAAATTACTCAACAAAACTTTTTCTACTCCTATACAGTGTCGGTATATAGCCTACTATATCTAGTCTGTTTCCTGGCATACTTTCCAGGATTCAGAAGCCTAAACTCTGCTGACAAAAGAATACGAGGTAGTTTTTGCATGAAGGTGAAGGCAAGAACAGTGGCGGTAATAGAGGAAACAGACACAGTGAAGGTGAAGGGAAAGGAAAGGAGAGTATGGTATGATAAAGTGAGGCAGAAAGTGGGGAAGGTTTTTGAGAAGGGTGAGTGAGGCAGGTGAGAACGAGTTTAATGAGGCAGGGACTGAGACAAGTTAGTTAAGACAGCTGAGTGAGGTGAGGCAGAGAATGAGAAGGTAAAGGAAGGAGAAGTAGGTGAGAAAGAGTTTAAAGTGAGACAATTTGAGTTAAGAGAGCAGAGTGAGAGGGGGAAGGTAAAAGTAGGTGAGAAAGACAGCTGAGTGAGTTTGGGAACCTAAAGACCGCGTTTATATTGTAGGTAGTCTAGGCCCTATACCCTCACCTGCCCTTTTATTATATGTTGGATTAGCCAGGTGGGCATTCCAGGCATTCTGTGTGGGATGACCCTATTGCTGCCTCCACACACACACACACACACAGGCGCGCGCACACACACGACACTACGCTATATTCCCCCATAATACCCCTTCCCCACACACCACATAGACCCCATCATACCATAACCCACAGCCAACCCATCCCTCTCGTCACACCTGTCTCAACCCTGACAACTTCATTTCAGGTCTCGTCAATAAAGTTGCATTAATTTTCGTACAGCCGAAATGAGAAACACACAAACCCATAAATAATTTAGGAACATTAAGAATACGAGCTGTAAATACTGGTTCTTACGCCCCTCAGTCTGAAACACCTTGCTGTCTTTTTCTCAGACATATAAGTGCCAGTGGTATGCCACTGAAAAGAGTAGGTAATATTTTCAATTAAGCAATCAGTCAATTCAGAACATAAGTAAATTGAGAGTAAATTTCACTTGGTAGGAAAGTTGAAACGCAACTTTTCTGTCTTCCACGTTGTTTCAAGGTTATTGAGTACATCTGTCGACCTAAACGGAATATATTTTACGACAACGGAGAAGGAAGGAAGTGAGTCAGTCGTGTGATAGACCTTAAACCCTCATATCAATATAGAGGACATCACAGTCACGATTGTTTCTCCTCGTTGCATTCAGGACCCTGTGATCGTGTATGAAAATTGGAGGCTTCTGATTTCACCTGACCATGCCACGTAACAAGCTCCTTTCGTATTGGCAGTGTTTTGTGGTAATATTTGAAGGCCTCATTTATCTCCAATATTCTTACTACAACATAGGGTCCCTTAAACTAATACATGCATATAAACCAAACACTGGACATGCAAATAATCTCCAGTTGGAAATAACTCGCACAGATAGAGGCCAAGCCAAGTAAGCACTCAATCTGCCCCCCCCCCTCACCCCAACTCCGTCCCCACAAGGTTCAAACTCGTACAAGAGATTGCCTCCAACAAGCACTCGGTCACACTCCCCGGGTCTCATTCCAAGCACTCCAACACGCACCACACACGCAAGCACTCCAACACATACACACTCTCGAGAACGAGTGCGTTTGTTCATTATAATGGAGAGAGGGAGGGTGAAATACTCTCTTGGACCTCAAATAATTAGAAAACGATAAACTATAAACACCGTCCAAGAGATGAACGGTAACCTAACACTACCTTCAAATACACACACACACACACACACAATTAAATGACGGTACCTGAAGTTAGATGTCGCCGAGTTAAACAAAGGGTTAGCACAACACGGCTACCCAAACAAAGGAAGGGTCCATGGCAGGCAGGGGGGAGAAAGAAAGAGAAAATGAGGAAGAGGAAGGGAGAGGGACGACTGAGTAATGAGGGAGTGAAAGAACAAGGAAGAAAGAGAAAATGAGGAAGAAGGGAGAGGAACGACTAAGTAAGGAGGAAGTGAAAGAATAAAAGGAGACTAATGAAGCTGGAGAAAGAGAAAGAATAATAATTGGGGACATAGGTGCTAGAAATGAGAACAAAGATCCGAGCCAGTAAGGGATGGGGTTGGGGTCGCATTGTTTTTGTGGGAGAGAAAATAAAGGCGTGACGGAGGTGGGAGAAGTAGATGTAGCAGATTGTGTCGACCCGAGTGAACTGATACGAGTGGGATGAAAGGGATGGTTGTGGGAAAGTGGAGGGAGAGAATATAGGCTACAGGGAAAGCAGTGGAGGAACTAGGTAAAATATATATAACAGAGGAAAGGCAGCTAGAAGGTAACAGTGAAGAGTCAAAGTAACGTACGTGTGTGTGTGTGTGTGTGTGTGTGTGTGTGTGTGTGAGAGAGAGAGAGAGAGGAATAGCAGTAGAAGCTATAAACACCGGAGGGTACATTACGGTACTCTCTCTCTGCTGACCTTCCTCCACCCCAGCACTACATTACGTCTGGCTAAGTGGTGAAGGGCTGGATACATTACCCATTGTATCTTAGAGTCAACAGAGAACCCGTAACGCCAAAATAACACCATCAAACATCTAATGAGACAAAATAATGAGGAACACAAAACGACCAATAGATAACAGATAACAATTAGTGAAAACAATATAGTATAATTAAGAACCATTAGGCCTATCACCGAAGAAATACTGAAGTGGTACTAACAGGAATTAATGGTCAAATCCTTATGAGTGGACTGATAGGCTAATGCTGAACACTGAACAGACAAGTGATAGGATCGAAAAACAACGAAAACAAATATACATGATTATTTCTAGACAGAATATAAATCTTCACCTAACATACACACACACACACACACACACACAAGTAGTAAATATAATGGTGTGTGTGTGTGTGTGTGTGTGTGTGTGTGTGTGTGTGTGTGTGTGTGTGTGTGTGTGTGTGTGTGTGTGTGTGTGTGTGTGTGTGTGTGTGTGTGTGTGTGTGTGTGTGTGTGTGTGTGTGTGTGTGTGGTTGTTTGTACTGTACTGAGGGTGTTGTGATGAGAAGAGCCATGCAAAAGTCACGTGCAGAAATGTAAGGGTGCTTCCGTGCAGGGCCGTGTAGTGGTGAGAAGGCGTGAGGGTGTAAGGGGATCAGGGACCAAGAGGGAAGGGGTGTGGACAGGGGTGGGGGTGAAGAGAAAAAGGGGTGAGAGGGACTGTAGTGTGAAGAAGCGGGGAGCATGGGGTGAGGAATGAGGAGGGAGTGAAGACAGAGAAAGGAAGAAGTGTGGAATGAGAGAAATGAGGAAGAGATGAAGACAGAGGGAGTTGGAAGGGGGAGGGAATGAGGGAGTGGGGAGGGAATGAGGGAGGGGTTGGGGGGGAGGGGGAGGGAATGAGGGAGGGGTTGGGAGGGAGCGAGGGGTCAGTGGCGCGAGGAACCAAAAACTAGCCCTGGGGGTCCTGAGGTTACCGTAACGCACCGCTGCTGGCGATGTCACACACACACACACACACACACAAACAATACCGTTAATCATAAAAATCACTTACTGGTAGTCACCCCAATGTAAACATACTCATGACGTCACCCAGAATACAACGATATTTGTTATCTTATCGTACATTCATACATTTGTTATTGTGCAGAAGAAACAAAATATATAAAGAATAGATTACCACCACGGTGTCAAAACTGGTGTGGTGAAATACTCTTGAGAAGGTAATTGCCCGGGTGACCGAAGCCGGGCAATATGTCACAACCTATAGGACTGTATAGGTTGTCAGTACCGTTCCCTGTTAGCCTACAGTGTCTTGTAAGGCCCTGAGATTTATAGGCTTATCTACGCAATTCAATTATCTAAACCTGAGACCAAGATAAGAGAGAAAATAATCCGTCATGACTTTCAATTTCCCCTCCGTGAAACTTGAGTAACCGCAACCCTTCCTTTCATTACTCCTGCAGGGGAAGAGAGAACAAAATACTCTGTCTGCATCAAATGTTTGTCTGTCTGTCTGTGTGCCTGTCTGTCTTTTTGTCTCGCCTGTCGCTGTCGGTTTGTCTGTCTGTCTGTCTTTCTTTCAACACACACACATACACATTTATCATAGAGAAAGCATGCGAAGGGAAGACAATGCGACAGAGAGGGGGGGGGGGACTGCCTGGAGGAACGAAACGTGAGGCAGGGATCAGGTCGGGGTGACAAGACAGCAGTGATTCAGGTAGCCAGCCAGCCAGGTAAGGAAGGAAGAAAGGGCGTTGCAGGGTGAATGGCCAGGAAAGATTTATGCCATGATGCAGGGGAATGGTCGAGTCAGGAAGAGGGGGAGAACAGAAAATGAGAAGCCTATGACACAAGGAGAGGGAAGGGAAAGGACAAGGAACACAGACAGACAGACAGACAGACAGAAGTAGCAGAGGAAAGTAAGGTGACGGGAAGGTTAATGGGAGCACACGAACGGGACAGAAAGGTAGAGTGACAGGGGCAAGACGACTTGGGAAAATATACCACAGGGATAGCAGGGAAAGTGACATGAAAAGCACAGGAACGGGCCAGGGTAGCAGGGGGACAAAAGAAGACACAGAAAGGAGCAAGGGGAGGGACACTGGAAGCAGGCAGACGTGACAGGAAGGTAGAATGACAGTAGCATGATGAATGGGGAAGGTATGAGGTGATAGGGGCAGTGCGGTGACTAAAAAAAATATATATGACACAAACAGCAAGGGAGGGGTGAAGGTGGGGGCACAAAGATGGGGGGAGAGAGAGAGGGGGGTGTCCATGTAGCCTATACCGTCGCGACACACCACACAGCAGACAGGTATGATGTATGGGGCCCGGCGAACCATTTTACGAGGCCACTCCTCAATATTCTCACACGTAATGGCCACTAAACCCAACACTAGACCCCTCACACGGTCACAAGGAGGGAAGGAAGGGAGGGGAAGGAAAGGGGGGAGCGAACCATGGAGGGAGGAAACAGAGTGAGTGAGGGGGGGAGGCATTAAGGGAAGGGGGGACGGCGGAAAAGTAAAAAAGGATATAAGGATGAAAAGGAATAGAATAATGATAACAGAATGTGAAAGCATAAGAAATCAAGGAAGGAAGGAAGTAAAGAAGGAAGGAAGGAATTCATACATGGACAGCCTCACTGACCACAGTTTACTACAAGGGTTGGTGGGTTTATTGCTCCCATGATCACTTTTACTCCATACCCTACACCTCTGGACCCCAAAATATATTCCTACTTTGCTAAGGTACCGATACTGTGAGGTGAGGTACTACGCCGAGGTGGCCTAGTGACTGGCGTTTATATATAATCTATAAAGTTGTCGGTCCGGATGGTTAAGTCTAGACCTCTGTCTGGTAGTTGGTCTTACGTCGACTCTTCTGTCCATCAACCCTTACCGGTAAAGGGTAATGTTATGTAAATGAGAACCGTATCTTGGTCAGAGGGCAACCCTGACAAAGGTATCTGAAACTGAGGCAGGCAAGATGATGCATGTCCCTATATCCAACAATAATAGGTTACGGTACATTATACTGATAGTGTGGTGGCAAATGTTACGTGATGGTGGTGGTGAGGGTTACTAAGCAAGACGATGGTGTAGTGAGGAAAAGTGAGTGTTGTGAGTGACTGTGGTGAAAGGAGAGAGTGGTGAGCGAGTATGGTGAGTGAGGGTGGGGTGAGGGTGTGATGTAGTGAGGGTGGTGGGCAGGAGGGTGAGAGTGAGTGAGGGTTGAGGGAGAGCGTGTGTTATCATAGCGAGTGAAGGTACTGTACAAACCAACCAGTGTTATGGACCCTTCCTTCCTTCCTTCCTAGACTACACCACTACAACCACCTTCCCACGCACCCTCACCCCCTCTCTCTCTCTCTCCCTCTCTCTCTCTTTTGCACACATACACACACACTTTCCCACGCACACTCACACGCATTTGTTACCTCCCTCCACGCCACAGTTCCACGCCCTCAAACCTCTTTCATTGACCCTCACTGAGCTCACCTTCACTCTCGTTTACTATCACCTTCCCCACAATCAAATTTTAATCTCAGCTTCCACTCACTCACACTCGCCATTATTTCATTTCCACCATTTTTGTTTATGTAATGTATAACGCCAAATAATAATTTTTACAATCTCTCAATGGGTAGATCCCCATAATACATATTCCCAAAGCAGCTGACCATTCTTATTCAATTTTACACACACACACACACACAGCAATTCCTCCCCCAACCAACATCTACCCACGACCCATGCACGATCTACCCTCCCACGCTCCTTAACACCCCCTTCTCCCTCACGCTGTCGCCATAACTCATCGGATTTGTGATCGTGAACTCTGCTGACGAAGACGCTGACGCAGGAAGAACACAAATTAAAATCATATGGATGCCCTCTGAAAAAAAATTGCATGTTAATTATCCGTCTTTATACTCTTATATTTTTTTTTTTGTGCTTTTAAACAGGTCTTCTATCCTTCATCTGTTTCTTTTAATTATTTTTTTTTTACTTTATCAATTCTCTTTGAAAGCATTCCCTCAAGCATTCATTGGTTGCTTTCCTTTTTATTCCTCTCCTCCTTCCTTCATTCTTGCTCTTTGTTTATAAATGTCTTTGTGTTGACACTGAAAAAGATCTTTATCTACGAGTCGTCTCCCGTTTCGAGTTTGCAGCATTCACGTGAAGAGATCCCTGAGTGTAATCTCCCCCTTTCCTGTGGCTTTGTGTGGCAGCTTGTATATATCTCTTCAAGGCCGGGGTTCCAGACAGGTATAGGTGCGGTGAATGGGTAGGGGATGCCTCTCTTCTCTTTGCTTCTTTTCGACCTATACCAATCCTACCTTCCCTTACCTACCTCTCTTGTCCATAACTTCCTTCCCTACCTACCTACATTCTCACCTCACTTATAGGGGTGCCTCTTATTTTCTTCACTTTTCGACCTAAACCAATCCTACCTTTCCTACCATTACCTTTGTTTTCCCTTTACTTCCTTCCCTGCCTCCACTCTCACCTCGCCTGTAGTTTACTTCTCTCGTACGGTACCTCCCCCTTTCCTTCCTCCCTCCTTCAACTTTCATCTCGCTTTCTATTTCCTTTTGTTGTTGTCCCCCTCTGTCCGCCCGTCCGACCCTCCTTCCCATCTCGCTTCTATCTCCATCATCTTTCTCTTTCTCTGCACTGTCCTCTTGCGTCTCTCGATCCTATCTCCCCTCCACTCACCTTTCTTCTCACCTTCCACTTGGTTCTCCCTTTCCCCCTCCACTCATCCCTATATCACCTTTTGTTTTTCTTTTCTGTCCACACCACACTCATCTCAAGTCTGTCACTTATCTGTTTAATTCTCTCTCTCATACGGTGTGTACTCTTTCAAAGCAAATATAGAACAATTTATACACATTCACAGTATATACAGTAGAAAGTTGGCTTCCTTCAGGTTATTGTTTACATCTAATGACTCATGAGAAAGGAGTAGGAGGGAAGGGGGACGCGTGCCTAATGAGGAGAGTGTACGCGTGTCGAACATGAGGATGAGAGAGGTCGTGTCTGGAGGGCGTGAGGAAGGTGAGAGTGAGAGGAGTCCCAGAGGATGTGACAAGTTGAGAGGAAGAAAGAAGTGAGTGGGAAGGATGAGAGAGTGGGAAGGATGAGAGTGTGAAAGGGAAGCAGGAATGGGGAGAACGGGAGATGCAAGAAAAAATGAAAGGGTAATTGAAAAGCATATTATGAGAGAGAGAGAGAGAGAGAGAGAGAGAGAGAGAGAGAGGAGCATGTTGGCTATTGTACCGTAAGGCAAGTCACCATGAAGGACACCATCTCCTCAGTAGGCTACGGTACACCAACACCACAACAATTTGATCAGAAGAATACAGTGCAGTCTATAAAAACAATTGCCAAACAACTGTTCGATTCACCCTCATCTGAACCGATAATAGTGCCAGGACTGTACAAGCCGAAATCAAATCACATTACAAAGAGAAAACTCGTAAAAACTATGGTCATATAATGTAGTGACCAATAAGGTACAGAGGTACAGACAATAGAAAATAAAGCCCCATCCTCATTACAGTAGTCACGATTCAAAAGTCGTGTCGCCTGAACTTTGAGATCGTTGTGTCATGAATGAGAAGTTTAGATTAAGATTAAGTTTAGGGTATTTGAGATCTACAGCTACCTTAACACTAACATTAGGTCTGCCTATCAACTCTTTTCACCAGTAGGCCTCGGCCATCGTTTTTGTGACGTGGTATATCCTACTATAGAAACTCGTAGCCTAGGTTATTACGGACTTACGATGAAAGAGTTCACACTTTGGTTTCCCACGACTAGATCCCTCAGTTCACATTCCCCACCGTTCCTCTCTTGGCTACATGAAGCTATTCCTCTCCTCAGGTTATAGGCAATACAAGACAATATATGCTGGGCTAGCCTAGAGCCCTAGATCATATTTTGCTATGAACGATGGCGGTTAAAGTTGTTCACAGAAGAGGTGAGCGCAATAACCACAAACAAGCACAAATAAACATCTACACAGCTAAATATATATTATAATCAACTATTCTAGGTGCTTCAACGTAACAAAACATATAAAATGATGATAGGAAAGGCATAAGAAAATCACCGGCACAGTACCTATTTGTCGACACATCTATCCCACCTCCCCAACCAACCACCATGACTCTTACCTTCACTACAGGTCTACCATGCAGTACGATATCACACCTAGCAACACGGTATGAGTTCTGACACTGAGGTGGGAAGAAAAAGAAGAAAGGCGTCCGGAGTTGACACAGGATACGAGTAGCTGCACCTCCAGTTTTCTTACCAGAGTGAGAGGTGACCGGCTGACCTGGAACCAACACTACACCCACCAGGACCCACGCTTGGACTGAACGGAATGTTGTGAGTTGGGACTTGGGACTTGGGAGGCGATGTTAAGGTTCGTCGGTTCAGTTTCACTCATACTGTTTCTCAGGTTTGGTTGATACACAAAAGGTTATGTTTTGTGATTCAATTGTTTAGTCTCCTACAGTGTGCTTGAACAGTATTTAAAATGTGTGGTGTTCGAACGTCACAGTCAGTGTATAATATTCATAAGTAAAGTTACTGTGTCTTCAAAAACTCAAAGAACAACTTGGCCTATTAGTATTTCCGTCGGCTTCCCTCTTTGTCCCCGTACATCATCCATAACACCTTTTAGATTTAGTCTACACCCACAACTAAAGCAAATTCATATAGAAAGTTCATGTCTCAAATAAATAATGTTTGAGTCTCGCTGAAATAGTACTCTTGCCGTAATGTAGTGAAACTGTTCTTCCAGCTAGGCTACTTGTATGTAGCTCACACCAACACTACATACAGTACACACGGTCACTGACACCGCAAGAATCAATACGGTAGCGACAATATATTACTGGTACCAGCAAGGGTACCGGTTGCTACACGCACATGAACACAAACATACAGGGAGTTAACAAGTAAAGTGTATCAGCACTGCGATTAGGCTAGAGTATTAATATAGAATGGTCTAGTAAACATGAATGCAATAGAGGTGAATTAGTTAGTTAGTAACTTACACACACTTACGTGGAAAACAAACAAAACATGAAAAGGAAATCATTCACTCACGAAACACAAGTTACACACTAATGCACGAACTCCAGTAACATAGGTTTTCACACACACAAACACACACACCATAATAGGACAAAGGGAATCAAACATGATGAGTCACCATGTCTCCTGTTTGTTTACCTTTGTCACCAGTATCTGGGATTGGCTTGAGGGTATGTACAGTCACGACCAATAGTCCTGAAACACCTTCGAATTATACAGCCTCGAGAAAATGATGGTAAACGAATTTTCTTAGTTTCTGTCATTCTATATTGAATACACACTCAAATGACTCACTTTCATTCACCTGACGTAGGAGTATTGATCGTGCCTGTACGAGTATACTAAAGTGGTTGGGTGTGTGGTTGAGTATTCGTATTTCTTATGTTTCTTTCTCACGTAGCCTAGTGGAGCCGCAACTGGGTGTTTCCTATTAGGCTACTGTAACTCCCTGTATAGACAAAGCTAAAACATCGACGATACATGCATAATTATTACCACCCTGCTATCAGAACCATCTACCATCATTAGTATTTACCCCTAAAACTATAAGCTACAGCAATTTATTTATTATCAGTTTAAAATAATTATATAAGCTGCGAGGTCCTTCACAACTACACCATACTACCACAAGTACAGAACCTATAGAAATAGCCTACCTATCTACAACCATAAATACCAATACTGGTGCTCTTCTACCCCTCTTCACCTCCTCTCCAACCACTCTTCACCCTTTCACCACCACTCCAACCCGCCTACTCACCTTCTACCACTACCCACTCACCCGCCCTTGACAATGCAGTGGTCATTGATCTGGCTACAGTAGGATAGTCTGTTCACTATCCTTAACACTTACTTAATTCATAACACAGCCCACCATTCTTACACACACACACACAAACACACACATTCCTGTTACCTGTCCTTCACGTAGTTCACATCCGCTCTTCTCTCTTGATGCCATAATCTTACAGTACCGCTATTCAATCAACGTGATTTGCATTCAGATAATCAAACTATCACTTAATCTGTTCATGAATACGACAGCCAATCATTTTGTCATAAACTCTGGCTTATCCTTCATTATTGTTATATTGTATTTCTCTAATCTATCAATTCCAGTACATGTTATATACATCTACGGCAAGCAAAATACTGTTTACCTTAGCACAGATTAATCTTGTTCTTCAATTTATTATGAAGCCTATAATAAATAATTATATACTATTTTGTTATTTTTCATTACACAGATCTGGATAACATTGATGTAATTCCAATTATGAATAAATAATAGTACTTTCAGTTGCCTTGAGTGTATTTTTTTTTCATTCATTTAATCGGTATATGAACGATCTCAGCAATGCCTAAGATAATGAAAGAGTGGCGTAAGATTTTGACATTTCATTAGGCTAGTTGAAACGCTGGTCACTCCCAATTAGAAAGAAGCCTTCATTACAACCGTCAGACTATAAACAACAGTTAGGCTAATGAGCACTTCCTCCTTGCATAGCATACCAATAACAAGTGTACAAATGACCTTGTGATCAATATATGTAGACTATGTACTGCACTCTATAATTATACTCTTGCCAATTCTAACTAAATTCATTCATCAGACGTTGTTTTCGTTCGACTAATTAACTCCACTGTAACCAACTGTAACCTTGGTCTCTCCTGATACGTCATTTCTCTTGTAAAATTATTAACATGTAAAAAAAATTAATTAGCTTGTCACTTTCCCTGCCAAGACCCACAGGGGGAGTTTTGCAACGCGTCTAATTTTACCTCGTCCCAGAGGAGAAAAAATAGATGTGAATAACAAGCTCACTAAACATTAAACAAATATTCTGAAAGTCCGAGGAAAGTATACTGAGATGATATGGGCGCGTGGAGTGAGTGAAATTTAAAAGGTGAAAAAGGTATAGGAGAGAATGAGTATGAGGGATTTATATTAGGAATCTGGCATTCCATAATACAGGCAACGAACTACAAAATAAATGAAGTCATCAATCCTATGGAATGTCTTTGATAAACTGACCAAATACAGTAAAAATACGGGGACAAATAGCGTCGCTCATATAAGTAAGGTAGCCTACTATACATACATTAGAGCGCCTTGATTCCTCCAAAGTGCGCCAGGAAGTAGATCCCAATGAACAACCAACACTGTACCGTACCGTACTGTTGGTAAATCTGGAGGAAATTATTACTCCAAATTATTCCAATCAACAGGCTACCATTATTATTGTTGATCTGGATTTGTGTCCTGGGGTACTTTGGAGGAATCATGCATTTTAATGTATCGTATGGTACCAAACGCAAACGTATAAAATCCTTTTAATTACCATAGTAGTCTAGCTAGTAGGGCTGTATTGTCTTGGCTGAGGAGAGAGTCTGTTGTACTGTACGTATTAATGCGTCGTAACCCACCTCGTCACGCGTTACCAGTCAGTCACACACACATCCGGTGACGCAAGAGGTGAAATTAGCAGTTCTGTTCACCTCATTGTATTGTATTGTACTGTAGGGTCGTATACCTTCAGGGTGGATTGCAGTATAGGAAGTATTCCCTCGCTGTATGAGGTGAGTTCAAGAATGGGGTACTTTGGCGTTTGTATAGTACCGGTAAACAATAATGGTCATAGGTTGATGATGGCCTGAACTAATGGTCATACATATATATACACAATATAGTGAAACCATTGTACTATAGTCATCGGCATCACCTGGTCCATTACTCTTCCTGTATACTTCCCTATGTCTCCCGTGGATTGTCTATATCTTAGTGGGTTCGTATCTTCTCTATATAGCCTACCCATATAAAGTGTTTATTCCAAGGTATTACATGGAGGGCTTTGCAAAATATTTCTACAAATTTCTACAAAATGATAAGTTTCTATTTTGCTCTCACGTCTTAGAAGAAGCAAAGGATGACAAGTGCAGCATTTTTCCTTTAATAACTCCTTACAAACCTCTGAAGGACATGACAATTTTCTTATAAATCCGTCTAAAATGTAAACCATCTCAAGCTTGATTAATACGACTCACATCACTCAAAGTCTGTAAACACCATCATCATCCACACTTGTTGAGCCATTAATCTCTCTCTCTCTCTCTCTCTCTCTCTCTCTCACAACCCGTTTGAACTCTTCCAACTGGCCGACAGCATAGTAGCCTATCCACTAAGTCAAACAACACTAAGCAAAAAATGTCGCTAATTTCTCACATATTCACTTTTCCTAAATCGCACAAGAACATCCAACAACAACCTTTGTCATTATAGGGTTAGTTCCACAACATCAGAGCTCGTACACTCACTAGTCACTCCTCACGAAGTCAGACCACTTACTTCCTTGTCCATCTGCCTGACTGCAGTCTCCCACGTCACCAGCTTCTCTCACAGTAAAAATAAAGAGAGAAAAAAGCTAGTGGTAGTGGTGGTGGTCCCCGTTACATTATGTGGTGGGGGTGGTAGATCTCTCTGACATTCCCCTCCTCTCTTCGCTTTACTATGACTGTTAAATTTGTATGTGTGTGTGTTAATCTCTCTCTCTCTCTCTCTCTCTCTCTCTCTTAGCATACATGTACCCCTGCGTAGGCTATCTGTTTGTTGAAAGTACCGTACAATTATCAAACTGCTGACTTCTATACCTATACCTATCTACATTGTCTGTCTGTGTGTTTCCCAACTCTCCCTCCTGGGTCACTATCCTTTTAAAAGTTAGTGAATAATTAAGGAAAATAATCGGGCAATTACATCCACTTATATTCGTTGCAGCTGGCCACATATGGTGCTCACTTGTCTTACGCTAACCTAGCACGCTATACACACACACACACACTTATATGCCTTTAACGTATAGTACATTTCTCTCTCTCTCTCTCTCTTTATAGTAGCGTGCACTACCATATATACTTTCATAACATCACCTACAATTACTCTTAACTCCTCAGCTCATCTCTCTCAGTCCTTAATTTAACCACTTTAGCCTTTTCGTTAACTTCATTTAAGACAATATTACAATACACAGTAATCATATGACAAACTTTACTTTCAAAATAACACTCTTTTTCAGCATGTCCACTATTCATTCAAACTGTGTTCCCACCCAGACTTGTTATCTAGTCATTCAAATGCAGCTCCAAACCAGTTCTCCAGTCAGTCAGTCACTCCTTCATAAAATGTTAGCTCAACCTATTCCTAGCCATTCATAAATCATCATCCCATCGTTCCCAAACCGTCCCTACAGTATTATCCCATCCGTGAATAAAATATTATCACATTCATTCTTTATCTGTTCAAAAAAATATACCTTTATGCTCACCCCAACTCTTCCTCCAAAAGCTGTTCCTCAAACGTTCCCCATCCGTTCATCAACAACACATCCTATCGATCCCATCCTAGAGGTTCTACAGTACTTCGACACATGCCCCTCAAGCCTCAACCAATGTCTCTTATACAGGTCCCTTAAACAAGACCTTGCCCTCAACTATCGCTAGTATTACGTATTCATATTCCTATCGTCATTAGAGTCTAGGTTTTACACACCCAAATGACTACCTACCATCGGGTGAAGTAAGCTTGGCTAATCCTTATCGAACTTGTGGTATTGATAACCTGTTTTCAATAATAATAAGCAAAAGTATAGAAGATTTTACATGATCGGTGGTGCATAAGTCCTTCGTTTTTTGTCTACGTATATGACCCTGTACAGATCCAACCAACCAAACCTACAGAAGCGACCGACCAACTCTCAGACCTTCCCGAAATGGAGCCGCTGACAAAACGAGAGGTAGACTTAAGACTGTTCAATTACCGGGGAATAAAATAAACAACACTGATGAAACGGGCCGTGTAGCCTACTCGAACCCACCACACACTAAACTAAACACTGTAAAATTATACGGTATAGTCTCCTCTTCCCCCCCCTTTTTTTTACATGGATTTGTAGGATGATTTCGGTACCGTTTGTCTTGTCTGGAATCTTCACTGTGGAGATTATATAATGATGTGCCGTTAGTCAAAGTAAAATCATAGTAGTGAATTCAATATGCTGGAGTTAACAATCATACCGGTACAGTATTTGATGGTAATTTGTATTTCGTATATCTTATATAAATATTGTATCTGAATTAGACTCACATATACACACACATCCCATACATGCACTTATACAATATACTCATCAACATAACCTACATTCATACACATAATTGCACACGCCCCTAGGTTACGTAATTCATTCATATTACAAGTAGAAAACGACCTGCCAACTCAGCACTTTGGCCTTCCCTTCCCTGCACCAAGAAAAGTTACTGCCATAAAATACACACACACACACACACACCTATATATCCAGCCGAAGTTTCTTCACCATTATGGCTGCCATGTGTTAAGTAATGTAAAATCACGAGGTTACACAAATTTCATCATTCGTCTCTCTCTCTCTCTCTCTCTCTCTCTCTCTCTCTCTCTCTCTCTCTCTCTCTCTCTCTCTCTCTCTCGTGTTACAGTTGTCATGCCCCAGTTCTTCTTTATTCCTCTTCCCATATATAGACAGAACGGTTCGGGGTAGGGGGGCTCCCGGTACCCCTTACCTTTCTTTATACATGTAAGGTAGGTTGGCGACTCCTTTGTCTATTACGTGCACATACCCTACATACGCACATACATACGTACATAGTGGAAACATACACAAATACGCACACAACGACACATGTCCACAGGCTGCACAAAACTAATAAAAACGTAGATTTATATAGCTGGAAACGCAACGTGTTCTTGTTTATACAGACACGTATGAACAAGCTAAAGTACTGGTACTGGTCCACACACAGGCATTCTCTCTCTCTCTCTCTCTCTCTCTCTCTCTCTCTCTCTCTCTCTCTCCGACATTACACACACAAACCTGATAACTATCTAGGCCTGTCGTTAATTATATACCAGTAGTTACACAATGCACCTATAGGCCTTAGATACAGGAATTAGGCTTATTGTTTTGTAAATATAGAGGTTTTCTACCGAAGGCTATGACGGACACGTACACGTACACATGATTAGGCGACACACATATTTATAGAACACACATGGAATCGTACACATCCACTCACACAGAGAAGGGAGCGCGTGCATCCACATGAACTCCCCGGCAAACACAGCATCCATATGAATGTTTACTCTCTTCCCGCAGAGCTTACACACACACACACACACACACACACACACATATACGGGTCACGTTTTCCCAAGTCATTGCCTGTAACATATTTTTTTTACTGACTTAACCTACTACTGTACTTCAACTTGGGATAAGGTAACAACAGATGGGCTTCATCACCATGCAAGCAGCCCGTTACTGACTTAGGCTACTACGATACCCTGTGTAATATACAATAGCAACACCTAAAGAATTTTTATCGAATAGGCTACCCAAACTAGGCAGGGACACGTCGTTTGAGGCTTGTAATAGGAAACTATCTAAGTGGACTGATTGAGAAACTCATCAATGTTTGCTATGATTCCTAAACATCACTTCATCCACTTCATCTCCTACACTTTCCAACTCCAATACTTAACACGTAATTATCACATCTTCTCCAACACCATCATGCGCTATACGACATATAGGCTAGAAGAAAAATAATCTGATGACAACCTTCATTAGCAGTACGCCATATAAAAGTAATATCTGATGACAGCCTTCTTAGCATTCGTCTAATTCATGTGATGTGAGGAGGCGGTGGCTGGGTAATGTGGTGATAGTCATTCGTTCAGTAATCAGCGCAAGTCTCTATCTAATCTCTCTGGTCGCGACAGCTTGGTGATATCATATGGAGGTGTTTGATAAGAGGAGTACCTAGGCTAATGTATCTAGGCAGGACCACTCCCCTAATAATACCTATATGAAGCATGAAAATAGAACAAAGGTATGACATGTGACTATAATGCTGAGCTCAGTACTGCAATACTATGTTTTTCAATAACATGCAACTTTCAATGACATGGGCGAGGAACGGAGTCTCATTATTGCAGCAGTAGCAACTATGACATCGGGAAGCTTCACTCATAGGCTATGCGGTTTTATGGTTTAGCCTAATATTGTATCTATCCTTGTGTTATGTGATGAAAAGCTGGGACATTATATATATAGGCCTACAGTACAAGTGTTTCGACTATTAGTTTTCCTCTCACAGTCGATAATAACGTTGGTGGGCTCTCTGTATTACAACGTATAAGACAAACTAACACAGAAATTAATTAACCATTTACCACATAGGCCTACAGTATTTAATACACAGAAAATGCCGTATTATAGAGTAAAGAGGAATTTAAGAACATTGAAAACACTATATTAGCCTATATACTTTACTGTACCGGTACTATATAATACTACAGCCTCGTAAACATTACATCTTCATCCTGAACATAGCGGTACTCCAGAGTTGGTTCCCATTTTACTATTGACTACAGAAATTTAATGAAGCCAACGTGTAGGCTACCGGTACCTCATCACAACAACTATACTAAGGGTCCACAACTCACTGTAGGACACTCAACTCAAAAACTATATAGGCTACACGAGCCTCTATCACACATTATGATTCATTAGTGTAATCTAGTCAATAAACATAAACACAGGCAATTATCAGAATTAACAATCCAAGTCTTATTCGCCAGACAAGACAGACAGACAACCATGGATGAGCCTAATGGTCTAATGCTGCTGTTGGCGTTCCTTTGTTTCTCCTATAACTGTACCACTTCCTACGGCATAAATGGGAACAGGAAACAAATACAAGAGTTCCTCAGTCTCTCTCCAGGAGGATGTGGTACGCAGCTGTCGGTAAGGATGTTGTGGGTTCGGAGACATTATTCATCTGTACTACGTATGGGCTACAGTGTGCATGCTAACTATTGGTCTGGTCTAATTGTCATTTATAGAGAAAACCCGCAAGAATGTAGAGATGAGATGATTTAACAGCACACACACACACACACACACACAAAGAAAGGCAGGTAGGCTATAAGATAAAGATATAAGAGAGAGAGAGAGAGAGAGAGAGAGAGAGAGAGAGAGAGAGAGAGAGAGAGAGAGAGACAGAGACAGATAGAGAAACTGTGACGTGACGTGACACTATCTGGCAATTAGAATGGAATGTGAGGGTGTTCTTTATACGTCAAGCAGTGGAGTTTAGAACACCACCTCTCTCTCTCTCTCTCTCTTTCTCTTTCTCTCTCTCTCTCTCTCTCTCTCCAGACAGATACATACTCCATTGCAACACATTCCATTCCCCATAATCCAAATACCCCATTCTCAAACTTAAAATGTAGGCGACAATAATGCACATAGGATATAGCCTACATATTATTCTTACTACCACCACGTATAGCCTACTCCACCAAACATGACCAAACCACACCATACGGTAAGCAATGCAACACTCAAACCATAAAGGCTTACATAACTTTAGACGCGTCTTACTTTGGACTAGCCTAGATGCAATCCATAAAATTTACGACGCGTAATAAAACAGAATCACATTTCCATCTACATTCTACACACACACACATACACCGTTGTCTGTGTGTACATAGGGCCTCTATAAGAACACCAGATTGACCTGCCACTTGCACAACAACACCCGAGCATCAAAATAACCAGGCGCCTCCATCACTCACCTCCAGGCAGCCACAAACCTACTCAATCTACTGTACATCACGCCACGTATCGTTTGGTCTCATAGAACTTCTGGTCCCACGAATTACGTCCTAATGTTATAGAAGTAGAGGTCAGGCTAACGCCAATAGTCAGCCTGGTGTAGGCTAAATGCATAATATTTTCGGCTATACACACAAGCACATAATTATATGGTATGCACACACTCTGAGCCTTTTGGCCTAGGCCTAGTCTATATGCATGATATATGCTTTGTGTATCAGGTACCGGTACACAGAAGCAATATCGGAATTTTTAATACTGCCTTTGGCCTCGTCCAGTTATAGGCATAGACTGGTACCGGTATTAGCCTACAGAAACACTATGACTGTCTTGCTGCTTTCCATGTACGGGTTTCAACTTCATTTTGTATGTAATCAACTTCATTTTGTAAGTAAGTTAAGACGAGATCTACAATCAAAAATCCATTCGGTTAGTGGAGGGGAAATGCTTTACCAAAATGAGACATCAGGCCGACGTGGGTGGCATCGCTGTCCACAATTACAGTCCAGTTTCAAAGCTTACCGCCGCCAGACAGACAGACAACACAAACAGATAGACAGGTTGCGAAACACCACCTCACACACGCAACGGCTGGGGAGGTAAGGTGAGGTAGCACAAATTTCTCATCACCAAATTAAGCTTCTGGAGGTTGTCTGGCCAAATGACTTTCATGCAGTTGATTAACATTATATCAATTGTAACTAGCGGGGCAGCTTTACAAAAAGAACTCGGGGGTCGTAGCCTCTCATTTTCAACATCTGTACATTGTGGCTGTTTGTTTTTACCTTCCTGCAGGCTACATACGAGGAAATTCCCAATTACCGATTAATATATATGGAATTATTATTAGTAATTTAGCCTATAGGATTTAAATCGGCTAGACTACCTTCGCCAAAGCTATAGTCGACTGGTATAACTATAATCCATATAGCCTAATCTAACCAAATCTTACAATAACAAACTCTATATCTTTTTTTAACCGTGGTGAAATTGCTTCCCTGCAGCCACAACAGAGCGTATATATATCTTACAGTAACTGGCCCCAGGCAGTGACAGGGGTAAGTGCAGGGTTCTGTGATGCGTCAAACTCAGACTCCTCTGACGTGTTGCTGGCCATGAAGCAATCACCTGGTGTGTGTGTGTGTGTCAAAGGTGAATGGTGGAGTAGCCTAAGGGAAGGTGGATAGGTAAGTTTAAGCCCATTGCCAGACAGAGCGTAACCTATACCAGTAGGTTACTTCTAAGCTAAAAAGATGTGAGAAGTCCAAGGTGAAACTAGTGATTCCAGATGAGGTTAGGAGGTTCTAAGTGAAATGAGAGGCAAAATATTGAGACTGAGTGAGTGAGGTGAGGTGAGGTGAGGAGGGGTTAGCAAGCCACCCACCCACCAAGGTCAACACTACATAATACAAATGGGTCAACCAGCATATACAAGCCCATTGCAACACTGGCTACCACTGACTCGTTCTCTCTCTCTTTCTCTCTCTGGGACGTCTTCCTATACATAGCCTAGGCAAATACAATCGAACTTTAATTCAAAGACTAAATGTGAAGCAACCCGTAGTCTTCTTTCAACATTAATCACGTTTTTTCGACAAGTTTAAAAACATCATTAACTGAAAAAAATAAAAAAATAATGCAATATCTTCCGATGTAAATAACACCCAATGTGGATAGCTACGTAAAATTACATCTTGCTTATGACACCTGATCTATCAAACTATGCTACAAAACATGCACTCCACTCGTATATTGAATTCGCATAGGTCTACCGGTAAATAGAAATAGGCCTATTCACTTAAACTAGACTGCTTATAGTACCGGTTCTCCCCTTATCTTTACATCTTCACGGACTTATGCAATTATGCAATATGGAACTTCATAGCCTATTGCTGCATTTATACTTTGTTACAATCAAAGACTAATGTACCGGTTTCTATTTTTGTTAGACCTTAAGTTTGTTATAGAAAACAATTGAACCCAATCAAGTGTAGGCTATTATATCTCTTGGGGATGGGGGTTGTGAATCTTGGTGCGGGAGTGGAGAGGGGCAAATTCGAGACAAAGACAGACGCCCGTGTTGTACTGTAATTCGCTCAAGGCCACCGGTACGACGCGTTGTGGAGGAGGGTGTTGGTGTGGGGTTGGCGTTAGCTGGCTGGGTGGGAGCCGTGTGAACCAGAGCTGCTGTGGGGGTGGCCATGATATTGTGGTGGTGGACTTTGGTAGAGACTGGGGACTGGGGTGGTTGGTGTCAATTATTAGTTGAAACGTATCAACTTTAGGATGCTAGGCTACTTATGTAATATATAATAATTATTATACACTTGTCTGTCGTGATCTAGGTCCTCTGGGATGTATGTTGTTGTTGATTTCCCATTAGGCCTAGGCTAGTTGCAAGTTAATTGAAAGCGTAAGAGGCGTTTTTTTTTTTCACTAGAAACACCATCTTGCCATAACTAGAGAAAAATGAAATAAATCGTCAGTCTTTGTTTACTTGTCATTGACGATCGACGACCAGAGGGCAGAAGGTCATTACGACATAGCCTACATCATTAGTTCATAACCACAGTGGATTCCTGCTGAAGGTGGGAATAGCTGTGACCAAGTTCTTTCTTTTTTGGGCGACTGCTTGTGAGGGTAAATCTGAATCATACCGTACATCCTTTTTTTATATCACTACCACAATATACTTCATCCTCTGGTTAAACTAAGACTTCCTTCGTCTTACTTGTCTTAAAAAGTTCTTTGAGTATTATACACCCATGAATTTGGAAGGGGGAACGCTGATCAGAGATCATCAGAGAACGCAGATTGAAGGACGAAAGACGAAGGAAAATAATTATACGGTACCGTACCATACTAAAAACTTCATTCATGGGACGGTGGTGGTGGCGGCAGGGAGGGCGCAGGCGATGGCGATGTGGTCAACTTTTGGTCTGGAGGGAAAGTGTAATATTATGGCCTAAGGCAGCTATGTCAACACTGCGGTCAACCTTGATTGTGGCCTCTTCTTGATGTGCTGTCAGTCTTGCGGTAACCTACTCGCTCTTTCTTCGTCTTCTTCCACTAAAACAAATGAGGTTTATACAAGCGTTAGGCTACTTCTAAACACACACATATAGGCTACACAAGACAAGGAATTCCGGCAGTGGCTTTCAAGACAATGAGGTCACCTTCACTTGTGTCCTACAGAAACAACCTACTGCAAATATGAAAAGAATAGGCGAGGAAGGCTTCCGTACTATTGGCTACAAGAATTCGTATACATGCTGTTGTTTTGGAGGGTTTACAAGATAGAGGATGTAGGCCTAGGCTAACACTACGTACCGTAACTGCAATACATTATTATTAGGTTTGTTGTTTTGCAATTACCAAGTCACTTGGTAGATCATTCATTGCAGTATTCCAGAATAATTACCTCTCTTACCATATAGCCTAGCCTGTGTAACAATTCCTGTGGATAATGAAGTAGGCCTACAAGCTAGCCTAGGCCTATATGTTTTCATTGGTTCGTAATGTGTGTGACCTCGTGATGGTTTGGGTGGGCTGTCGTCCAGAAACAACCTGCTTCAGATATCGGTCTTCAAATCAGGTGGGCTAGGGATTGTGGTGAGCGACTGTACACTGGGGGTCAAAAAATTGTGTACGGATCAGAGGCACAATGTGAATTTCTACCAACTGAAGTGATTCGGGAGAAGTGGGATGCGAGTGTGGTAAAGATTCACACTGTGTCTCTGATCAGGACACAATTATTGAACCCCCAGTGTACCAAAGTGGTATGGTTTGCAAACGACCCTACGACTTTACGACTACCAGTACTCTTCAGAAGTAGCCTAATGGTACGGTGCGTTATCTTATACTGCTTGAAGGTGAAAAGGTACTTGATAGTTGGTACCGTATATAAAATTATGGATAATATTATCTGTAAGCTTCTTGATGTCGGAAACTACATTTCCCTACTTGTTATCTTGGGAATATATCCGGCATTAATGTTAGGGGCCTCAAGCACGGCTCCAACATTTACAGTTACGTCATCCACTTCCCTTGCATGACGTAAAGCACTTCCCCGGCCCTCATGCAAATCAACACCACAGCAGGAAAAAACACACATTGAAACGAGGGAAAAAAACCACACAGGCGTGCAGCTGGTGTACACAGCCTCATGACACGCCCTCACCAGCCAGCCCACTCACCCATGCAGCTCACATTGCTTGAATTATTTTGCATGTGAGTTTTGCCCGTTGAGTTTATATTTCGCACTCGGTTGGATATTTCGTGACCGCAGTCCAAAGTCCCACAGTGTCAAGGTATATAGATGCTTGGCCAGTCGCGAGAAAAGTTTGCCTTTTTCCAACAAGACTGTTAACACTCTAGTATTGCTTACGGTTCAGTTTCAGCCCCACGGCATATGATTTCTCTTTGAGTGAGAAACTCATTTCCGTTTTACACGTTAGACGAAACAATAGCCCATAATACCAACTCGTTCGATAGGAGAAACAAGGAAACACAGGCTATTTATATCCTCTGACATGGTTGCAGCCTGTACGGTACCCTTTATTCAGGAGGGGTAAAGTTGCACGCCTCCAATACTTATATTATTATTCCTTGAGCCTGTAGGCATGATGGCAGCCCATAACAACTGATGATAAATTATCTAAGGAAAGAAAAATATGCCACCTCCTTCCCTTTACAATTCCACTCCCATTCTTCACACTTAAACCATCACAATTCGCTCTAATGGTGTTGTGGAATGAAGGCGTTAACAAGGTGGATTGTGTGTATTACGCTGAGTGGAGTGTGTATATTAGACTTCATGACGAGAAGAAACACAAGGCATTATTATCAATGTTACACTCCTTCCTTCCCTTACCACCACAACCATCGTCAGTACATGAACGTGGGAACAGTGCTACCCCCTTCTTCCAACACACACATACACTTTCCTATCTTCACGCCAACGTCTAACTTATAGCACCTACCTCCCAACACACACACTTTCCTATCTAACTTATAGCACCTACCTCCCAGCACACACACACTTTCCTATCTCCTAGCCAACCACCCGTTTTTAGCACTTACATCCCAACAAACACACACACACACACCAAACCCTTTCCTATCTTCTATCCAAGCACCGACCTCCCAACAAACACACCTTCCTATCTCCAAGTCAACATCTAACTTATAGCACCTACCTCCCTTGCAGTCCTCCAGTCAAACAAACCTACTTTTCCACCATCCCATCACCTTCCTTCAAGCCCTTCAAGTAAAGTGTCCATTTTACTTCCTACGCATTCCCTCCCTCCCTCTTCACAAGCTGTCGTCTACCTTCCCACCATCGACGCACAGCACTTAGCTTCCTTCTTCCTTTCCCACACACAAACTCACTAATCATCCATCCATCCATTTCCTAACCCATAAGTATACCTCCTCCTAACACTCCTTCTCAAGTCTTACCTACCTACCTATCCTCAACCCACTCGTCCATCTCCAACCCCATGAGTAGGCTATCCTCCTTAGAACCTATATTCCCTTCCTATCCCTACTTAGGCTATCTACCATTCTTCCCTTTCACCCACGTACTCTTTCCAATTCGTCCATTTCCGGTCATTACAATCACATCCTTCCGTACTTACTTTCGTCTTAAGATCTTATTAGCCCTGTTCACTCCCCTCCCTCAAACTCCATCTTCTCTTCTCACACTTCCACCCTCCTTCCCCAATGCACATGAGTCACCAAGACCTCGGCAAGCACACGTGACGCCTTGCTTCACCATTCTACACACACACACATACACACACACTACCTACCTCTAATTGATAGTTGAACAGAAAGCAATTTTCCTTTTTATCGTTGGCTAATCCACTATTTATCATATTACTGGTGTCTTACTCCTTTTTCTGCACTCCCTCTCGCCTCTAAGGCCACCGAACGTCGTAAAACACCCTCGCTGGTACCATAACAGCTGCAGTAATTGGGAATTACTCTCACTCCCCTCCCTCTGTGGCTGGGTACCAGTTGGGAAGTCGTTACGTGTGAGTAGCAGTTGACCTGGGCAACGGTAACAGGCTTGATGAAGCCTATGTCCAGTGTCGGAACATTAAAAAAAAACTCACCTCTACTCATAGTATTTGTCCTTCGGGATGCCAATATCGGGAAAATACAAGTACTGTACCGTATTAGATATGAGTTCGCGATTTAAAAAAAATGGGTAGCCTAATTCTGTCTATGTCAGCATGCTAGGCTATATATATAGAGCTCATACATTTATACACCAAGTGGTCATTGACTTCCCTCAAAACACACGGGCCAATCACGGCATCAGCCTGATGCCTTAGAAAAAATGTGGCAGCTTTGCTTTGCTTTGAACGTCCGACCCATTAAGATGACGAGATTGTCTAGGTAAGACACACACACACACGAGAAATTGTCTTAATTACTTTATGTGCTTAGTGCCTGTCTTGACACTTCACTTTATCAGGCCTAGCACCTCTCCTACCCAGTTGTAAAGAGAGAGAGAGAGAGAGAGAGAGAGAGAGAGAGAGACTGCAACCATCTGGTGAGCAGTGAGCACAGGCATCGAAACTATTTAGGAATCGAGGTGGTTTATTTTCAAATGGTTTAGTTCTGTGAAGTAAGACCATGTGTTTGAAAAGGTCAGGGACAAAATTTAATGTGGTGTTTTGAGCTGGTAAGAAATGAGAGCTTGTGAGTGGGAGAAGTGGTTTAGGCTATATCCCTTAGCAAAACTCTCAACAATTCGTGACTATAACATCAGATGAAACGAAGAAACAAATCGGGATATTGGAAATGAAAACAGGACATGGTGATAGAAAACAAGATAACAGGGCACGATGAAAGAAGATATATAACAGGACACGGTGAAAGAAAACAAGATAACAAGATACAGTAAAATAAAATAAAGACACCAGTATAAGATGAAAGATGACAAGGTAACAGAACACGATGAAAGAAAACAAGATAACAGGACATGATGAAAGACAACAAGGAACGGTGAAGGAAAACAGGATATGGGTAGCCAAAACAAGGTATGGGTGAACAAGAAAGGTACCATTATTAAGATTGACGAATAAAAAAGAACGAGGGACAAAAATAGATGTGATCTCCAAACAGGAAATGGTAAATAAAAAAATTGAGAACACAAAAAGAATAGTATAGAGTAACAACAAGGACACGAAAGAGCCAAACAATATGGACACAATAAAAAGACATGAATTACATTTACGAGGCAAAAAAATATAACCCATAAACAAGAAGTAGCTTCCCAATAGGCTACACAGGAAGACGTTGGACGATTAACGTGTTGCCGTTCCTCATATAACACCCTCATTTAATGTGGGTTGAGGACCAAGTCAAACAAAAACTCTAGAATTAAGGGATAATGGGAGTGGTACAAGAAGCTGGTGCTGGGACGCTTGCTGGCTCGCTCACTCACTCATTCACTCCCCTTCCTCACCACCATCTTCTCGCTCTTTCTAGCCACTTAATATACAGCCTCACTTTCTACTTTCCTCTCCACTCAACCAACGTCACGATAATGATGGTGATGAAGATGATGAGGGCACTTATGTCAAGTGGTTAGCATCAGTTTTCCAATGACTGATGACAGTAATTACTCAAATATTGTTAAAATAATTAATGTAGGCTATATACAATACATTATCTCCAGCAGAGGCTGGCTAATAAGTATTTCTGAATAGCTGCTCTTTCTACATCTTAAGAACCAATAAAAATTACAATTTATCGGTACCGTCTTGGAGTGGTGTGTAGAAGAACGTTGCAATATCATGAGTCCTTTCATTATCGTCTGTACGGTTAGGCCTACTGACGTTACCTGTAATTAATCGGATTTTCAGGAATAAAACTGAAAGAAAATGCGTATATCTAGTTTCTGGCCATTATTTTACAACAGTTTAATATAGACCTAGTAGGCTATAGGCCTACCTGTGTTAGCACAAATATAATTTTTTTTTCCATCAAGTGTGGGAAAGGGGGAAGGAGACTGGGGCCATAAAAAGTGGTGCCTGTAAATTATCATCAACATAGGAAGAAATTATAGTAAAAATAATATATATATAGGGCTATATAAAAATCATTCACGGTGTACGGTGGCCTATTTGTAGAGGTTACTTTCACGCGACAGGAATTACTGTGTGATATTATTACTGGGACCTACTTCACGAATGGGATACGGATACGGTATCCAACGACAGCAATTAACATGCTAAAATTTACAGTCTAACGAGCGGCATACTTTCTACCAAATTAAGAAAGGTATACTATTACAAGGCCAGCTGCAGTTACTAAATGAGGGAGTGACAGAGTGTAACAAGATAATTATGCTGCATGAAACCCTTAGCACTTGGTTATGTTAATACGTTATATTTTTATGTGCATGAGGTTTATTTTATTGTCTAACAAAGGTATAAAACAATGGGAAATCTACAGACTAAGGCTATTGCACCATCCATTAACCGTCTGTATAATCCAGATGTAGATGGGTAAAGTATGCTAGGTCTATAGCATACACGGGTGTATTTCTACTAACCCTGGTGGGTATCCCACACTTATGTCTGATCATGCTGGAAGGAAGTCATGCCACTCCACCCACTGCCTTGGTTCGGGCTACAGGCTTATGATTGGGAAAATTGACCATTTCTTTATAGCCTATCTTTTCCCTACAGTAGACCAGAGGTGAAAGATGACCCTGCTTTCCTAGGTGTCCCACATCACCCAGGAGAACATGGAATATTTTTTAGAAGAATCAACAAACTCCACACAGATCGAGTATCAAAATTCATGCAACAATTCATTATGAAACCAAGTAACAACAAAGGCCAAGTAAAACCAGTATACAATGGTAATGTGACCTGACATAAAAAAGTGTCTTGCACACTGAATTCACCAAGGAGTGCGAAAGTTAACGAACTAGCCTACTCAGAGATGATTAGTTCTACTTCTAATTATTTTGTCACCATAAACAGAGATAAGACTACATGTTCGGACTTTAAATTTATCAGTATTATGGCTAGATTGAACGAATGAACAATGTGAAAATCTGAGTGAAAGTGTGTGTGTCACATGACCCTACCTCGGGTGGACACAACACCACAGTCACCGCAGGTAGGAACATAATCCATCCTGCGGCCCTCTGCCAAGTCTGCCACCCTCAAGAATAGCTTTCCTTGTCACTGCACACTCATATACCATATGAAAGTATGCAAGTGTGTGTGTGTGTGTGTGTGTGTGCAAAACTGATGGGATGAACCTACCGATAAATGGCATCTTTTGATTTCAGGGGCATAGGCCTATAGCATATGCAGATTAAAATCAACACGTGCTTGTTCTGTGATACAATTATTGACCAGATAATTTGTTGTTTTCAGTAGCATAGGCCTATACCGTACATCAAATATTCTAAGCCTATAAATCACTGAGTGAGGCTACACATAGGGCCTATCTGTGTAGCCAACCGCATTTACACACCTCACTTCACTTAGGATAGCAACATTGGATATATCGAGATAAGAATGCAGGAACAAGACAAACATATTTAATGCGTTTCTTGTGTCTTCCATATATACATCTGTACATAAATAGCCAAATCTATTTCGGCTTTGCATGCATTCCATAAGTGAAATATCACCAGTCTGAGTCTGTGCCCACAGACATTGTACTCGAGGAGTACCGGTACCCTACCGTGATAGAATGGTTACCGTAACGCACACTAGGCTATATTAGGCGTAACAGTATGTAAAATGAATGCCACAGCTGCAAGAAATAAACCAATGGCATAGACCTCATCTGGGTACTAGGTCTATGACTAACGTAGCAGTAGTTTTCCAAGAAACATAACCAGACACTAACTTATTTTGAAAATTTGACTCTGTTAAGTTTGAAAGAACATTTCTGTAATATTAATGATAGTCTATGTTGACCAACAATAAGAAAATAAATAGATCGCCAATGCAGTCTGAACGTTTCTGAATTATCCTATAGTCTTGGAACGATTTTCAAAATATTACCCTGACTTAACATTTATAAACCAAACTACATTAAGTTGTCTCAACGTTTATATACATATTTGCGTGGCCCAATTTTAAAAGGTATCGGAAGACTACGTAATCCGAAATTATACTATGGGCTTCAAGTTTTGCAAGCTACTGGTAGAAAGTATGTTGATAAAACATTTTTGGCCCTTTAAGGTATGCTTCGTTGTTTGAACGTTTACACGACGTATTCTGCAATTATTGTTTTCTTGCTTACCTGTAGCTGTGATTCTGGAGCCAAAGGGTTCCCGTTAATATCCTCCACAGGGTCATCATCAGCAGTTACTCCAGCCACCTGTTGTTGCTGCTTCAACGATTCTCCCTCCCCTGTCACCACCACACCGCCGCCGCCTCCAGCCTCACCCTCCATCCTCTTCTCCTTCATGCCGCCTTCAGGACCAACATGGTAGTCAAGCTGGACCCTTGCTTCCTCCACCCGAGGGAATGGTCATCCTTGGCTCCGTGGTGCTGCCCCCGTACATATGCCAACTTGATACGATAACGTACGTCACGATTCACTAACTTGACAGATATCACTACACTGAGGCTTGAACGAGATATTTCATTCACAGCTATAAGTTTGCGTACAGCAGCCAAATGAGTACATAAGAAGGTATTGTACTGTATTGTCTCACTCAAACTTCCTTCAGTGTGTGTATAGTAACATTCCTTAAGTCGAATTCCACTTAGGTTAATAAAGCTTCCCTCAGAGCTAATAAGTACCCAACGTAATTATACACCAAATTTCTTAACTGATACGTAAGGCTATTCACTCAAAGTTTCCTGCTGGGTAGAAAGATGCAGCTAACGTTAGTTAATTGCTCTTTACTTCGTTCCTTCACAAAATATTACATTAAGCAAATAAGTTGTCAGGTACCGGTACTGCTAACTTATCACTCAAACTAACGTCACAGTCAGGGTACAGACATCCACCTCGTTAATCACACACACCACTCAACATACTACTTTATATACTTGGCATCTCACTGTGTTTCATCGAACACTCACATACGCTTCACTTCTCAAATGGTTACTACATTAATGCAGTTACGAATCAATATTTACTTCCACGCCGCATTAATATTTCTCCACAACATCCACTGGCCGTACCCTGTGTTGTGGCCTCCCCACTCTATACTTCCCTGGCCAAACCAAGCCTCTTCTCTCTCTCTCTATTAATATCATACAGCTGCAGCCTCTTACACCACTGTCAAGCTACAAGAGGCAGAGCATGATGTTCTTATTGATGTTATTACACTTCATCCACCTCGTGGATTTGAATTTAAACCCACTTAACACCATCCCTTTTCAAAATTTCAACTGCACAGTCTGTGTATTATACTATGTGTTATAATCACTGACACAATGTTGTTGGAATATGGTAACAAGGCCACGTATTAAGGCAGTAACAATACACGTGTTTACGAACAAGAGAGGTGCACAGACTCCCTCACCCCAACACTCCCCAGTGACAACTAATCAACCTATCCAACCAGCCGTTCCTTCGTTCACCTCTCGTGGTCATGTTTAGGATACCAGATCGTTCCTGCTACAATAATTCCTCACACAACGGAATCCACTTGCTGCAAATCAAGTGCATTTTTTTACTGTTCTGATAGTATTTTAGGGAGTGTAGGCAAATAATAATGTATAAGTTATTTACTAAAGAAACATAAAACCACTTCTGACGAATTGTAGGTACCAGCAACTGTAGCACACCGCAGTTGCCGCTTAGTGTTTCAGCATCCTTCTCAGATTTCTTCCCTTGAGTTATGGCGGGTAAACAAAAGAACAATGCAGTGTTATTATCAATCATTGCAAAACGAAAACTACTATTTAGACCGCTGCATAAAATATTGTGCAATGTATACTATAGCATTACATAGAGTATGAGAACATCACGTCGAGGAATCTTCAAGGTTATGCCTCTCAAAACCCGAGCTTCACTGAAGCGTAAAATTATTTCAGGGAGTCCGGAATTTTATGAAGTTTAATACTTTTTCTGAAACATAAAACAAACTATAGACAGGCTGCTATTTGTAAAACTACCAAGGTGAATAACGTGGGTGAAACATAATACAATGAATTTTATGTTAAAGATTCAAAGTCAGGTATTATAATATTTGCTGGTATAGGCATGGAACAATATATTCAGTATATAAACAGTGAAGAAAAAAATGTAGGACAATACGTGAATGTCCTGCACATATTCAAACACGTATATATGCAACTCTTTTGAACTGCGTGGTTTAATCATTAGTATGTGCTTTGGGCATTTGTATCCACCACTGTACTGACTCATAGAGAAAATAGGAAGAAACAAATATATATATGAAATAATATATACCGGGGTTGGTAGGCTATTATTCGAGGAAACGTTTGCAGAGCTGGTGAGAAGTTCAACCAGCCTCCAGGCATAGTTCCCAAGTGTAAACAAATATCCTCGACTTAGTTTTCCTTGGTTTGTAAGAGATGAGGTAAAGTTACCTTAGCTTACACTAGGCTAGTTTATGTAAGGCCAAGTAAAGTCATACTGGGGGGCATTATAAGACAAATGAATGTCCTTAGAAGAGAAGAAAATCAAATAGAAATAAATACAATAATTGCAGCGTAAGAGCTTCTAACTAAACACACTTCGGGAGCACACCAGTCTCATCCAGAAACAGGTTTTGTAGATGAAACCCTGGAGAGAGAGAACCACAGGAATGGGGGATGAGGGGAAGGGGGTCACTGGAATGAGGAGTGGAGAAGGAGGAGTCACAGGAATGGGGGATGGGGGGGAAGGGGGTCACTGGAATGAGGAGTGGAGAAGGAGGAGTCACAGGAATGGGGGATGGGGGGGAAGGGGGTCACTGGAATGAGGAGTGGAGGAGGAGTCACAGGAATGGGGGATGGGGGGGAAGGGGGTCACTGGAATGAGGAGTGGAGAAGGAGGAGTCACAGGAATGGGGGATGGGGGGGAAGGGGGTCACTGGAATGAGGAGTGGAGAAGGAGGAGTCACAGGAATGGGGGTGGGGGAAGGGGGTCATTGGAATGAGGGGGGTGAGGGAAGGGGGTAATTGGAATGAAGGGTGGGGGGAAGGGGATCACAGGAATGAGGGGTGGGGGGAAGGGGAGTACTGGAATGGGTGAAATAGTACAAAACACTAATGATGAGTTTTTTGTGTTTTCGGTATTACCATTAGGAACCTATTTATTATTTATACATTTAAGTAATTCACATAAATTCTAATATGTGGGAAAGAAAAACATCTTTATTCCCCCTAGAGCTGCACAATATATTCCTATAGTCAGAGATCAAAATATAAGGACTGTAAGAAATTATTACCATTTTTTCCTACAGGCTGTACAAGAAGGACATCAGGGCACATAAAGTTGACTGTGAGGAGGAGGAGGAGGAGGAGGAGGAGGGAGCCATAATTACACACCACCCAGACCAGACGAGATTTTTACCAAGCTTGTGTGATAAACAGCTCGTGACAGAGAGAGAGAGAGAGAGAGAGAGAGAGAGAGAGAGAGAGAGAGAGAGAGAGAGAGAGAGAGAGAAGGCATGAGTGACCTTCCCTCCACTGGCTTGCTGTACTCCAAAGGTCATCCATCCCCAACTCATCACTCTTACCACCTGACCTTAAGTACTGTACTTTCTCTCTCACTCTCTCTCTCTCTCTCTCTCACTCTCTCTCTCTCACTCAGGAGGTGATATAGGGGAGGGACTGCAAGGACGAAAGATAAAGGAAGGAAAGGAGGGAAAACTTGAGGTACTGAAGGGCATGAAGTGTTTCAGGTCTGGAGGGGCGCCCAAACCCTTACAGTTCTACCCACATCAACACACCACAGACAATACCCCCAGTACGTAATATATACGAATAGAATAATATATAGAATAGGTTGAGGGAATCAGTAACAGCATTCGAATTCACCCACGTCATATTATACCCTATTAATTAACCCGCTGAAAGTACTGGGAAACATTTACAATTATCTACCATGGACAAAAACCAATATTAGCCACTCCAGCAGATGATTATAATGGCATTGTGTTGTGGAGTCTATAAACCTTCCCAGCCTTCCTGAACGAATAGGAATACGGACGAGGTATTGTTGTTGACGACGCAAGATGGAGAATAGGATAGCGGTTGACCTCAATCCTTTCCCTGCGGTGTCCTGTGTCTCAGCCTCCAGCCACAGACGCTACTCACAGAACCTCCCATCCCTTACACAACTCGTCCTCAACACTCGTATTCAGACAGGTAGATAATTGTACAGCATGCAGCAAAAATGTATTTCAGTCCTTATGGTGTCACTTCAGGTAATGTTCATGATCTATTAACGTGGTGTATTGCATTTATCAATTCATCATAAAGTAATACTAATAAATAATCCTTTGGACTAATCTACATGCTTCTCAGAGTTCATACTGACTACCTGGGGTCGCTGATGGTGTATTGAATAACATGCTCGCCTTTCAAGCGAGAGATTCCCAAGTTGTTGGAATTGTTGGACATGTTTGCCAGCCCTCGTATGTCCCTGTTCACATAACACTAAGACGGTACCCGGCTGTAAGGACGAGGAATACAACCTTGTAGGCAAGGGGAAGATGTGTTGATGAAACAAACTGACTGCCTTAATGACATACATACGAGTCGATAGGGATCAAGCCCAAAATCCTCTACTGACTAACTTCATATAATATTATCATGGTAGGGTAATGTATATTCATCGTGTCAGAAAATCAGGAATGTTATTTAATGGCAGGGTCTTGGTGGAGTCCTGGGCATTATTCTCTTACTTATACGTAACTAATTCAATACTGTTGACGGTCGTTGTATGGTATTTCTAACTATAAAATTATTTGATCATGGTATTAATAGATATTGGTTTAGTTCATACAGCAGTTTAAGAAGACCCGGCCCAAACATCCTCTTATAACTCCCGTGTTTTCCTCTCGATAAAAACACCAGCCAGAGTTCCGTGACGGGACATAGAGCAGCCTTCTGTACCGTAATGAGTACCTGCTAGTCGTAAATTTTAGACAACCCATCTTTTTTACACCTGTCTTCAGCATCAGGCTCTCATAACAGGTTAATTAAGGTAATATTGTAATGTAACTAATAATTTTTCCTTGGACGAGGCATAACTTCATGGAATTATTACAAGCTCTTAACATGGATATAGGACACCTGAGGGTTATTTATAAATTTAGTTTGTTTATCTTTCTCCTTCTCTCTCTCTCTCTCTGTCTTTCTCATATATATATATATATATATATATATATATATATATATATATATATATATATATATATATGTGTGTGTGTGTGTGTGTGCGTGTGTGTGTGTGTGTATGTGTGTGTGTGTGTGTGTGTGTGTCCAGGAAACAATAGGGTGTGGTGGTGTCTGCTTATCATAAACTTGTAACATTTTCTCCTCAGTTTCCCTGAGTGAGGCTGGATATACAAGTGACCCCACGAGGATCACAGAGAAAATTTCCCCCACGCTACATATATGGTACTCGAGGCTGTCTGGAGGGGGGGGGGATGTGTTGGTTGGGGGTGGGAGTGAGTGGAGTTGTACGAGTGGGTGAATGGTGGTGGTGGTGGTGGTAATGAAGGGGGTGGGTGATGGTGGTGATGTTGGTTGCGGGGAGTGAGTGGAGTTGTACGAGTGGGTGAATGAGGGAGTGGAGATGGAGAAGATGATGGAAGAAGTAGTAGAAAGGATGGATGGAAGT